>JAWDGP010003399.1:1620000-1732500 GCA_033675545.1 Elysia crispata | reverse complement strand
ATACAAAATCCAAATTACACTTACCTAAACTACGGATGAGATGTTAGTTTTGATTTAAGCAATGCTACCATATTAAAAAAAAAAAAAAAGGTCAACGAGATCAAATCTGAAATCTGGAGCTGACTTCATGAGGAATGGCACAACCTCCAATTTTCTAAAAAAAAAAAAACATGAATTGAGTTCCCAAGCGTCGGTCTTGCTTTCAAATTTCAGGGTTTCCTTGCTGAAGCCAAATCTCCATCTTTGAAGTTATTTGGAGAGAGTTCTTTTATACCAGTCGTTATGAGCAAGCATAGTGATGTAATAATTTTTTGTGAAATTGACATGGTTTGAAATATGCTTAAGCTTTTCTTAAATCAATAATATTAGCATTTGTATTGAAATTCGATTTTTCAAACATTTTAGATACTATATATCATACTTTAAATTTCATCGAAAAATTTCTACAAAATGTTTCAAATAAGGCAAAACACTTATTTTATTTTTCTTAAAAATTTTTTCATCTTTAGAACTGCTTCCCTTCAAAGCTCATTTCAATGTTCTTCCGATTCGTATAAACTATGTCGAATTTTTTACTAACAAATTTCTATAGTAAATTTAAAATAGAATAATATTATGACCTCAATGTTGAAACCTAAAACCCTTTGGAATTTGATTAGGGAGTGTATATTTAGATCTTGAAGAAATCTGTTCCAGGTAGAGGTTGACAAGATAAAATAATGTAAGAATATACTTAGCTCAGTTGAAGTAAAGTATTTGTCTCTCATCTTGTCTTTATATGTCAATCTAGATCTATATGTTCATCTTTTCTTCCTACCTAAGTATTTTTCGTTTAACTAGTGCGCATCCACTGCACCGCAATTTTAAGCAGCATGGCAAATTTAATGACATTGTAAAAACATTAATTTGCAAGATGATGAAAGAAAACATGTTACCTTCATTCCAATTTGTATATTAATATATTGCACTTTATTGTCCTTACCATCTTCATAAAGCAACTTTTAAAGATCCCCTCAATCTTTGAGCAAATGTATTGCAGTTGCATGTTTTTCTTATTTATATCAGATCATTACTTGATTTTCTTTTGAGTGAAAAACAAACCTCCTAGTGCGTTGTGTTCTGGTAAAATGTCAATCAATCAATAACAATATAAATCAATCAACCAATGAATCTATGCATTCATCGATTGATCACGTGCCCTCTTTTCTGTATCGTCCAGGCCACAGCGATACTTGCTGCGACAAGTTTCTGAAATGTCTCGGCCTTGTGCCATGCCCTACCCTCCTGTCTTGGATCCTCCTGTTGCTGGGCCTGGGCTGTATGGTCGGAGCCATCTTGTTCGGTACCTGGGACACCAGAACTCTGCTGGAGGATGATGACCTGTAAGTTCTGGTTCTCTTCACTCCTCGCTTAGCCGTGAAAAATGAGATTTAAAATCATAGTTGCTACCAGAGATCCAAAGGGACGTCGCTTTGCTCAAACTCACTGAGAAGTAGAAGTTTAAAAATGAAGGAAGATTAAAAAACAAAGGGATTGACATTTTTTTTTTTTTTTTTTTTTGCAAAATTGACTCGTTGGCAGTACACACCAAAACCTCAAGTCAGACATACCTAAACTTGGCAAAGATCTACTGATTTTTAGTGATCGACACATGATATGAAATATTTATAAACATATATGGCTCTTACGCAGCTTGCATGTCTAATGAATAACTGAAATTAAAAAGAAAATGATTTTTAATTTGTCTTCTCTTCAATTGACTCCACATTGATTTTAGTTAACTAATTTTGAAAAATCCAAATCAATTTATAGATTTTGTAGAAGCATTCATTATCATCTGGGTTTAAATAACGCCAACTGCGCCGCAAGGCAGTGCACTTTTATGTACTTAGTGCGAAAATTCATAGCTTTCTAATAAGCGTTTAAAATGATCTAAAAACAGATTGGCAAAGTACAGGATTAGTCGATTTCCTTTATTGTAAATAATGAAAGTATAGATGAGACTGTTCCAAGGGGACCCAAGTTAATACTGTTGCGTTCTGTAAGTTTCTCTAATATCAGACCATAAATGAATAACACGCCTCGGCGTGCTCTGATCTGAAGCACTTAATTCGCTTTTAATAAAAACGTAGAGAATTTAGTATGTATCTTAGCCTTTGCCAAATGCATCAGCTTACAATCTGCGAAAAGTAATTTGAAATTGATTAATACGGCCCTATGTTAAATACGTAGTCAAAGACAATGGGCTATTGTTTTGTCTTTGCCGAAACAGTGCGTCTCTGCTGTTTTGTATAAAAGACAAGAGATATTTTTTTCAAACAAACCATTCTCGTGGGATAATGCCAGATTTTTGTAGCTTCTTTATGTAGTAGAAAAAGAAAAATTTTCTTATGCCTAGCTTTTGTAGCGTTAGCTTTTCACGTGTTTCATACAAGTTTTACGATATAACTTTTTTGTAAATTGGCATGATTTTCCGATTTTTTTTTTTTTTGACTTCTTAATTGCGCGGCTGGCACGTCAACTTTGTAGCGCCTTCCAAATTGGTGGCTGCGCTCAGTGGCTTTCATAGTTTACGAAACCACCAGCTTGTACTTTGAATTTTGTTATAAATGATTTATGATGCTTGATATTGATCTGATGTATAAAACCTACGTTTGGTCATAAAGAATTTAGATTTAGAGCAGTTGCCCAGAAGATTACAGAAAAACCAATTAGAGACTTAGAAAAAATAACATCGGTTCCAAATTTAATTAAAAATGTATTTTTCCCTTTTTTCTGTTTTTTTTTTTTTTTTTTTTAATCATTCAAATCCTTATTCCAGACACAGAGTAGGCCTAATGTGGATTTATAATACGCTGTGTTTTTTTAATGCTGCAGCATCAACGGTTTTACATTTTGTTTCTTGTGTCTGACTGTTGTTCTATCACATAGGCCTTTGAATGCATGAATATTTGTATGTTTGTATGTATGTATATATTTATCAATCTAATCATCCATTTTTCCATTTGCCTCATTAGCCATATGTCTATAGCCCTTCTCTATCTGTCTCTGCCTGTCTGTCTGTCTGTCTGTCTGTCTGTCTGTCTCTCTCTCTCTCTCTCTCTCTCTCTCTCTCTCTCTCTCTCTCTCTCTCTCTCTCTCTCTCTCTCTAAATATATATATATATATATATCATTCTCCAACCCTCTCCCCTCCCCCCCCCTCTCTCTCTCGCTCTCTCTCTCTCTCTCTCTCTCTCTCTCTCTCTCTCTCTCTCTCTCTCTCTCTCTCTCTCTCCAAACAAATTCGGGCTTTATTCCCTGAGATCAGTCGCTTAGCTATTCATATGGCTTTGCTTAAAATATCTTCGATTTACTTGATTTCTTGAATATTTGTTATATCAGGAATGGCGGAGAGGATTAGGAACTGACCTCCATAACGTTCCCGTATTATGTTTGTGTTTCGATGCAAGCCTTGTTCCGAGGAACATTCTCATGCTTTCTTTACCTCCCTCTGGAATTGCCAGGTTTCGATGCTGAGCGTCCGCTTCGTTTAAGATTATTAAATTACTTTGGTGGTGAATGGAGGATAATGATATAGTTTACAGCTATTTAGAAGGCGATCATGTGTAAAAAGAACACAGAAACGAGTTAAAAAAATGTCGAATGTGGGTATATTCATTTTCCTTGGATAAAAGATTAGAATACATGGCATTTGGTATTTCAGCTTTTTCCCAATGTAATTGAATTACATATATTTATGGAATCAAATCTCGTCCTTAACTCACTAAACATAATAATTGGATCTTAGTTTTTATTTTCTGATCTTTATAAGCGCAAGCCCAACAACCATTCAACAATTGTTGTGCTACTTTTATAATAAAGCTAACGTGAGTACCTTATTTACTGACTAGATAAAATCTCAAGTGGTTAGGAAAGTTATCAACCACTTTCGCTTCAATAAGGTAATAGCTATGCTCACCTTTTAATAATCTTGGTAAGAGCAATTGTGTAGAGTTTCTTGGCTCTACTTTAAAAATAATATTTAGTCTCTGCTTGTTCGTCGCAAGTTTAATATTCAATGCACACATAAGTATTTTCCCCTCTTTTGTCCCAATTACTAGGCTTTTTTCCCCTTTCTGTTTTTAATTCTTTCTAAACACGACGCGTGGCCAAAAAATTTATCGCATAAAATTCATTTAGGAGGTGTTTTACACACGATCACTGCTTGTTTCTGTTTTATGGATTCCACACAGCTGAAAGCTGCTTGTTGCTGTAATATTACCCTGAACGATCTAAGTTTGCTTTTCCAAAACTTCCATCTCGTCTTTAGTATGCCTGTCTGGTTCCAGAGAAGCTTACAGGAGCTTTGTCTGTTAGACATTAAAGTGCCCGTAAACATCATATAATGTTAGGTTTTTTGCTTTTATTAACGTACAATAGCTCGCCAGCTTAACACGTTAGCATCAAATCTGAGGGATTCTATCTTCCGCCTCCCGCACTCTCTCTCTCTCTCTCTCTCTCTCTCTCTCTCTCTCTCTCTCTCTCTCTGTCTCTCTCTGTCTCTCTCTTACTCTCTCTCCTTTTGTCTGTCTGTCTCTATCTATCTATCTATTTATCTCCTCTCTCTCTCTCTCTCTCTCTCTCTCTCTCTCTCTCTCTCTCTCTCTCTCTGCCTACTATCTCCCTTTCTCTCTCCATCTCCACTATTTCTCTTCCTATGTCGCTGTTTTTTTTTCGTTTTGTTTTTTATTGGGGGTTTTGTTGTCACTATCCCTTTTTTCGCTTTCCTCTCCCTCTTTTTCCTTTCTCTCTCCCTCCTTAAACCCCTCCCCCATACCTATCTATCTATCTATATAATTGTTTTATTTTTATTTTTGTCTCCCCTCCCCAACCATCTCTCTTTCTCCTCTCTCTCTCTCTCTCTCTCTCTCTCTCTCTCTCTCTCTCTCTCTCTCTCTCTCTCTCTCTCTCTCTCTCTCTCTCTCAATAATTCTTTATCTTTTATGTAAACCGACAAAACGCTCCGTAAACAGAAAATTCACGTTTCACGCGGAAGGTACTTACTAAACCTCCCTGACTGATTAGCTTACTTGAATAGGAAGTTTCAAATCGCACCAACATTAGTCTTGCTGACAGACGTACCAGACTGTTGAGACGAACAACAACAATAGTTATGTTGTACCTTATGGTTATTATAAGATGCAGGCCACGAAAGTTAATTGTAGGTGGAGCTGCTCAGCATTGGTTGCAACTAATATAAAAATCCATAAGTAGCAGGACATTGAGGCCAGAATTACATGGATGGAAATAATTTGAAAGAAAAGCTGGCTTCAATTTTTTTTTTTACAAATGAAACACTAGTCTGAATATTGAAATGTTTCTGGACACATTCAAGCTCGTTTTTTTCCCTTCCTTAACGCGGAAAGGAAAAGGAGAAGAAAACTTCCTATCTAGGTTTCAACTCCAAACTTTCCATGGTAAATTAGTAAAATGAAAAAAAAAAAACAGTTGGGTAATTTTGTAAAAAAAAAAAAAAAAATCTTCATCTGTTTTTACATTTAGATCCCTTTAAAGGCTCATTATTTGGGTACAGAGATTTAAAAGCGATGAATTCCCACAAGGCGTTGTACCTTCAGCCACTTTTTCTTTTACCAACATAGACTTTAAAAGTTGAGGAGTATCTTTAAATAGATTGGAAAATACAATATTAAGCTTTTTCCAATAGTGAAAATTGGTCAATAGTTGAACGAAGCGATCTGTATAAAATAGTTATTTTAATTTCTGATAGCCTCTAAAATTTTAAAAACATTTATAATTATATTTCGTTGTCTTGAGTATGGAAATTGATCATATGATACTGTTTCCCTAAAATCCTGCTGAGCTGTTAATGAATGAAGTCCAATAAACTTTGCAACAACTGGACAAGCTCTTGATAATCGGGCCGTATTATCTTACTTTGGTCCAATCCACGAGAGATTATATTTTATTTTATCCCTCTCACATAATTCCCTTATCTCTTTTTCAAGTCGATTTGATAGACTTTGATGTCTTTTTGAATTTTTGTCCTTCTTTATTTTCCCTTACGTTTTTCCCCATCACATAAAGTCTGGCAATTTCGAGGCCTCATTTCCTTTCACTTTAATCTGCCTTCTTTAGATCAAAGGCATACTTTCCTTTCATATGAATCTTGAATGATTAATCTGAAATGTCCTGTTTGCGTTATCATTTTTCACACTATGAAATATGGCTTAATTTCATTTTTGCCCACATATATGCATCTTATTTCTTGCCTGTTTCACCCCAGGTTGTGGTTCATGGAGTACACGGTGATAGGAGTCTCGGTCGGGATGTTCGTGGTCGGCTGTCTCATCCTCGTGTCCTCTCACCTGAGCTCAGAGCCCACCAGCCGCCGAGTCTTCAACTCATTTAAGAAGAACCGATGTGCGCAAGGAATGAATATCTTTGTACGCATTTTGCGCTTAAGATTATTTGAAAATTTTAGCTTTCTACTTAGTGATTTTGTTCTTGAGAAATGCGTTATCTTTGACACGTATTGATATCGTGAAAGTCTTTTTGTTTTCTTAATTATTTTTTTTTTAAACCGTTGTCTTACCTGACCTTAGTTTTGTTTATGCTTGCAATCTCTGAAACCTCTTTGTGCGTTGACTTGTCCTCATCTTCATTCCTTTATTAATATTCATGATTTGGTTTATAGAAGGTCATAATTTAAAACTGCAATTTTTAAAGGAAAACGTTTTCTTCCGTTTCAAAATCATTTCAATTTTTCGTGAAAAAAAAAAGCCATCTATCAAAATCAACAGCCCGATGGTACGAAAAGTTTTGAAGGAGATATGGTGTAATATTGCAGATCTTTTGGTAACATTTTTATCTTTTACTTTTGTGTCTTTGTTTACGTTACATCATGTCTCATTGTGCTGACTTCTCCTATTTTTTGCTTTGTTTATTTAACTAGAGTTTTGTTCTCAATAATTTCATAGAACGTCATGTCTTTAGCTTAACACAAGTCATTTTCACGTAGCCCATCGCGATTCTTTCTTAAAATTATCTTTTATTTTCAACTGTTTTCTGGGAGTCTGTCAAGAGCAATGAAAAGTTTAGATAACCCAAGTGTTGAGATGTTAACTTCTTAATAGTTATGATTGTAACTCGAGTTGCTTTGTTTTTTTTAACACACAAATATAAGGCCATGTTATTTGGTCGTTGGGTCATTTTAAGTATGTAGTTTATTCTAATTCTTAATTACAATCAATCCATAAAGCTAGTAGGCCTTCTCATTCTTAACTACATTAATTAAAAAAAAAATTTCACGGTTCAACAGAGATGCAGATGTTCTCTGATCATGTCAGTTACTTAATGATGGTCTAATCTTTTAAGTCCAACGAAAAGGGATATGCTGACCAAATAAAACCGTAATATCCCACTTTTTATTGTTCTTATATTACAAATAAACTCATTTAATTCATTTCCTTCCCCGAATTTCCCCTTTTATTTCTTTTATGCCAGGCCTTGGTGGTATGCTACATCTTGCTCGTGGCCTGGGTACTAGCCACCGCTATCTTTGCAGTGCCCCTAGTGCTCATCATCAACATGCTTATCGTTGACGCAGAATCAGTCGATCTAGGAGTTTATGGTAAAACAATTTATACATTTAAGTAAAGATGGTCGTTGGGAAAGAGAGAGAGAGAGAGAGAGAGAGAGAGAGAGAGAGAGAGAGAGGGAGAGAGAGAGAGAGAGAGAGAGAGAGAGAGAGAGAGGGGGGGGGAGGTGGGTAAAAGACAGAAAAAAATAGAAAGAAATATCGAGAAATAGAGAGTGGATTAGTAAAAGTAGTGGTAGTGGTAGTGGTAGTGGTAGTGGTAGTGGTAGTAGTAGTAGTAGTAGTAGTAGTAGTAGTAGTAGTAGTAGTAGTAGTAGTAGTAGTAGTAGTAGTAGTAGTAGTAGTAGTAGTAGTAGTAGTAGTAGTAGTAGTAGTAGTAGTAGTAGAAGTAGTAGTAGTATTAGTAGTACTAGTAGTAGTAGTTGTAGTAGTGGTAGTGGTAGTGGTAGTGGTAGTAGTAGTAGTAGTAGTAGTAGTAGTAGTAGTAGTAGTAGTAGTAGTAGTAGTAGTAGTGGTAGCAGCAGTGGTGTTTATGCTTGTGATAGTTTATTATTGATACTTGTTTTTTATGAGATCAACGAAATTCTTATTTCTTGGTAATTTTTTAAGGATTCAAAGGAGGAGTCAAGAACGGAACACATCTAGAGACTTTCAAGAAGGATGTGAGCTTATTTTTTATATATTTGCAATCTCTTTGAATAAGTTGATAATGAATCATAAAATTGTTTTTAAATGAATATGTCTTTTTTTTTTAAGCTATATTTAAATTCAGTGCAAGTTTACTTAAAATGTGTAAACCATCCAAATTAACCAGATGGTCAAACGTGTGATATCAATAATTACAATCAAACATCCAATTCAATGTTACACCATTTCAATATATATATATATGTTAATTCAACATAATCCCCTGAGAAGATATTTGATTTTAAAAAAATGTTTGATATATAAAGAAAAGATCGAAATGTTTTCCAAATTCAAATTTTAATATTATACTTTTTTCTTTGGTGGAGACTAAATCCCAAATACTTATCACTTCTTAGTATAATCGTTTCAGTTTGCAATTTGGAATTATATGGTATAACACTATTATCTTATTAAAATTCTTCTTGATTTTTTTTCCTCAGTCAAAAGAGCTGCTTATTTGCTGGGGTATTGTCTTCTGCTCATCTGTGGTGATTGTTAACAGCTTGGTAAGTTTGCCTTACATGAAGTACCATCTGTTACTTCATTTTATTCATCAATTTTTTAGGAAGAGTAGTCCATATTCTGACAGTGCCCATTCTACAAAATGCATTATTCACAATTGCTAATGAAGACTCAGTTTCTAAATAAATTATTTCAGGCATTTTTTTTTTTAACTCTGCAGAGCAGATATGCTTAGATAAACTTTTTGGCATAATCATTAATAAAGTTCGCAATATTTCATTTCTTCAGATAAAATGTATTTATGGTTGTTGTTGTTGTTGACAAATTTGCTAAAGATTAAGAGCTCTTCCTTGTCAAGTGAACTTGAATTGGTTGAAAAATGTACCCGAAACTATTTTTACAATTCTTTATGAAACCAACTTTTAATAATTGAACCAATTAAGGCTCGTGTATATGAAACGTTCTTCAGCCTTTTTGCTTTTCTTTGATCTGAATTCTTTGTAACACAGTTAATTTGTTAAATGTTGCCTCTAATTTCTATTTTATGTAAGAGAGTACTTACTAGAGTCTGAAATGAATTTCAAAGTTTTATGGCCAAGCAGATCAACAATTGTACATCATTTTACCATACTGTGGATGCTCTTTGCTTGCAAAGATTCTGAAAGAGCATGAAAATGGTTGTGTCTCTCTCAAATTTCTTTCCAATATCAACTCATTTTGTGAAATTAAGGTGAGTTATCACAGTATTTCCTTTTCCTGTTTTACATCAATAGATCTGTTTCATCATCTGCGTCACAGCCAACATCACCCACCTGAGAGACAACCGCTTCTCCACTCTAAACGCCTATGGCTCAGAGGAAGTTCGGAACTCAAAGCATTCCGTCCTAGATACAAACATGTGAAGCCATTAAGATTCCATCACAAAAGTTTAAAAAAAAAAACATTTTTTTGAATAGTCTCAAAACTTTTGGTGACTTGGAGACATTTGATTCTTGTAACTTTGTATGTTTTAGGCAGTCTATGTTTAATTAAGAAAACATTTAGAGATGCAGCTATTCTAATGACGAAATGGGCAGTACTTAATATAATTCAGGCAAAAGAGCTACTGATATTGGCTTTCTAAAAGGTTAATTTTGATAAACTGCAAAGTAAAATTTATCTTATGAAAGTAAAAAAAGGACCAAACTATTTCTTCATATTCTTTAGGAATATTCGTCAAAAAAAAAAATTGCATTCCTGGGTATGGAAGCTTTTGATCATTGATTTGAAGGAGATATAAGTTATAAAACATTAGGCTATGCTTCTCAAGTTTACTTAGCTGCAATATGTGGGTGCTTGAGACTTATCAATTTCCCAGTTTGCTGTATTTACTTTTTCATGTTTTATCAAAAGCTTGCTAAGTCATTATCTAAATGCAAATTGCACTGTCTTCTTCATAAGGAGACTTCTATTTCTATGCATGCTCATTTCTGTTCACAGTCGTATTATGGCCAACTCCATTCCCAGACAGCCAAATTTCATAAGATAGCATATGAAGCAAAATACTAATCTCATAACCCATTATATTACACCTTGGGCCTTAAAAATTTGTTTCCTCATAATTTTACACTAATAATATATTTCAATGGAGGCAGCTGTTGAATACTTCAGGTATTTCCACACTGCCAGTTTTGAAAAAGGAAATCTTTTAATCTTTTGAAAACATCAGCTTCATCTTTACATTTAAGTACCACTTACAGGTAAGAATTTTATCATCTTTCTCCTTCAACAAAATCACCGTGTTAACTTCATCTTATTTTCTCATCAATGCTTCCTAGATTTTTTAGATATTTTCATTTTTATAAATGGTCGCTGTGAAGTTTTTCATGATTCATGTATTGACAGCCTGTGTAGCAAATCCAGTAGTATTTTGAATTTTTGCATTTTATGTTTAATAAAATCATAATACCTCTATTTTTTTCAGTTCATCAAGTTGCTTTGTAGAAAATTAATTGCTTTTTCTTGACATATTCATGGCTGTACTGTACAATAGCATTTTAATGCATTAGGAGCCTTAAAAATGCATTAAGCTCAGTTCTTTTCTTTTCCTTGGGGATGGAGGTATTCCTCCTAGGCTTACTTAAACCAGCTTTCTGCTGCAAAAATGTCAGTTATATCTTATGAAAGACTAAAATCATAATTCGATCAAGCATATGCTTTACTATGCGAAAGAAAAAGTTAAATAAAAGTGAAAAAGGACTTCATCTCTGTATTTGGCATTAATAAGAATAAATCGCAGATGTTTGTTCTTTTTTTTAGTTTGTGTTAGGCTTGCGTGATGTACATGAAAAGGACAGATTTTACATCTTTAGACTTGGATTATTTTATTTATGTGTTTCTTTGGCGCCATCATGTATAAAACAGATTTCGCTCACTGAATAGATTTAGCATAATCACTGCAGTGCAATAAAACTCCAAGCCTCAATTTTTCTTTTATTTATGCCAAAGAGCACAGAACTTTCCCACTGTTAATTGGTTTTATACTGACTTCACTCAAAATTAGAAAGTTTTGTAGTAAAGCTCTTTAGGGAAGAGATCATAGCTTCATTGCATACAAAGTGAGGTCTATACTATTGTTTAAGTACAAACAAAGTATTTCTTTGTGAAGCTTGAAAAAAAAATTTTTTTTTGAAATTTGAAAAAATAAAAAACAATTTTTTTGCATGGAGACAAGGGAAATGATGCTTTTGGTGGATATATGTTACTATGATTTTGTTGCTAAATAAAGATGTGTAAAATAAATGTAATGGCACATCAAGTGTTTTTTTTTTTTTGCTGTTGATCTTTGAAGGGCAGTACGGAGGCATCATGGTCTCAAATGTGTTTTCTTGTTAAAGTTCATTTTAACCTATTAACATAAGAGTAATTAAAATACGTTGAAAATATTTTCTCCAATGGTTTTTGAGAATTTAAGAAATTTGTCCCCAAATCTTTTAATTGAACCCTTTTTTGTTGTGCAAACTTTGTGATAATGCAGTACCCCAGGCAATACCAGTTTTGTGATAGTTTAAGATCTTCCTTCTTCACAATATATTTTTAAAATGGCTTAAATGAAAATTAATTTCATTTCAGTGACCAAAAAATGGCCTAAACAGATTTACTATTTTTTCCCTTTGAGTGGCTTAAAATGTTGCATTTCTTCGCAATCATCAAGCATTACCAAGAAGATGGCCACTGATTACTGTTACAGTTGACAAATAAGTCTTAACTTATTCTCTTTTTATGTGGACAAGTATAGAATTTCGTTATCCTCACTGTTTGCCATCTTAGTGCGAATAGCATATTGAATTGCAAAAGAGAAAAAAGGAAAGGTATTCTTACCTTGAATGTAGACTTACTCAAATGTATTGTTTTGAGGAAAAAAAAAAATAGTTTTCAGTAAATGCTTGTTGGCATGTAAATTTATTTTTTTTTCCTCTTTGAAAATACTGAAATATTTTTTTTAATCTTACATAAAATCCCTATTTAATACTGAAATTATGTATATGAAAGCTTCTACATCACAATCATTTCTTTTTTGTAAAACATGTGTTGGCATCAGTATTTATCATTATTGATTTTGTAATGAAGGCAGCTATTGGTGTCATAGATTTGTAAGGTCAATTTTATATGGATTTTAAGTCATTTACTTTTAACTTGGGTTGGACCTGGAAAGAAAACATTTTTCAATGCATCATGTTTTCAGTGAGGTTTAAGTTTGTGAAAGGATTATTTCTTTACTGTTTTTATGAAGAAAAAATTTACATAGGATAGCTAAAGAACAAACTATTTTAGAGCTTCAGTCTTCTTAAAACATGTTTCTCCTGATTAGTGCTGTGTTTATTAATTTTCATGAAGAGGATTCTTGATTGCCATAACTGCTTCAAGCTATTCATGAAACTAATACTGTGATGGCCAAACAAAAACTATATTATAGAAGTCAGAACAACAAAAGTTTATGCTTTATTACAGAACAACAATTAATAACTGAAAATTCCATAATTAAAGATGAATATAAGGCAATCTCTCACTTTGCTTTTTACTCCTGTCTTGATTTTTTTCATACCATCTGACACTCAAATCATGCTTATTCTTAATCTTGCTCATTATGCCCTGTTGGAGATTTAATTCCATCTAACTTTATCAATAAAACTCAACTTTTGTTGAATAAAACAGGCATAATTTTTTATTTGCTTTTCATCTCATGGCATTCTTAAATTGTCGTAAATATTGTAAAAGAAAAAAAAACAACAAAAAAACAACAATTTTTAATTGAAAATATTCTGAAATATGTATGGTGCTTGCTTTGTAATTACTTAAAGCTGTTTTTGCTTTATCTGTCGTGATTTAGTCCTTAAATCTACATAAATAAAAATAGTGTGTCAGAAAAACAAGCTGCCTCTGACATATTTCACAATGTACATGTAATAATATCACATTCAATGTGCTTCTTTTGCTTGCTGTAAATTGCTGAACAATATACTCAAAAATACATGCATCACTATGATTTGCTTACTGCTAATCAATTTACATATATACATATATATATACATTCTCACTACCATAATTTTTTTTCATTATTTCTTTTGTACCTACGATAACTTTTTACAAATGCTTGCTTTTAAGTGTATTATCTGTGTGTTGGCAATCTTTTTTTTTTTAAATGTTTTAATGTTCCTCTGCCATCATAAGGAAAACCTTTTAAGGTGGCATTTGTTGAGTCTCCCTTTGCTTTATCTATACCATAAATCAACATTGCTTAGTATGGTATGCCAGCTAGTCTTAAGTGAAGACATTTCAGTATTCTTAAAACCATTGTTTGGCTACAAGCCTAGATATTGTTTGTAATAACAGAAAGGGTACCAACATTCTAGGTTTTGTTTCTTCCCAACAGTCTCATTTTTACTCTTCCCATACTGTTACTGTTACCAATTTACCAATACTTAAAAATTTTTTAAATTTTCCTTTTGTGAGAGCATTTTCTTACTTTGCTCAACTGCATTTTTTCACACGTGCAATGAAGCCTCCAGGAAATTTTATTGGACATACTAATTTTCTTTCTGTAGTTATAAACTGACATACTTTTTATAAACTCCTGTTTTGATTTCAACAAGACACAGTCCTAGAATATAATTTTAATTAATTAATAGAAAATTCTTTGAAATAAAAATTTAACTATCATGTGGTTGCCATTTTCAGAAAGACTTCACAATGAATTTACCATCCATAATAAACTCTTTCAAATAAATACATGTATTCAACACCAAACTGATTCAAAGTATTACCCTTCTTACAAATCAGAAAAAAGGTGTGCCTAATTAAATGCTTTAAAACAAAATTTAACAGCACATTTGATGGAATTAACTTTGTTAAATAATTGAAACAAGAACATCTCAAATTATTTTAAATCAGAAAAAGTACACATTTGATTATGAATGTGTTTTCTTGTCGAAAATAGGATAAACGATAAAAAACTGGAGAAAATATTTATAAGTTATTCAAATCCTTTCTCTTCATAGTATGATTAGAAAGGTATTTTGAGTTTATTGATACTAGCAATATTTCTTGAAATTTCTCAAATAAGTATCTGTCTCATTTATATTGAAATTTTCTTTTGCCCTTGGGGGTCAAACTTAGAATCTCTATTTCTTTCTACACACGTTTTTGTTTGATGCCAGTAGGAAACAATATTCTTTCCTTATTTGTAAAGACAAAGCAAAACAATAGAGAGATTTGTCTCATATTGAAAAAGGTTTTGAAGATATGAATATTTCATTAGACAGGCTAGTTCGTTGTCTGTATTTGAAGCTAATAAACGTTTTCTTATGAAAAATGAAAGAGGTTTTTCTTATTCTATAGAAAAAATGTTTGCGTCATCTTGTACTGTCTAAATATCTTTTAACAGCAAACAATATATAGTTTGCACCCCCCTCCCCCCAGACAACATAAAGCAAAAAAAAAGCTGAATAATTGAATTTTCTTATTAATATTTTACATATGTGTTAACTTAAAATGAAGGAAACCGATATTTTTAAAGTTTTAGATAAAAATTTGCCATGTATTAATGTGCAAACTAATCACATGCACTATGTTGCCTTTTATTTCTTTGTTTTTGTTTCAAACTAATCATGAATGATTTAAAATATCATCCTGTTGAATTATATTGGTCTAATTTACTAAATTTTTAAACATCGCACTTGAATCTACCTACCAATGTCCCAAGGCTTTTCTTACTAACTAGTACTTTTAGATGAAATCCAGGGTTTAGACTAAAAATTAAAAAGGTCTAAATATTTGTTTTCTATAAAAGCAAAAATTGGCTAAAAATTAAGGGACAGTGTAAAATAAAATCAGAACACTGTTTCTGAAATGTTTTTGTAGAGCGTATTGTTCACTGTTCAAGTACTATTTTAAAAGTATCAAGCCTACTTTATTGGTTGAGACAAAACATAAAAGGCCTCCCAATTTTTTTCGTTAATTACAAAACTCTTACAAATGAATGACAGAAATATGCAATCTTATTTTTTTTTTTTTCACTGCAATTGGCCCTGTGATGAGAAGATAGAAACTAGAACATCTTATGACAACAGGAATGATAGAAGGAAAACAAAGCAGGAGAAAATAGGATGAAAAGATGTTGGATGGAATAACAAAGTAGCTCAAAGAAGGAAGAGTGAGAGACCCATTGAAAGCAAGGAGGGATAGAAATGCGTGAAAGGTCATGATCGCCAATGCTAAAGAGCACGGCATCTGATTGAATGATTGATTTTTATTAAAAAAAATTCACGTCTTTTCAAAATTATTCTTTTTGAAGCGTGTGTCTCATTTTGTTAGAAAGAAGAAGAGAGAGGCAATATCGATCGACATCGTCGGTGCCGTTCCCTATCCGCGTATGCAACAATTTTCGGGGAAAAAATTTTATCATTAAAAATCGTGAAAAAGCTACTTCTTTATCTCTGGTACAAATATTTAGACATGTTATCCAATAGAATGGCTTTAATTCCTTCATTTCGCTAAGTACGTAAGGCGCACTTCTGTAATTTCGGTTTCGCTATGCACGCATGGAGCAGAACGTCTGTAAATGAGACCCACAAAATCTATTTATAGCACGATAAAGGACTTTCATCAAGTTATTTTCATGGCTTTCTATAGAAGAAGCAGTTAATGTAACCATATTGTCATTAGAGTTGAAGATAAATATTGTTTCGGTCGGTCAATTTATATTATTGCCATGGAGAAACGCTAGGTCGTAACAATTGAAAATATTCCAATAATTCTGCCCAATTCCTTTAAATCCACAATTTTCTTACGTTCGATGAGTGCAAAAATTATCTGTCTCTTTTCTTCTAAATGTTAAACATTTTCGCTAACAGCAGACTGTCCAGCCTCTTAGCTTCAGTGAAGCAATAAACTTTTCTCAAAGTTAACTTCTATGATAACGACAGTATCTCGACATAAAATTCCTTTTAATCAAATATGGGCCTTTTCTTTAATTAAAACAAACCGTGAATACAGGTTTAGGCCTTAATAATCTACATTAATACTAGACACTGCCTTGAAAAAAAAAATTCTGAGGCCCGTGAAGACAATTTCTTAACTGCAGATAGTTAGACATGGGTCTTACTCCAAGTAGAATTTCTACACCAGCTATTCCAACAGCCACACTAAATTCAATGGAATATACTACTACTACTACTACTACTACTACTACTACTACTACTACTACTACTACTACTACCTATGCAGCTGCTGGTGCTGCTTCTGCTCCTCCCGGTCCTCCTCCTCCTCCTACTCCTACTACTCCTACTACTACTACTATTACTACTATTGGTGGTGGTGGTGCTGCTACTACTACTACTTACCACTACTCCTCTTCCTCCGAAAACTATACTACTACTACTACTACTACTACTACTACTACTACTACTACTACTACTACTACTACTACTATTGGTGGTGGTGGTGATGGTGGTGGTGGTGCTACTACTACTACTACTACTACTATTACTACTACTTACCACTACTCCTCTTCCTCCGGAAACTATACTACTACTACTACTACTACTACTACTAATGCTGCTGCTGCTCCTCCTCCTACCACTACTACTATTACTACTACTACTACTACTACTTTCCACAACTTCTACTTACTACTTAGTACTACTCTCCTTCCTCCGCCTACTACTACAACTACTTCTTCTCTATATCCCCCTCCTCCTCCTCCTCCTCCTCCTACTACTACTACTACTACTACTACTACTACTACTACTACTACTACTACTACTACTACTATTACTACAACTGTTGCTATTTACAAGCATTGAAAGGCTGCAAACGCCGTAGCTGAACTATTGTAACCTTATTTCAAATAAAATGAATGAATTTTTTAATTGACAGTTTCTGAAGGTCAAGTTTTCGTTTTTTAAACAATATTTAATTCAAGATTTTCTTAATTAACTTGAAACTTTTCATTTTAATCAAACTGTAAATTTAGGGATTATGGATCAAAATTTAAACTGCGTGAGATTTTATACAGGTTCCTCAAAATAATTACCATGAATTTTTTCATAATCGATCGTGATTTTAGTCGGAGAATAATCTCGATGCAACTGATAGTGTAACGTAGCTTACTTCTCGTCATCCCTAATATTAAATCTCTATGTTTTCTCTCTCTCTCTCTCTCTCTCTGTCTCTCTCTCCCTCTCTCTCTCTCTCTCTCTCTCTCTCTCTCTCTCTCTCTCTCTCTCTCTCTCTCTCTCTCTCTCTCTCTCTCATAGATGTCATACACATTACTTTCTCTTACCGTCTATTTATCCATCGATCATAAATTGTTTCCTTTCTCTTTACGATTTTGATTGCCTGTCTATAAAACTTTTTGCCTTTACTTGATGCAATTTGATGGTGATTTACATATTTTTATTAAAATCTTGTCTTGATTTTGTTATTTAGAGGACATTCATAGAAAAGTCCCGTTTTATGAATACAACATTCATGTCTTTCTACTACATGTAACTGCATGACAATTTTTAGTTTCAAGTTTGAAACAATCTGAAAATTAGCAATATCTAAACGACATTTTCTTTGCATTTAAAAGAGCCTTTATTAATTTAGCCTTTAACTCCTTATGCCCTTTTGCGTGTAAGGCAGTGGCCATGGTGCCCGCCATTCAGTTAGCGAGCGGATTTTCTTCCGCCCTAAACTTAAAAGTAAACACGTATGGTGGTCGTGATGGCCATGCCCGGATACCGCCCACCTGCTATTCATTAAGCGAGTGAATTTTCTTCGGCCCTAAATGCCTAAGGTGGTGGCCTTGGCCATGCGTGGAAAGTGAATCATTTTATCGAGAGCTTTTCTTGCATGTCCAGTTTTAAGGCAAATTCTTTTATTAAATATGTTTTTAGGTCACCTTCTGAGTTATAATGACAAGTTTCATCAATGTTACTATTTTCATAACGATAAAGTAAAAATCAAGCAATTTAGACACTTTTTTCACTCCAGCTCGAAACTAAAGAATTGTTCCATACACGGATAGGGAACAGCACCGACGATATTTCTGTGCATCAAGGGCTTAAGAATGTTTGCGTTTTCATGCAATATGAAGAAATGTTTAAAAAAAAAGAATTCAATATCAGAATTCCTTACAAAATGAAAACCAAATCAAATATACAAACACTAATTTTATTCCTCATTGATAAAATATTTGAGACTTAAGTCTACATACAAGAAAATTGTTTCAGATCGGAGATGAGGGAATTGTCAACTGGTTTTAATTGTAACATTTCCTCACATTTAAAAAAAATATCACTGAAAGAAAAATTACATGTATATCATAGGCATAAATTCAGCATTGGAAAAAAATAAAAGAAATGCTGAATAACAACAATGGCACAATGTCATAAATGCAGTTATACTTTGAATTATCTAATGGCTTATATTGAGATGGAAAACACTATTTCATCTTTCTTTCAATTATTTTTTTTTTTTGTGCTTTTTGGGAAGATATCATGAAATCTACCTATCTTTTTTTTCCCTACTGGAAAAAGAAAAGTGTGAATGCATGGAATTTTGATTCACTTGTGTCCAATTACGTAAATCTACAGCATCAGCTACAGTAATGCCTATAATGGTTCCCATAAAAATGGAAAAAAAAATCTGTACCCTTCAAGGTAAATCCTGTACATTCATGCAAACCAGGCTCAAGGCTTGTTAAGTCTCTCATATAGTTTTGTTCCAGTCTTTAATGTTATAAGGTAATAATTTTTTTATGTTTCTTGCCAAAGAGACATACTCAAGAGAACTAGAGCTAGATCTAGAACAAAGGGACATACTCTAGGTCTAGATCTACATCTAATTCTGAAACTGGCCACCAAACAGAACATTTAAGTCTCATCTTAATCAATGCAAAAAAAAAAAAAACAACTGAAAGGGAAAAGAAAGAGTATAAAAAAACTTGGTTCTAAAACTGAAGAAGGAGCTTAAAAATTTTCTAATTCTTAAAACAACCCAATTTTGAATTGAACATTAAAAAAAAAAATTTAAGAAATATACAAAGGCTGCTGATTGAGTGTAGTTCTCATGAGGGAATTTTTTCTTAATGCTTAAAAATGCATAGGCAGGAGTAGTTGTTAGGCTCAGAATAGCCCCGTTTAAGCGAGTTAAATTCTCTGCTTCGGCCTTGAAGAAGTACAAATACAAAATGATGCAAAAACTATCAAAAAATTTGAAACAGTAAAAAACTTCACAAATAAAGTAAAGCAAGCATTGATTTGAAGATTTTGCAATGACAGAAACTTTACATCATTAATGATGAAAACTTGAAAGAAAATAGAAAAAAACTTTACCTACTCCCTACTACATCCTAAGTTTTCTTGAAATAAAAGAAATTACTCAATGATATAATGTAAAACATTTACAAGCAAAACTTACATTCAAATATTTGAACACAATGGTGCAATGATGAACAGTAATTTGCCATGCCCTTTGGCAGCCAATAAAATCTTATTAAGCCAAGCAAAAGAAGAAATAGAGTTGAAAAATGCTAATTAAATTATTAGGGATGGTAAAATATCAAAGTTCTGGCATGAAAAACATACTGAAATTAGATAAAAATCTTAATAGAGGAAAATGAGATACAAATCCTGAGATTTAATGATGATGAGCACAAAGACTTTCACAGATGATTTGAGAAATAATGACCATCACATGTTTATGACTCATGATAGTTGAAGGAGATGTGAATCAAAAGCAAAGCTTTAAAAGTTCTCAGCACCAATCTTATGTACCTATCAATAACCTAAGCACCAAGTTTTCACTAATTTTCCTCTGATACCAATTAAACTCAGTTTTGCTCATTTTAGAGTCAATGCATACCAGAGCCGTCCTGTAATGGACAGCCCATAACAGCCAGTCATCACTTGATAGGACTGTCTACTTCAATTTGCAAAGCAGACGTGTCCTGGACCCACAAGCCAGCATGATCCGTGCCATATGTTACAACGCACGACATTTTGTGTATTACAGCTCTACCATAAAACTTGGCCTGTGCTTTATACTCAAATTTCTACAAAATGCCTGGCCAGAAGTTTAAAAAATCATAAAATTTTCCCTTAGCCATAACTAAGACTTGTTTTAAATTAAAAATAATTATGAATCTAAGATTAGTTATTAAAAAATTTGGGAATTCCGTGGCGTGTGTAACTCACAATTCTCATCTATCTTGGCCCCTGACCTAGACCTAGATTTAAACTATCTGTCAGTTGTGTTCACGTGGCGAGCGGTCAGGCGCTAGAGTCGATCGACCATGACCTTTGCTCCCAACATCACAAGTGTGGGCTGACCATGTAGGTTGGGTGTGCATACCAGAATTCAAGTGGTGACTGGCTGTTATATGAAAACTCTGGTCTGCTCAGACCCTTAAACATTAAAAATACAATGTAATTAGTAAAAGCTCTTCACAAAAGTGAAAAATGTGTCCATTACAAGTGCAACAAAATAACTTAGATACAAAGGAAACTTTCATATTTTTAGAAACAAGAAATTTCCTATTAGCTATTTGGAGCACTGGAGAAAAAGAAAGAAAGTATCCTATCTGATTGGGCAAAATTTTTATCTAGCTTGTTAAGATGACAATTCTATAGAAAATTAACGCTCTGCTTTGAAAGGTGCAATGAGTAACATAAAGACTTTAATAATAAGTTCTGGTAATCCCAACACATCAATTTGAGTATGATCCTGCAAACATTTACTGACAGCACCAACTGTAAGCATT
Source organism: Elysia crispata (assembly GCA_033675545.1). NCBI lineage: Eukaryota > Metazoa > Mollusca > Gastropoda > Plakobranchidae > Elysia > Elysia crispata. The sequence goes on along the minus strand of JAWDGP010003399.1, from coordinate 1,711,466 downwards.
TTGGAAGAGCCTAATCCATGGGGAAAATTGCTTGTGAGCACCTCTCTGGCCATAAACTTCAGGCACCCATGGGCATTGCCATGTCATGAAACACCTCTCAGGATGAGGCATCAAGGCAAGGTGTCGACCATCAGGTGAGCAAACACCTGCAATACCATAAGGAGAGCCATTTGGATTCATAGGGTAGGTTTCAGTGGATGCACCATGGTCATCCACAAAATTTATGGCAACAAGGTTGCTTGACTTCACTTGGTGCAAAATGTCTGGTGTCTTGAAAGACATGCGACCTGTAAAAGAAAAAAAAATGTAAAATGAAAAAAGCTCTTTGTAAATAACTTTTAGTGAAATATTGAAGGGCCACAAAAGAATTATTTCAGCGAATAATAAGCAAATTAATGGGTATTAAACCTCCTAACATTACTAAAATACTCTAGAGATGTCAGTATGAATATGTACGTAAGAGTTAGTAATCTTTTCAGTCAATGCAAATCATGATCATTGTAAAGAAACTTAAAAATTAGCTTAATAATAAAGCTTTTTAAAAATTCAGCACGATCCACATTATGTTGACATTTCAATCTATACAGTTAAAGTATAGTCAATTCACTATATATATATATACACATATATATAAGTTCTGGTCTTAGAGCTAATTGATTGACAAACAAAAATACATTTCTTTTTCTTAAAATTGCACAAAAAGCATTTTGTTTGCTCCCAACATTATGATCCATGTCTGTGCTCATACAATACATGAGCATAGCTGAACATAACATGAAAACAAGGAAAGGGAAGTATAAGGACGCTTGAAGGGAGAAGTAAAATGATAAAATAATACCACAATGCATCTCAAAATTTGAGAATATCCTGCGATAAACTGCCTCATTAAGTATTAAGGAAACAAGTAATCGAAATCAAAGAGGCAAGTTTAGGAATAAAACTGTCAAATAAGCTATTCATTGAACCTTGCATTTAATAATCTGTCTTTTGCCCTGTTCATGCAAAAATATAAAGAGCCTAAAATTACCTTCTCCATGAGACACCCACATGCCAAAGGTGGTTCCTTCCATTCCTTTAAACATGATAGCTGGAGATGATGCTACTTGTACAGTACTAAAGCGAGATTCATACCGCCCAGAGATATTGTGGTCTAGAAGAAGTCCTTGAGAGCATTCCTTTCCTGACAAAAATTCCATTTTAACACTATGACAGCAACTTCTACCAACACAGTTTTATATTCCAAAGTCATAAAGCTCTGTCCTTATTAACAGCATGGGGAAATTTGGCTATTTTGAGTATTAAAAATAAGTTTATTTCAAGTAACTCTTTTTCATGCAATAACATCCAATATCATAAATTCTGCCATTTGGCATCTAACTTGTAGGCTCTCTTGTTTGAAAAGACGTTAATTAATTAATTTTTTTAACATTCTTTTAAGCCAATCAAAAAGTCTTTATGTTGCTGTCCTTTATTCTCTGCATGATGTATTTGAAGCAAATATGATGAAAAAAAGTCTATCTTGAAGAGGATGCTTCTAATATTGATTCTAGATCTAGCAATCCAATAAGCATAAATTACACCCCATTATATACCATCCTGATATGAATATTGAATATTTTGATAAAAAATTAATGACAAAATTTACAAAGAGCTCATAAGCATGTGTGCAAAGCTTAAAAGCTGAGGCCAAAGAAAAACATTTTATAGGCATGAAAAAAAATTACTTTTTATATTTTTTTTCTCATAATGAAAGGAAAATAAATGCGCAAAAGAATTGGTGAATTTTATTTAGAAATCTTAATAATTAAAATTAATTCTTATCCATTTAGCTTTCTGTAGCAAGGAAAAAGAAGTGAAATGAATCCCAGACGTGTGTAATTGAGACTAATGCTTTGTATTGTAATGAAAAATTGTTTGCAGTTATGTCGTCTTTTTAATTCTCAGACATTTAGGATATTATGTGAAATAATGAAAATAATTTAAAAAATACTCATTGAAATTATCAAATGTGCAATGATTGGATCAGAATCCAGTAAAAATGAATGCATATAAAAAAAATATTTAAAAAAAAGATGAGGTAAAAAAAAGTTTAGCATAGGTATACTTAGGTATCCTAAAATTTGTTCAGCTGTGCAACTTTCACTATTTGAAGGTACATAAGGTTTTAGGGAATATAAACATAGGTAATTTTCATGATGTTACTTATTTGAATTTGATGCCAGGTTATTGTTTTCATGTCATGATATCAATTCAACAAGTCTGTTTGCATTATTTAAATTACAGACCTGATAGATCTGGTGCTACCCATCCCAGGAGAGCCATTAACTGACAGCCATTGCAGGCACCAAAACTGAATGTATCAGGCCGAGACCAAAATGCCAAGAATTCAGATTGTACAACAGAGTTGAATTTCGCTGTCGCTGCCCAGCCTGAAGAGGTCAAAAAGAGAATAGAAATGATAAAAAAAAAATGAAAGAGTTACACCAACAGAGCTGGCTGCATGCCTAAAAAAAGTGAAGAGAAAATATGCAGCCAGCACAGTAGATCCTTTTGCTTGATGATATTGGAGAAACCCCCTCCTCAAGGCCACCTACAGATGGTCCAGAAGCACAATGAAAGGATTTGTGTACTGCAAGCATACTTAATAGCACACAGGCAATGTGAACAGAAGGGCTTAGAAAGGGAAGGGAGATAAAGGACAGAAAAGAAGAAAGAGGAGGATGAATAAGGTTCTTTGATTAGACAGACTTTCTTGCAAATAAACAAGTTCCTTAAAAGTAAAAAACAGCTTGAAAAAGAGAAGGCAAAAATCTCATCCATTGAGAACATTTTTGCTCAGTATTTTTCAAAAACTCCAATGCTTCTCTTGAAGAAAAGTAAATAGAAGACAAAGGATGAATATACAGTGGAAACCTCATAATTCGAATTGTATGGGAATGGATTAAATCTTCGAATTAGGAGTATTCGAGTTATCAAAATGGGTATAACAGAGTCTAAGACTCGTTGAGTGAGTGTGTACTGAGCCAGCAACAAGCAACCCTCCCCTCCCCCGTCCCACGATGCTATCAGTATCAGTACAGATTTTCTACTGGTACTCAATTGTTAGTGTAACTGCTCCCTTCTTGATTTGTTAGGGCACTGATCAGCCTTTCTTGGGCAGTGATTGGCATTGCTTGCTGCTTGAGAGATGCATGTAGCACTTTTGTGATGCCTTATGGGGTGGTATCGATTTTGAATTAAGAGAATCAAATCAGAAATACTTCGAAATATGAGTCCGATTCTAACAAAGCCAAAGAGAAAAAAAAAACTATCATCTTGCAAAATTCGGTTTATAGAAATTTGAATAATCAGACTTCGGTTTTTGAGGTTTCCACTGTAATAGGTAAAGAATGAAAGAAGGAGGGGCAATGGGTAAATTTTTGAACAATCTAAAAGGAATGAATATGAATTTGCCGATTCTATCTTCTTGACTTGAAAACATGTCCCTATACTTCTAATAATAATAAAAAAAAATTTCATATAAAGAGGATACCTTTAGCTGATCCACATACGTCAGCGTAACTAAAGCCTCCAACAAATGCAACACCCCTGAAGGCAGATAAAGAGACTTTTCTTTCCATTAGGTCCACCATGTTGACATCCCAGGCTTCAAATCCAGCTAAGGTAAATGCTGCTGCCATCTCTCTGTCTCCGTTGCTGCCCTCCTCTCTCACTATAGCAATCTTTGGAGCCTCAGCTAAAAGAGATGATAGTAAATACAAAAAAATATATTTGTAAAACAGGTGAATGAAGAGCTGTGGTTATTAGAAACACTATTATACAATTGAAATCTTCCTCGTGCTAATTTACAGGAAAATTATAGTACCAGCGTGTTTAAAAGTGAGAAATGTTGAATGATGAGAACAGGTCCTTTATCCTTTGCATCATCCATCTAAGACTATATGCTTTATTTTGAAATAGAATTACAATACCTTAAAATTTGGGTGAGAAAGGTAATGTATTCAGGAAATTTACTTTTCTATACTTGCTTCTTTACTCAAATGAACTAAGCTCCTTTTTGTACCTGTAGGATCTAAAATATTATGTTCTAGACCAATTTCAATTTTTACATTCATGCAAATATTATACCTTAAAGAAAAAAATGAAATAAAGAAATTATTACTGTGTTCCAAATGCAAACATCTTACCCAGAGATCTTGGAATGTTAAACTTTTCATCTGGGTCAAAGGCCCATTTGTAGGGCGGGGCTAATCTGTGTTTTAGACCTATTTGTTCTTGATGAACACATTGCAGGCTTGCTTGGCGTCGCTCTAGTATGAAGCTGGTCTCCTCCCACATGTCTCTAAGCTCCGTCATGCTTGACTCCAATACCATTGCCCCATTAATGGAGATAGAGATCTGAGGGTTTACAAGGAAGCTAGCTTTTAGAGCTGAACATCTTTTTTGCTTTAATAATAGTGTTTGAAGCTGATCTATTCATTATAAAATTGATTGCCTACCTCACTATTTTATCTCAATAGAACAGTGTTCAGCAACAGTTTGAAAGTGGAAATGTTTAACTATCACTTCGTATTATAGAGAAAGGATGAGGGTTACAAGTTAGCTGAGCTGCAATTCTCATGGGGGTTAATTCATTAAAAAAATATATATTTCAAATTTGTGAAAATTGTGAACATGCCACATAATGAGATAATTTGGGACTGTACACTTTAAAATGGTAGCCCACTTTTAACATTTGAAAATCACATTGGGTGTTTGATTTGAAACGTTGAAAAATTCATGCAATCCGTAATAATAATCAACTCTATCTAGTTTACCAAGACTGCGAAATATCATATTCACTAACAATGAGTAATTTTTCTACAATTAAAAAGGCAACAAAAATGAAACGAAAATAAAAAAAAAAACAACACCAGAACATAATTCAGTTGTCCAAATTTATGTAGGGAGGCTGGTATAGATCTTTTATTTATTTGTCGGCAATAGCAGTAGGCCTTTAGAACAGATCTTTATTGTGTCAATTATGAGCTTGTGCGTGGAGCCAAATGCGCTTCTAGCTTGTTAGTATACTTAGTTTAATGGCAGGAAACTAGTCTCCGCCCCTCTAGCAGTTTATTCTATAATTCGGAAGATACTTTGTTCTTTTATTCCTGTCCAGGTGGCCAGAGAAGCTTTTCTTCGGTCGGCTTTGGACGTACTTTGATCGGGAGATGCTAGAATCGTACGTAGATGTAAGTTTGTAACAATGGCTTCCGTTGATTCTATGATCTCAGTCGGGTGATGTTTTAGTTGGGGAAACGGGTTGTTTCGTTCGACGAAGTAGATTTTCCTCGGTCGGCATTGACCCTTGTTCTAGGGACGAACTGGGAAACCAGGGAAGTCTTTGACAGGGGGCCTTGCCGACTGAGCTTGTACTATAAATTGTAGAGCTCGGAAAGACTCCTTGTCAGTATCTTTTTGGAGTATCTGGAGGCCACGTTGGATAGTACTAGTAGTATTGTTTGGAATTTTAGTGAGAAGTTATTGTGGATATTATTGAACTATTATTGAAAGCTACTTTTGTTGGATTATCATTTGTTTTAATTCTACGTGATTATCACCTTGACTCGGGCGTTGGCTGACTATTGGGCATTTTTATTAGGTATTTTTATTCTGACCATTTTGACTAGTCTAAGGCATTTTTATTAGGTATTTTTATTCTGACCATTTTGACTAGTCTAAGGCATTTTTAAAAGGTATTTTTATTCTGACCATTTTGACTAGAATCTAGATTCTAGTATTAGACATTTTTATTGGGCATTTGTTTAGTTCTTAGTATCTTCTGTTCTGACCATTTTGTTAGTATCTTCTACTTAGTATTCTGGCCATTTTGTTTTAGTATCTGATCTTAGTATAATATATGCACTTATCTTGAGTATCTTCTTGGCGCTTATTTTGACCATTTGTTAGTCTTTTATCACGTAATTGCTTGGGGATCATCTTTGTATTTTGTATTTTATCCTTTGAGAATTGCCTTAATTCATTAATAATTGAGTATTCATGGAATAAAAATATTGTAGGTGGTAACTTTAACTTCTTCTCTTTTGTGTTCTTCATTTTCTGGAGTGTAGCTTTTCTGTTCTTGTCAAGTCTCGACACCCACTCATATTAGTTAGGGAACAGTGGCCTTAGTACTCCACTGATACTCAAGGGCACAAGAGTGTGAACTCTTTAGTATTGCACAGCTGCTAGGCACGCTACCATAACCAATTAGGGCCTGCAATTACTTAGAGTAGGAAGAAGCACTGAGCTTCTGTAGATAACTAGACTAGTGGGTCCTATTGTAGTAGTAACTAAGTAAGTTAAGGGAATATCCACCCAGCTAGGTCTGGTTACATTTAGAAGACACTTTCAGTATTACCTGAGAAGGGTTTGAATTATGAGCCACAGATTTGCCAAGGATGTAGTAAGGAACTGCTTTTTGTTTAAGCAAATCAGAAACATAATCCAGATCAGATTGTTTAACTTCAATCACTGCACCAACTTCTTCAGCAAACAAAACATTTAGAGTTTTTTCTGCAAGTAAGGAGAAGGGATAAAAATGTGAAAAATAGATGAAAGTTGAATAAACTTTGTTTTCAGAAGAAAATGATTAAGGCTGTTTTCTAAAGTACTCTCTCTATGCTTAAAAATATATGGAAAGAATTGAGTTATAAAGAGTAATAAAAGATTTATTAGTAAAAGAGTAATTTAGATTCGCTAAAGAGTGAAGGGAATCTTAAATTTTGGCGAGGACATTATAAATACCACTTAGTCCAATAAGATTACAGCCTTTCACTATGCCTCATGCCATATAATAGTTACAAAATTTGATAACTATCTTTCCACTAACCATTTTCACTTGAAGGGATATCGACTATTAGTCCGCAGTTGCCAGCAAATGCCATTTCCAGCAAACAAGTAACCAGCCCTCCATCACTAACATCATGCCCTGAGGCTATCTTGGAGTCTGTAGTGATGGAAAGTCAAATGAGAAGAGTGAAAAGTAGATAACAAAAGTTTACAAAAAAAATTTTCTCAATGATCACACACCCTCTACCAACAATTGTTTGAAGTATAAGTATAAATGAATTCTTAACGAAAAAAATATTTTAGATAATTACCTTAATGTTATTTCTTTTTTAATTAAACTGACCTTTAATGAGGGCCTGAACAGCTCTGAAAGTGTGAGCAACAGTCTGAGGGTTCACATCTGGGACCTCATTTCCAAGCTGCTTGAAGCATTGAGCCAAAGCAGACCCTCCAAGACGCCAAAAGTTTTTTGAATTGGAGCCACTACCACACATTGGTAAGTATAAGAGCGCACCTATTCAGCAAAAGGACATTCAAAAAGCTACTTTTGAAACCTTTTCTCTATTACAGTTGATAGTTTCAACTTCACAAAGTTCCTTTATTCTTATATTCCAGGACTTCAAGATAGCATTGTTCGATAACAATTCCAACATATTTTTACCAATAAAATAAGTCAGAATTTAAAAAAAAAAAAAAGAGAGATTAAAAACACAAAGTCAATGAATAAACACCCATAAAAAATCAATATGAGGTCATAGAAAAAAGTAAAGAGGTTTTTGTTAAACAGTAAAACTATCACTGAGTAGGTAAAGCAATTCAAAATAGAAGCAAATGCCTTGCACCCAATTCAAATGCGTTGTATATAGCCTATTTCACACCTCTAACGATGTCCATATTAAAAATGATGCATTTTTGTAAAACTTTTATTGTTAAAAAAACACATGGCTTTAAATTTAGATTAAGCCAATATACACAATCACCTTGATGAAGTTTAAAGAAATCACACATTGTACATTTCCTGTGTGCAGAATATAACAAAGACCCTTGCATTTACCTATAATTATGGATTCTCCTACAAGAGTTATGGGACATTATTCAGATACAATCTATATAATAAAAAAAAAATAAAAACAAATAGAATAAAATAAGATACTACCAAGGTCAATGCAAGGTACCATTGTTTACAAAGGATTTTCGTAAATAAAGCAGCAAAAGATGCACAACTTCTCACAACTATCTCACCTTTTCCATCTGGACACTTGAGATCTGGGGTAACTGTAAGCCTGATGTCTGGGCATCCAACATAGGATGAAATCACTAAAGTACCTTTGATTATGAGAAGAGATAAACCAGATACAGTATTAAAACAGCTTACTTTCAAAGAAATAAAATATGTTTTGCTACATTCAGTTTCCATTAGAAGAAGCGTATGCAAATAAATATAAGGGAACAATAAATAAAATCAAGTTATAAAAACAAATTTCATTAACAGGAAAAATTAATTCAAATTAAAAAAAAAAATTAAAAAAGAAATAATCCAAAGCATGCATATACTTTTTAAGCATAAGTCTTTGAATCTTTAGCAGTGCACACTAAAAAAAAATAGACAAATATTTTACTGACCAGGAGCTTTGACAACCTCTCCACTGACCCTGGCTGCCATGCTAAGTGAATCCTTGCCACCATCAACACCAACACCCACTCCTTGCATAAATTCACACATGGCTACACAGGCATCAAGCAAGGCTGCCCCTTCACCCTCGAGTTTGGCAGCCCACATCCAGTTTCCACTGCATTTAACATCCTAAACATCAACAAATTGTTCAAATTTTGTTCAAGAGAAAATTAGCATTGAACATGATTCTTATTGACTTGACAAGTTTAGATCTAAATAATGGCAGTATATTCCCAGCCTATCTTTTGATTAGCAGATCTTGATGTGATCATATTACTGGCAAAGATAATGAGGGAAAAGATCCCCATTAAGCTTTCTTACAAACACTCTGATCGAAACTAAGATTTTTACCACGTGAAAGCCAATCTGAAATCTCTTTTTCTTTTCTTTTTTTTTTCACAATAAATCTAGGAACTATTTTAAAAAGTAAAAATATTTTATTTTAAATCTATAAATCAGCTTGAATAAAGATTAAGTAAATTTACACGAAATTCCCTAGTATAAAGATTTCTAAAAAGCACGATTCGGTCCATGATTCATTCTGATTAAAAAAAATTACCTAAACATTAAAACAGTGAGAGTACATCTAATGTTTCCTTCTTTCAAAATAAAATCTCTGAAATATCTGAAACATTAACTTTGAATCTTTGAATACATTTTTTTATTTTCTCTGATATCACATCGGTAATCTTTGCATTACTTTCAAAATACAAATATGCAGGGCATAACATCTTTCAACTTTATAAAGCCACTGAATGAAGAAGAGAAACACATACTTTCAAATCTGTTATGTAGGCAAACATGAGGTTAGTGAGAGATTCAGCAACTGATAACCGAGCACCTGCTGCTGGATCAAGAAGACCTTTGATAGGTTGTTCTCCAATGGCTGTTGCTGATCCAACCTGAAACATGAAGCAAAGACAGAGAGAGAGAGAGAGAGAGAGAGAGAGAGAGAGAGAGAGAGAGAGAGAGAGAGAGAGAGAGAGAGAGAGAGAGAGAGAGAGAGAGAGAGAGAGAGAGAGAGAGAGAGAGAGAGAGAGAGAGAGAGAGAGAGAGAGAGAGAGAGAGAGAGAGAGAGAGAGAGAGAGAGAGAGGGAGAGAGAGAGAGTTAGATGAAAGTGCTTCACAGAGAAACAAATTATTCTTATTTTCTACACTTTGTTTTGCCTCTGCAGCAAGGGACTTGACCAAAGACGGAAAAAAATGACCTAACACACAGGATTGTTGTAGACTGCATAATGAACTCTTGAGAAGTAGTTCAGTAAAAAAACAAAAACAAATAACATTTTTTTACACTTTGTAAATTAATCTGTTTGCTCCATTTACTTTTCATTCATAATGAAATTGGACCATATTTTTTTGTAAATATTTTCTACATCTACATATGCAAAAGAGAGACTCAGCATTATTAAGTAAGCCTTTATTGAGAACATGAAAATGTAATAACTTTTTGTAGTTGCTTTTGCTTAAATTTAAGTTTTACTTAAAGATGGCCAACATTAAGTACAGTCATAATTACTTTAGCAACTACACTTTACAAAATCATTCACAGCAAAATCGAACCAACTTTCACCTGATGCTATCTGCTGATGGTTACTTGAGTGTTTTCAGGAATCAAATTTTGGAATCATTCTATAATAAAATTTATTCACTTGAACTGTTTGATACAAAAAATATTCCCTAGCACATAAAAATCTCATTTATATATACCACTACCAGGTATAGAGGGATAAATTTTGGACACATGATAGACTTTGCAGATGTGAAGATGAAATCTTATAACTTGCATCTTACTTCACAATTACAAAAAAAAAAGACATCATAATCAGCAGCCCCTCCTCCCTCCAAATCTTTGAGTGTATTTAAAAATGATTGCATATTAAATCTGATCAAGGGTCTTTCAAATCTAATACACATTTATTGGTCTACAGTGGGGTTTACTCCATGAGTCCATGAGACTTGCAGCCAGTCCAAAATTACTTCAGTAACGCACTTTTGATAGAAAATAGATTTTGGAACAAAGGGATTATCAAGACACATATTTTTAATAGATCAGGATAATATGGAAAAGGATGGAAATCTACTTTCAAAATGTTCTTTTTTTAATATTCAATGGATTCATGCAAACTCAATTCTTTTAAACTACTTGTTAATTTTAAGAATTCACTCATCTTACTGAAAGAGTCTTATTAAAAGTATTTATGCAGATCCTTTTATATACATAAAACGCACTGTGTCAAAATGTGAAAGAGCAGCCACTGCAACATCAGCAAGAGGTGTGTGAAGTGGTCCCACACACTGCTGTTGAGCAACAAGGCCTGTAACAGATCTGTCCACCTGAAGAGAAGCAAAAAAATTCACTTTTATTGCCATGATAAATTATAGCTTTTAAAGGAAAATGGTACTTAGAGTATGCGAGTCAAAGAAACCATGTATCCAAAATAAAATGGCAACTAAATGTTGCATCAATGGTTTATTGTCTACAATGCAGCCAATATGTGTGTGTGTGTGTGTGGGGGGGGGGGGGGAAGTGGTTGCACCAAATTATGTTTATAGAAATTTGTAAAAGCACTCATGACTCTAATATTGTCAAAAGTCATGAATTGAGTTTTTAAGACAATAAAATTGTGGCTCCATTTGAAGGATAAAGAAATGCTAATGGTACTCAGCAGTCACTGAGATTTACTTAACAAAAGATTTACAAAACAGAATAAAAAAACTTCAAATTGAGTATTGTGGCCTATGTAAGAAGCAAATCTTGAAATGTATATTACAAGCTAAATTGTTTAAATAAATTTTCTCGATTAAGGAAACCTTGTAAGTAAATAAAAAACACAAAATGGTCCTTAAGGACTAAAAGGAAGCTAGAGGACAACATACTTTTAAAAAAGACAATGAGGGATGCTGTATAGCTTAGTTGAAAAAGTATTGGGTTCATTATATGGATGTCCTCGGTTTAGATACCTGCTAAGGCTATCTGGCACTTCAAGTCAGACCTCATTTGACCAGCTATATACTAAGACTTGATGGAAACTCAAGTTTAGGACTTTTTCAGATGGTTAACCTTTGTGTAAGATTAAATCTGACTTGATATACAGTGAAACTGTATGGCAATGCATACTAGGTAACACATTTACAGTTGCTGTATACTCCCTCTAAGTTTCATTGTGCCAATTACAGTTTGGCCCAGTGGCAGTTATTGCCAACTCTTTGGGAGTGATGAAATAAATTCTACGAAATTTAGGATAAAGAAAAAACTGCAAAGCAAATTCACCACGTATGATATGAAAATGAAATCACTAAAATTTCTAATTTCAAAAGACTTTTACTTAAATCAACAACAATAACTTGAAAATTTAAGTAACTTTTTACCTTATTTGTCAGATATCGCTTGCTAGCCACAGATGGTAGTCGTAACACTCTACTTAGGGCTTCTTGAACTGTTAAATCCTTTGGAAGGACTAACGGTCGAAGATCTGGCTTGGTTCTCGTCAGTTGAAACTCCTAATGCATAAATTTAGATATATGAATTTTAATCAAGAAAGAAAATGGTTGCTTAATGAAATGGAAATTTTGAGGATCAAATACAACATTTCTACGTAAATATTCTAAAGCTAAGAGGTGTTACATAAAAAAGTGCAAAAGAGGATTCACCTTTCGAGGCATTGAGCCCAAAACATACTCAAGATTTAAGTCAACTGGCTTTCTTGAGGCATCTCCTGATTCACTTCCCTCAAAGTCCTCAAGTTCAATCTTGAAAGAGGAAAAAAAGATCAATGAACCTTACTCAGTACTTTACAAATAAATATCATGATGCTGCAAATCATAGGACCAATAGTTTTCTGATGCTTTATACAACCACATAAACAAAAAAGAAAGTTCTTTGACAAATATATCATCAAGTGTATCAAAATCGTGTATTAACTTGATCATATGTTCTTTTTATACTCCTTATAAACTATGAGATCTTCACTCATTGGGAAAAGGGCTTAGGAAATTTTCCAATCCTCCAAGAGTAATTTTTCTTCTTTCAAAACAATGATAGCAGAACCTGTTTTTTTGTTTTATTTTAGATTATTTACTTTTCCTGATCCTGTGATGGTGCCCACATGGCAAACAGGGCACCTTTCCCTCTCACCAATGGCTTTAAGTCTTGGCAAATCAGCAGCTCGAACAAGACAGGCATCATTCTCTTGATATTCTGCACCCCACAGATCCATGACACTGATGGTGGGGTCGCCCAGCTGGAAGGCATCTGCCCTGATTATAGCTCCTGCTGGTTCAGCAAGTTCCTTCAAGACATTGCCTGGAACAAAGTGAAGAGAATTAAATTGGGTATAAATTTAAGGCAGCAATAGTTATCATCAGATCCAGATATTAAAAGCATGTTTTTAAGCTGAAACTGTTGCTACTGCTCAAAAGATTTACTTTTGAGCAATATGTTATGCAAATGATTGAAAAAAAAAAATTTAAAAAATGATGACATGAAGATTTTTTTTAGAATCTCAATTAACGCATAATATTGCTTTTTTAATACCCTCAAAGTCTACAGTTTATTATGTTTTTTCGATAAAAAAATTTTTTTTTTTAATTATTCAGAAATGTTTGCCAGGACTGAAAAGGAACTTGATTACATGTAAGTCAACTAAACAGGTTTCCATTGGTCTGATTTATTACCATTGGAGTAGTACATTGACAGTGAAATGTAACATGATGACTATCTCATCTACCTACAATCAATTCAAACCCTGTTGTTAGTGTTGGGGCAACCAGTCGATCTTGCCGATAAATGCTAACCAAAATGTCTGGTCATAAGTCTCATGGATGTCTTGCTCCTTACTTTGTTTTCTAAAGAATAGCAAGAGTCAAGGCAACCAAGACTTTCCGTCCTTACATAGTACATTGTACTGAATACTGTTGGCTTGCACCCTCACCTTTATAGTAATAAATGTAACAAGACCATAAAAAAATCTCATCCAGGAAGGGACATGATTGAACACATACAGACACCCCTCAAACCCATAGCATTTTTTCTGGTCGACAGTGTGTACCAGCAAATCGGACACTCATATATATAAGTTAAGCACAAGTCATTTTGAAAGCTCACCCCAGCACTAGCTTATGCTGTTGATGCTTGTAGTGATTTTTTTTAAAGAGAAAGAAGATTATCCAGTGGGTATGGAAAGAACAAAATTGAAAGAAGATATTTTGGCATCAATGCTTTTTTTTCTTTTTTTCATAAAAAGTAATACTCTAGAAAATTTGTGAAATATAATGATATATCTAAAAAAACAATGTACCGTTTCCTCCAGCTCCCTGATCATGAATACTCCTGATGGGATTGGCTTCACCCATCTCCACACAAGCCCTGATAACTCTATTCATCTTCTGCTCCATTTCAGCATCTCCACGTTGTACTGCACTAAAATCTAATTCTGCTTGGTTGTCTCCTTGCACCTGGACAGAGGATGCTGCTCCACCACCAAGACCAATGCGATACACGGGCCCACCTACCTTTAGGATTTCCATGGCTAGAAAATAAAACAGAAAATACTTGCATCAATTGAAATAAAACATAATTATGTAATCAAGCAAAAAATGCTTGGCCTCAAGTTTAGGGTGCAAACTTACTTAATCAAAAAAATTAATTATTAAGAATCGCCTTTCACAAATGCACAGCCAAGATAATTTAGATTATTGACTGGCTGGCCGTGTCAATACTTCCAGCTAACCTAGGCAGGCACCCATTACTCTCCTATTTATGAGGATCTAAATAAATCCTGATTATTATTTTGTTTCCATCTTGTGTACCTGTCACAATACTATATTCCTCTTAGCAGCAGTTGAAAGCTCAAATCATAAAAAACTGAAATTTGGACAATTTAGTTTTTCTTTTTTTTTTTCTTTTCATAAAACTGATTTAAAATATGAGCATTCACCAAAATCATACCAAACTTTGCAAAGTTATACATGTACTTTGAAAATATAATTATAGCATGTGTATGTAAGATCTCTTGAGACGCGAAAAATCTATTGATGAAAAGAAGACAAATTAATTTCATTTTCTCAGAGTTAGTATTTGGCCTTACTCTTCGTTTTCTGCCTACATGCACTTAAAGATTAAATTTCTTCACTCAATATTTATAAACTTTAAGCAAGCAGGACTTAAATTAGGAACAAATGATGAGTAGACGATGAGGAAATTCATTTAATGAACCAATGAATGCTAGAAAGATGACAAGAGCATCCCAGGATAAAAGATTCTTCCTATCTAGTCCAGCACCTGAGACATCTGAGGGTCAGCTATGGAGATATTCTGAGCAGGAAGATTACAAAACCCATAACAGGAAAAAAAAAGTTGTTTGTAGTCAAAGGAACTTCAGACAATAAACATCTTCACTTTGGGAGCTTTAACATTCAAAAATACACCTCATTCAGTCAAAATCTTTTTTCCCTCAATGACAATCACTTATGTGATTAAATTTCAAAAGTAGAAAGATGAGGTCTCAAAGTCATCCAATGCCAACAGAGTGCCTTTGCAGATTTCAAGACATCATTTTACTGTAGATTAAATTCACATCTTTCCTTGCAATATTTTAATTAAATATCAATGTTTTAAAGTTCATGAAGTTCATAATTATGAGGTAAAGATGCACAACCACCTTCTTCACTCACATTTTTCTGGCTTGTCTTTCTCCACATGTCTTGCATCCATCATTCCAAGACCACCACTGAACATAATAGGCTTTATGTACTCTCTCCTTTCTCCTGATGGAGTCACCAAGCCACAGGAGCGAGCAAATCCAGATAGGACTGGCTCTCCAAATTTGTTGCCATAATCAGAGGCTCCGTTGCTGGCTTCTACAGCCACTTCAACAGGACGAGCAAAGTTTGATGGATACTCCAACTCAGGGTCTTCCCAAGGCAGGTTGTAGCCTTAACAGTAAGAAATATAATGAGTTTTGTGGTACTTAGAAGCTAAATGGATATTAGCTTATGTAACATTTTCTGCTCTCAGGTAAAATATTTTAGATAAACATTTAAAAAAAATATGAATCAAATCTAAAGTCTACTGAGAAAGATTTATCAAAGAGGTGAACCTTTTATTGAGCTAAAATTAATGAAAAAAATATTGTATCAAATTATGGTTTTGATCAAATGTAAAGAAACAAAAAGAATATAGATGTCAACTTAAACATCAACCAAATTGTTACAAAATTCTAACAGAACACTGAAACTTTTAGAGGGATCAATGTCAGGCACTGTAAAAAAAAAACTTTAAGAATTCTTAAGAAGCAAAGAAAACAAAAAGAAAACTTATTTTATAATTCCAAGCCATATGAGCAAGACCTACAAGACATGAAAAATTTTAGAGTCATCTTATTCTGTCCTATGGGATAAAATAAGATACACAGTAACTTTCTGTCAAAGACAAATTTTACAATTAAAAATACTAACCTGGCACATTAAGGGAGCCAAAGCAATAGCCAGCTGTACCAATCACAACATGCGCTCCTCTACCAGTAGCCTGCACATCTCGAATCCTACCACCAGTGCCTGTGGTTGCTCCAGGAAATGGAGCCACTCCTGTTGAGTCCAATACAAATTGCCTTATTACACAATTTAAGGTAATTCAAGTAAAGATACCAATTAGCAGCATCACTAATTAAAGCATAAAATAGAAATAATTTGATGTAAAAGAATTCCCTGAAATTGAAGAAAAAAGTATATCTACATATAGGTTACTTCACAAGACCACTTATATCATATACTCGCAAAAAATAAAAAAAAATAAAAACAAGCAAAACTTGAGTCAAAAAAACTATCCACAACCTTTCCCCTCTCTCATGGTTGAAAATACTGCTTCTTGATATAAATACTTGCAGCCACTATCTTTTTTTCAAGCCATATTTACATTTGTTCTGGATGTTCCTCTCTAATACTTAAATGTTTTCTTCTCAGAAGTATGTATATAGATTTATTGAAGGCTTTCAATGAAAACAAAGTAACATTAAAATGTCTTGATGTCTTCATGCCTATCCATTCCTGGTGTCTGCAAAAGTTAGTGAGCACTATAAAAAAATCAACTCAACCAATTATGGATTTCAAAACTTCTTTAAATGTCATAATTAAGGCAAAAAAAAAAAAAATTAGAAATGAGGAAAAGCCAACAATATAAAAAAAATTCATGACGTAGAACTCACCAGTAGGAAAGTTATGGGTCTCTGCAGTAAATATAATGTGCCTGATATTTTCTGGATCTTTTGAAAGCTTTCCTGGACCAGCTGGATTATCTGCTATCAAAGGCCTCACTGGGAATCCCTGGATTGCGCTTGAAGAAGAACAATACTTATATAAAATGGCATATAATGTTTCTAAATTACCTTGGACAAAATTTTTAACTACAACTGGGTAGCCAATAAAAAAAACAACAACATAAAACACAGATTAAAATTTATATCCATTTTAAATCAATTCCTTTTACACTTAAGTAACAGACCTGCTGTTGTCATTAAACTTAATGACATTGTTGTTGTTAGTGGAAGACTGGGTGCCCATTATCATTGAGAACAAAGATTGAGGCCATTCTTTTCCATCTACCACCAGACGCCCTTTAAAGAACCAATGGCGACTGTGTTCACTGGAAAGGAATGTAGAAAGCCATTAAAAAAACATGTACAGAAAGTGATGAAATAAAAGCAATAATACCTGTTTTAAATCAAATTCAGGATATTTAAAGATATAAACTTACTGATTCTATAAACATTTCCTCACAAAGACAAAATAAAAACAAAAAAGTAGTTCATATTCCTCATAAAAGATTTTATTAGTAACATGTGTAGATAACTTGCATCTAAATCACCCTGGATGCCTCACTTTTAGATAAAGTTTTATCTTCATCCAAAAAATTGATACTGATATGACATGAAAACTTATATATACATAATACAGTCTCTTTCATTTGCTTTTTTTCTTGTTAGCTGACTTTACCTTCAAAGTGACCTGATTGTTTAAATGAAATATTATACAACTAATAAAAGGCACAAAGTTTATTAGACTCTTGTTAGACCATAGATACTTTTACTACATACAATAAAACACTGCTACCAAATTACTTCAGCTAATACTTATTCATTTACAAAAAGGACACCATGGTTTTTAATGTCTTGTGAAAGGTTTAATTAAAGAGAGATTTAAACCAGCAAAAAGTCTTACCTATTTGACTGAGCCAGATCAAAGCATTCAACACTAGTTGGGTTTCTCTTTATTTTCTCTTGAAAAAGTTTTGTGTAGTAATCAAGATCCCATGCGTCAAAAGCAAGTCCTGAATGAGAAGAAATCATTAACTTATTGAAATTACATTTATCACATCTTAATTTAAAATGTCAGTAAAAAGAGTGTAATTATAAAAGTAGGCAAATATCATAGTTTCAATATCTAAAAAAGCAACCTTAAAAGTCTTCGAAAAAAAAAAAGTTCATCTAAAATTGAAGGGTTATTAATTTATACAACAAATGGTTTTAAGGCAAGAAGGTTTTAAAAGAATCCTTTTTTTTTTAGAGTGTGTCAAGGAATGAGGAGGAAAGATAAATTTATACTTTTATTCTTTTAGACAATAAAGTTGCCAACCCACATGAAAAGTCAGCAAAAATGCTTTTGTAAAGATAGAGAAAAGTGGACATGGCAGGGTTACTCTACACAAACAACAGAATGCATCTCATACAAGTTAAAATAAAGAAGGGAAATGAAAGCAAAAAGGCGTTTGGCAGATGAAGAGAAAACATCTGAAGATTTCAGCAGAAAACATGTTAAGATGAGGTGACTTGGTAGATCTCCTGCATTTCACAAAGAGCTTAATACAAAAAACAGAAAAACACCAATGAAAATCTGAACTCATCTACCCTGCCCTCCACTTAATTCGAAATTTCCGTTTTTTAGACAGAACAAAAAAGTCCCAAATAAATTCTTTTAATCAGTACTAATATATTTTCCTGCAAAACGACATTTTGATCCGCTAATTTCTCCTAATTTAGCGGAATTTCCACTATGTTTCGGTATCAAAATCATCCAAAATGCCATTTAATTTTTAGTCTAGCCTCATCAGTTACATTTAAAGATCTTTGGTGAGTGGACCATACCAGTGCAACTCAAGATAGGGGTTTGTGTGAGAAGAAAAGAGAGGGTGTTGGATGAGCAAGGAAGAAAGTAGAGAAACAAGCACTCGTGTGTGTGTGTGTGCTAGTACTGCACTGTCTTGCCCACACAGTGTTTGGGAATTAGGGCAGAGATGAGGCAGGGGACTGGACTGTGACTGGCCTGTCGTGTGGGAAGGGGAGGGGTATGCAATTGTTCTATAGTTATTGGATGGGTTTTATTAGTATTAAAAGTGAGGCTACACTGAGTCCTCTTTAAGTCCCTTTATTGTAAAGCTATAAGCAGACCTAAATTTTAATATTATCTGCTAATTCAACTTTCTCTTAATTTGAAGAAATTTTATTGATCCCTTTAAAGTCGATGTATCAGATGTGCTCTGTAATTGCTTTAAACTTAAACATGCAACAACAAAATATGAATAAAAATAATATTTGATAATTTCTACTTTTAAGGAAAAAATCACATTCAATTTGCTCTTCTTAATATAGTTTCTTCCTCAGTACAAAAAGGCCTTATAGGAGCAACAAAAAATTTTACCAAGGTCTTTATTTGCTTTTTCAAGGGCCTTACGACCCTCTCCCATTAAATTAACCTCGTATACAGGTTCAGGATTCACATTTAGGTCAAAGGTTGTTAAAGGAGTTTTGTAGCGGCAACATGTCATCCGATCATGCAGGCTGGCTACAATCTGGCAAACAGATACAGCATTGAAATTCAACAACTCACAAATTGTGTAAGGATCTTAAAGGGACATCAAATGATAAATGAAATTGTCTACATCTCATAATATCCATATCAATCTATAACACTTGAGCAAATTTTCACCCATCCTTAATTTCCACAACCCCCCATCCCCGACCTTCATTTCAATATGAATGTGAAAATTCTACCTCTACCTCTCAAACTGTGCCAGCTTCTTGACTTCCTTGTAATTGGTAATAATAATAATATCAAGTCATCGAGACATCTCAACAGAGGATACTGGTAAATTGGTCACCACTTAAGTTTTTATAAGCTCAAGTCATTATTGAAAGCTTGCCCCATTATAAGGCTAAACATTCTTACAGCATTTTCCTCCTCCTTAGATGGTTTTGACCCTTCTTTGAATATCAAAAGGTAACGTGTGGATACTTCAATGCGGCGAATATCAGTGAAGCCAAAGGAATGACATATTGCGACACTGTTTGTTGATAAAGCTGTTGAAAAGTTTAACCTGCATAAAGAAAAAAAAATCATTAACCAAAGTGAAAAGATCATGGTCATTGTTTGTCTCCTAAATTTGGTGCTATTTTCTCAGAGGTGTGTACAAAGTATGTCATCCAAAAAGTGAAAAGCTAAGCTCGAAAGAATTAGAATAATATATTTTTTGTATTGTTAAAAGATATTCATAAGCATTGCTTTTTAAATTTCAGTGTATTGTCAAAAGGCAAAAATGTAAATTTCTGGACATTCACTAGCATTTACCATTTGATATATTGGCTTGAACCCACATCTAGTCCACAACTCGTATATAAAAATCTAGAAAACTATACGGTGAAAGAATAATATACATGTATTGCTTCTTTCAATCTTTTTAACTTTCTATTAGATTTCAAACCTCAGTTAAAGTCGAAAGAAAAATTCTGATTATGATGTTTTAAAGAAAGTAAAAGTTAAAAAAACATGGACTGGCTAATCAGTAAAGATATAGATGATTTTTAGACTAAAAAAGAATGACTTAATAGGTGATTTATCTTCATGTAAGTAGAGCTGATAATGGTGCAAAGACATGGCAATACCTAGGCCCTATTTCTATCAAAAGGGAATTGCTGTCTTCTTGCAAAAGTGATGCACTTGATAAATTATGTTCTTCAAAAGGCACAGACAAAAGCCACATCAGAATAGATTCCTCCTCTTCTGACAGCTCTGGAAAAGTTTTTAATGAGGCACAAAGGTATGATGCAATAATGAGCAGCTCTTATCTTGTATTGCATAAGTTCAATAAACTCCACATAAATTGGGTGTCCCAAGTTTCACATTCAAAGGTACTTAATTGGTTTTATCTCTTTTCACGTATATAAAATGTAATTTATATAATTAGTATTAAAAAAATGAAAGAGTAGAAAAATTTTTAGCACTGTTCTCTAGACTCAACTCATAGGCCCTGTGACATGATCTTAAAAGATCATTTATGCATGAGATTTTTCTTAACAACATTAAAAAAATATTTGAAAAAATTAATAGGATGCTCTAGTAATCAACACAATTATCAATGTTCAATTACTCACACATTAATCATTTATCAATTCATAATGCTCAGATAAAGCACTTAAAACTCAGTCTTTCAGCAAATCTTATTGAGTATAGGGAAAAATTCTTATATAAATAAAAAGCTCTCTAATATTTCAAACTAACTTTGACTGTCTGCTTGAATGTAGAAACATATTTCTGTGCTGAGAGATGACAAGACATTCTCTGACACAACAGACAAAATCTTGAGATTGGCTGCTTCCAGCTGACTCTCAGAAAGGCCTGGCTTTCTGAAGTACTTTGCCAAGGACACCATTTTTATCTGTGAAAAAGTAAATGGCACATTTAAGAAGAGAAGAGAATCCGGTGTTGGCTCTTAGAAAAGTACCTAAAAAGATATAATTGTTAATTGTAAATGGGTCAATCAATCAGGTGCCCTGCTCTTTAGTATCTATAGGCCATCATGACCTTCCACACATCTCTATCCCTGGTTCACTTTGTGTGAATCTGTGACTCGTCTTACTTTCAGCTTCTTTGTTAGTCCATCAAACATCTTTTCTCGCTGTTTTCCCCTACTGTGTTTTCATTCGATCATTCCAGTTGTCGCAAGATGTTCTAATTTATCTCTTGTCATCACATGGCCAAAAAAAGGTTGCCTTATGTGTTCTTATTTTGTTGAGTCAGCTTCTCATAACACTGTTTCGTTTGATGTCTTTCCAGTCCATGAGATTCATAGCATTTTCTGTAGGAACCACATTTCTGTTGCCTCCAGGTTCTTAAGAAACTGTTTAGAAATTGTCCAAGCCTCGCATCCATACATCAGAATGAATTCAATATAGCAATTTAGGGCTATTCTTCAACTGTGAATGGAGATATGCTTATTTGTAAGTAACAATTTCATTCTCTGGAAATTCTCTTTTACTTGCACGATTCTTAATATGATTTCAATGTCCATTGCTTGAAATTAAAGTACTCAAGTATTAGAATTGATCCCTTTGCTTTAGTTTATTCTCCTTGATAAATATGTTGATCTGTGGACACTCATTGTTTGGACTGATAACCAATATTTACTATCGTTTGGATATTCAATTCCAACACTTTATTTCTGCTTTCTTCTTCAACAATGTCTAATAACTGTTGCAAAGTCTTCTAGATTTTCAGCAATTAATATTGTGTAGTCAGGGTGTCTCAAGTTGTTTATGTTATGCCCTTCTACTTAAATTCCTGAGTATCATTCTGGTTTTCCAATAATCTTTTCTTTGAAGAAAGAAAAGGTCTGGAAAAGCACACATCCTGTGATCCTTGTCTAACACCATGCTTTATTTTTTTAATTAAATGAGCTGATTTCCCCATCAACTTGCAATGCTGTTGTCTGCTCCCACTACATAATTTTGACCTCTTGTAGATCTTTTCCATCTTTCTACAACTGTATTAGTTGTGTAATTACCTCATCAAATGCCTCGGTATAGTCAATGTAGCACTGATAGGCCTATACCTTTTTTTGTACTTCCAGAGCTCATTCAATTATAGTTCAAAGGATGTAGATTGCATGCGTTGTACCTTTTTCCTCCACAAAGCCACACTATTTCTGGTTTGATTTTGTTTTCGACTTGCATCATAATGATTCTTAAAAGTATCTTGGTGATATGACTATGTAATTCACACTCTTTTGCCCCTGGTTTCTCCAAAATAGATTTGGAGATGTCTTGTGGAATCTGAACTGTGTTATAGATTTAGTTGAGTTACTTATCAATTCCATAGTCTTGTGCTTCTAAAATTTCCATTGATATACTGCCTGGGTCTCTTGCTTTGCTAATTTCATCTTTCTCATTGCTGCCTGAACCTCGTCTTTCATGATAGGTGGATCAGAGAAATAATTGCGCTTCTTTACATTGCAATCTTTTCTATGGTCTTCAAAAAGTTCACTTATGTACTCTGCCCATCTGTCTAGGATTTTTTTTTTTTAATGATGTCACCATTTTTTGACTTAATACATCCAGTGGATGCGCAAGTTTTTACTTTCCAAAGATTTCTTCAGTGTTTTTGTGCAATGTCTGCTCAGTACTTAATAATATGTGGTATGGTTCAATGTTTCAGCACTTGTCGTTGATCCACCTCTCTTTGGCTTCACCAAATTTTTTTTCTGATTTATTACCCTAGATGCAATATTTTGAATTATTTTCCATTATTTTTTACTTGCATCCTTTTTTTTTTAAAGGGTATTAATGTCAAAATACGCACAAAAGCTAATCCAAAATAGTTGGATATGTGGCATTTGATATTTTGAATAACTTATGACAGAGGACTCAAATGTTGTCCATTTTTTCAGCCATGTAATATTATAATATGAGCAAAATTTTATATCAAACATTGTAAAAATGAGATTTGAATATGACATCAATTACACAATAGGGTATAGCTGTAGTGTTAAGTTAAATAACAAAATTAGCATAAATTGTTTTCCTAGGTACATGAAGAGCATTAGTATTTCAAGATTACAAAATAAAATTGAAGCATTCAATGGTAACTTATCATCTTATGTTAAAGGTAATTTATCTGACTCTGGTTTCACTGGCCAATCTTATTTCAGCATAAATGATGATTCTCTGTTACTAGAAGCATGAATAAGGGTGGTTCAGACTTACGTCAGACATATTTGTTTTGAGCTGGAAACCCTATTAACAATTCCCTTTGTTATTTTACAATTAAAATTAATTGCTCTTGCCCCTCCATCACCACTGTGATGTAAAAGATTACAGTCTACTGTGCTGTTCAAGGAATAGAGAGGCTAGTGGTAGTCTGTCTTAGGAATCAGAGGCACAGGCTTTTTGGTTGGTTTATTTTGTGTGTGTTTATGGAAGATTTAAAAAGAAAGCCTCCTACACAGCTGTTCGTTTCGGGCTAAAACCGAACTTTTAGCTGTCAAGAGCGCAAAGTGATTTATCACCTGTGGAATTCAGACTTGGCGTATGAGATAACCGTATCGGGAGGGATGGGCAAGCGCATGCGAAGGTACCGTGACAATATCAGTTGAGCTGCCGCATTAATCATGCTCGTTCGTTGGCACAGCACAGGAATTCCTAAATTTTACTTGTTTTCAACATTTATTTACAAATGCATTTTTAAACTGATGGTGCCAAACAGGGTATGATTATAAAGTGCTTTTTATTATCTTTTTTTAACGGAGTAAAGGTTAAAGTTATGTTATTTCTAATAAAATTTTTATCATCCTTTGCGTAAACAATAGCATCAGGTTAAAAATTTGTGCTTTTAATTTTGAAATAAAAATAAAAAATAATCTCTCACGGGATTTTTCAATCATAAATGTATGCAATGGTATTGTCATACACAAAACACAGTGAAAGTTTCAAAAATTGGGACCCAAAAAGTATTGTCGGTAAGACAGTATATAAATGCCAGTTCAGTGCCATCGAGATGATAGTAAGACATATAAAAAAAAAAACTATTATTATATTTTCTTTCGTTATTTTTTAGCATACAATTGGTAATATGTCTACAGGCTAAATACTTTATGTAGGGACGAAATTTTTAATGAACATTTCAACTTCATATAAGAAAAAATTACATGGGGTATAACTCTCCTTACTAATATAAGCGGTGGACGCTGTAATGGCTCATACCATTGAATACCACAATAAATGTGTTAATGAATTATGTAGAATTTGCTGCAATTGTTCTTGGACTAGAAACCAAGAAGATTCAAGAAAAAAACCAAGTCATTGCAAAAATAGAAAGAAGATACCTTTTTCATATGTAATATTAACATTGAGGTTGAGGTTTGTAACAACCATTCAATAACTATAACTCCAAAGCGTGATGTGAAGATAAGAAATATCAAACAGACTAAGAGTAAAGAAATGGTTCAGAATTTGAAGGACTCTGGGTCTGCTGCTGCACACCTGTGGAATGAATATAATTCAGAAAAAAAGATGAAGTAATAATGAGGTGTCATCTTCTTCAGGTTGCACCATTTTTACATACAAATATCCCCCCAACAAAGAGGCAAAAATTGGCGAAAACCTAATATTTAGCAAATATAATTATCTGGCTGGTACATACTATGCAAAATAATTACACACAAAGACACACGCACCTTTACATAATATTCATACACACAGTGACACACAATCACAGCATACAAAGACCTATTCACATTGTACATATGCATGCACAAACTACGTGTACAAACATGGTTTGTAGTTTCTTCACTAGACGAAGATGTTTCAGCATTAAAAACTCAGCTTATTCAAAGCTGGGGATGGAATCACATGGATTATCTTTATAGTCCGAAATACAGACTGATAGCCGGAAGCCAAGCCCCAGCAGCCAGTCTGGTTAATGAATGTGAATTAGACTAGAGTTATGATAAACAAGTGGCCATTGTAGGCCTCTGAAGAGGGTCTCAGAAATGAAATTTATTATGCGACCATTTCATACTTCTACCTATATTTATAATGCTTTAGTCTCTAAGCTATAGATGGTGAGGAAACTTTTATTTTTATTCGTTTGTAAGTGAGTCTTTCCATCACAGAAAGACTGATATAAAAGACTAAAAAAATAGTATCGCCCCTACCTGCCTATTTTTTTCACCATGATGAATTTTATATCTATATAAAGAGCAGTAATCAATCTAAATTAATATAAACATTAAGACACAATTTGCTAATTTTTAACAATTTTTTTGTTTTTGTGTACAAAATGGGGTAAATCTGGGTCATGCTGACCTTCTTCGTCAGACAGCCACCAGGTAAATTGACCTCCTGACCTCTGTAGTGCCACTGAGTTCAGCAAGCAAACTAAGATGCAAGCTCTTAACAGCCTTGCCTAATGTTTGTAGGGGAAGATAACTTTGTTTTTGGATGCATGAAAGTTTGTAATTGTTTTTTTGTTTTTTAGTTTTCTTATAAACAATTCTCCCTGTTACTATTAGACTGTCTGTGTGGTTAGTCTATAAACTGGTTCTAAAAAGTACTTGATTCATACCATGCAAGTCTGAGTAACCAGACAATTCTAATAGTACATAGAGAAAGAGAGAGAGAGAGAGAGAAAGAGAGAGAGAGAGAGAGAGAGAGAGAGAGAGAGAGAGAGAGAGAGAGAGAGAGAGAGAGAGAGAGAGACACAGACAGACAGACAGAGAGAGGAGGACAATCTTATATGGTTTTAAATATTTTATGGCTTAAAATATACTTTACAAGTTTCTAAAAGTGTCACAAAAATTCTGAAATTATTGTTCCATGGTCTGAGGGTCCACTGTGAAAATGAACATGATAGCTGGTGTCATCCCTACTTTTAGGTCATACTATAAATATAATGCCATGAACATTACACACAAGAAAGGGGAGCCTTAAAAAGTTTTAAATGAATTTCAAAATTTAGGATACTTTTGTTGTCGTCCAGTACTGGAAAAAAAATGGGATGCATCCAGCTATGCCTGTCCATTAAAAATCAAAAAAGCAATATTTTCAACAAAACTGTTTGCAGTTCTAGAGCTTCATTTATCAGTAATGCATATTGGCAGGTGTCCCAGCTCTTTTGTTTACATGGCAGTCATATTGGATACTGGTGGCAATCATTACTGACTAACTAATCCCAAGTATCCGAACGGTTAATGGAAAGAAATTAGAAGTCAAAAATAAATGTATTGAAGAAAATAAAGAAGTACTATTAAGTTAGTTTTGCTTATTTTCCAATATTATATCCATTATGGCTGTCATGTATTATGTAAACAAAAGAGGCAGGATCACACTGGGTAACGAGTCTCTAGGCTGAGATGAACTTTTGAAAAAAGACTAGGCTTGGAAAGCCAGGTGTATGATCTTGATCTATCAGTATTATTCTATAGGGAATGTGATTTGACAGAGTTATGCAACTTTGTAGGAAGTCGTGAGATCTGTTAAATTATCAGAGGTATTTTGAAGATCTAAGCAGATCTAGATCTAGATAATTTTATTGTCAAAGTTTTCTCATAAGTGTTCATTTTATGATTTCCTGTTTTTTACTCACGGTAAAAATTTACCATTACTCCCGTCCTGCCTCCGAGTCCGCCATCTTAACACAGAAAGAGAAACGAAAATAACTGTATTACTACGCCATAAAAATAACGGGCGGGAGTAATAGTAAATAAATACCTTACTCACTAAATGTGCATTCTTGTAGTCACTATTGCTTGATACACTGGCAGCAACTTAGTTAAAGTAAAGCTCATGACTTCTAACTCTGTGAAGTTTCATTCCCTATAGAGAGCCCACAGAAGCTCCAGTCAGCGAGAAGCTTTGGGAATCTGGCGATGACCTACTGAAAATAAACAATTTCATAGACCTGACTGGACTATCGATTTAGCACAGTCGAAAAAGATTGAACGCAGAATTCCCTATAAGATCGGCCCAACTTAAGCTTTAAAACTGTATTTTTCTTAATGAATCTGATTTGCTGATTATGAATATAAAGGTTTTATTCGTCGTAAATAAATACTTTTCAAGATATAAGTAGTTTTGTGTAGCTCAAAGATCCTATTTCAATACAAGTTTCGAATTCGTCGAGAAAGATTCAATTGTAAAGTCTAACGTGAGTTGGGCCGATATCTGCAGATTTACCGATCTAGATTTCTACTGCATTAATGTGAACAATTACCGATTGTTTAGAGGACCCCTGTCAGCACTTTATTAATGGGAACGTCTCAACGTTTTATTCTTATCGACTGAAATTAAAATTCTATATAATTAAATAAGCAAGAAAAAATCTCTCACATCAGAGTTCTACTAAAGCAAGACTCCAGTAAAATAAATGAAAATGAAAACGAAACTACAATTTTATCGCCCACGTTATTAGGCTAATTTAATGTGGTTGCAAGTCAAACTGATTTGTAAGTGCAACTTTAATTTTTAGTTTTCACTAGAATATCAAGATGATAAAAACATGTTTCTTAACATGCACATCTAATTTTTTAAAATTTTATATTTAAGTAAACTCGTCGTTAATACGTTTCATAACTCAAGGAGAAGTTGCGTATTAACTAGCAAGTTCATAAATTTTATTTTAATACCTACCAGTTAAGACTTTACTTTTTTAGTTGTAAACAAACGTTTATAAAATTTTTCAGCATTTTAAGAAGCAAAATATTAGGATGCAGAGAGCGAAATTTTTGGATTATTAGATGCTTCTACTGCTGCTCTGAAGTGAAATGGTCACACGTTAATTTTTGTGCTTTTTTTAAATTGATTTGAATGGGGCGGCTATAGAGCTTTATCCTCTGCAAAATTCATTTAAAATGCGAAAACAGAATTGACAAGCTTCTAGTAAGCGATTTTGAGAGTAGGTTCAATTGGTTCATGACCTTACAAAGAAACCAAAACAAGACAGTGTCAGACTGCTGTTTTGGGAGGAAATGTGTCTATGTAAGTATACTTTAGGAGAGGCGATAAATACACCATTTAATCCAGTCGGATAGTACAGTGATGCTTTGAATTCGATGCTATTATACATTTTCAATTGCAATACCGCTGTTTGATTAAATGTACACGAGAAAAGAATGAGACGGACACTGTCAGGTCGTCACTCTACAGCATTACCGGCAAGCCATATAATCAAACCTCACCAACCAGTGTTAGTACAGAGACTGATTCAGTGTCTATCTTAGTTAATTTTGCATGTGAAAGGGTTATGTGTTAATTTTGCATGTGAAAGGGTTATGTTTTGGAGACTGTAAAGACAAAACAATTAAATGTAAAAAAAAAAAAAAAAAGAAAAAATGAAGCATAACACACTGTATATCAATCATAAAAAAGGGATTGGAATTTTAAACGGTAAAGATAAAAGGCTTAAATATAGTGAATGCAGTAATATGCGATGCAAAAGCATACTACTAGACGGCTGATCAAGACCTCCTGCCAAGGCTACTTTCCAATCTTAAGTTATTGATTCAACACACAGGGACAGCATTCTTTTTTGCCTCTCTCCTTTTTATGGTATTATTATCTGGTTCTGTTACTGTTGGTGGGTGACAAATAACCCCACTTATGCACAGCATCCACATGATTTAGGCTTGAAATTCTCTTATAAATGCCCCATTTCACGTATTTGTGAGACTGTATTTTTGCTAAGAATATCAATGAAAAGGTGGCTTTTTTTCCCTCCTTGGACAAATGATGATGCAGATCACATAGAGAACAGGCAGGTTTTCTCTGCATGTGGTTGTTACTTCTACCAAGGAGCAAGCAAAAGAACTGTGCAGTGGTAATTCTACCACATGACTCCTCCTTCCCCCTTTACTCACCCCCAACCCAACCCCACCATCTGTCCTCAGTTATGAAAAGGAGTAGAAATTTCCACTTCCAGAGTCTTCCTAGATTCATAAAAATCATATGGATTGCCACTGGTGTTGAATGTGTAATTAGTTTGGACGATTTTTGTGATTAGACCAAACCTATTTAGTTACATTTCAATCACAACCTCTTGTTTCTGTAAAGCTCAGTAAGGGAGGAGTTAACAAAATTAATTAATTATCTCTTTTACTTTCATTGCAAATCCAATCATTCATTAATGACATTGTGAACTGAAAATATTATATCCAGTCAACCTTCCCTTCAAAATTTTGAAAGCCTTTGTTTTTATCACTCTATCTTTACTAATCTCATCAAAAGCCTTGAACCATACATTGAAAAAAAAGGTGTGAAGATTGCAAAAATAAAAATGTTACTTATACCCAGAAATTAGGTGGGGGGGGGGGGTGCAATGAAAGCTGTTGTAAACCACAGCATGCACAGTACAAACACAGGTATTCTGCACTGCCACATGCCCAATCCAGAAATTGAGTGTTCTTCCCTACCTGTGGGTCCCCATGTGAGCAGAACCACAGTTAAAATGCCTCCTGGCTCTGCCTCCAAAGGTATTGACACTGACCAGATAAAATTAACTGCATGAGTAGAACCAAAAAGTCAACAGCTTTACCGTTATTTGTGCTTCCTTTCTCTCTTTATTTCTCTCTTTCTCTCTCTCTCTCTCTCTCTCTCTCTCTCTCTCTCTCTCTCTCTCTCTCTCTCTCTCTCTCTCTCTCTCTCTCTCTCTCTCTCTCTCTCTCTCTCTCTCTCTCTCTCTCTTTCAAGGATTAAATGAGACTCAATATTATTGTTACTGTTTGAAATTGCCTTGCCTTGTCTCTTTCTTAGGAGCATGAACCCAAAACCAGCGTTACAATTGCTGGATTAGATAATAAGAATGTACTCTACAACTAGCAATAGCTATATTAGATAATTACAGCCTAATTCATGCCCACAGTTAATGGGTCAGTCTGTCATTAAACTTTGTTTCTTAGCAACCACAGTCAGAGAAATTGGTTTGAAAGTAACTTATTATCAAGAAGAGATGAGCATATTGTTTTTAACCATCCCAAAACAGTGATGAATTTGAGAATAGCTGTAGAAGTCCATATTTATAAATGCCAAAATAATATGACATATCTCTGTCTAAGCAGGAAATAATTATGCAATTATAAGATATTATTTCTTTTTATCTGTACTCCATGGTATGTGTATTTCAAGTCATAACACTTTTGCACTGCAGTGCATTCTCCCTTTGGTAAGTAAAAACAGAAATTTTTGAAGAATAGATTGGTTCAGCATTTGTCTTTTGACAAATTTATGTGAAATGTCTTGAGACATCTGAATTCATACAAATTTGATATCAGAAGTGAAAAGAAAGGAATGTGAACAGCTTTTTGAGTACCTTTGGCAAAAGGAACCTTTGTCTAAAAAAAAATTTCTTTGATGACTAAATGTACAGAGTTGCAACACATCTATCCCCCAAAATGCCCTATCACAACTCTTTTGCATCACAGTTTGCCTATAAGAAAATTTATTATTATTGTTGGTTCATTTACTGTTCTGACATCAATGATTGGTCCAGCATTTTGAAAAGGCTAGAATAGATTTTAGTAAGGCAGTGTAGTTTTGTGTCTGTGAGCTTACCAAAAGAAAAAAAAAGAATGAAAAACAAATTAAGGAATTTTGGTATGAATAGATAAATAGTAAGAAAAAGAAGCAGAAACTGTGTTTGAGAAATGCACAGAAAAATTAATTCAGGAAGTTTAAATAGCTTTTAGACCTCTTTTTTCAAAACTTGGCTATTGTAATTTATTTAGTACTGGTATATATGTTGTCAAAGTCAGAACAATTGTACAGAAATGATGGATGTTGAGAAAAGCAGCATTTAAGAAGAAAAATTGTCAGAGTTGAAGTTATAATTTATCCTGGAATGGTTTTGAAAATCTGCTAAATATTTGTTTGTTGTTTTTTTTTATATCATGTATTTTATATGAATTGAGGGAAATTACATTTTTGTTGTTTGTTTTCTCTAATGTGATTGAAAAAGCATCAATTAATGGCTGTTCAACAAAGTATTCAAATTGTTTTGGATCCAACTACATTTTTACTGATAGGAAAGAGTAGAAGATAGGTTAGCAATTTTTTAAATATTCATAAATAGATATGTTCAGTGAATTTTAGAATTTCCTTTTTTTTCCAGAGTGATCTGAACAAGTTCTAGAAATAAAGGATGGCATCACAGTCAAATGAGGGAGGCACACAATTTGAACAACCTAAAGGGGTTGCCTCCCAAGGGTCATTAGGAAGGCCAGGGCAAATGCCAGTTAGTTATTTGTTTTATTTTATTCTGTGTTATTGAAAATATAGATTTAACACTCTATGTGAAAGCACATCTTGAAATTGATATTTAAGAATGAGTTGTTTTAAAAATGATTTTCAGTTTTTCAACTTGACAATTTTAAGCTGATTTGAAGCTCATTGCTCCTACCTTATATTTACCATAAATTATTGAAAGGGTTTTCTTTTTTGAAAATTTATAAGAAAAATGTTGTTTTGTAGTCTGTGATTAGTATATGTAAGAGAAAAAGGTTCAAAGAGCATGCTTATTATACTTTTTCAATCAGGGAAGAGTGTGCAACACTGAAAAAAATTGCAGTAACCAAATTTGATATATGCAGTGTACATTATTATTATTAAGTTTATTTCACAACTGTTTACTCATTTTGTACTTTTCTTCTCCTTTCCTCTTCATAATTTCTGCCGACTTCAATCCATCATGTAATGTCATATCTTCAGGTTCTTACTGATGAGGAAAGGCAGGTGATGAAAGAATGCGAAAGAGACAGTTTCTACAAGAGAGGTAACTCGTGCACAGATCTTTTTCAAATTTTGATACAAGATTCTATTGCATTTCTGCTATGTTGGCTAGGCCAAATTCATAATGTATGGTATGGTATCAACATAGCCTACTGGAATTAACCTTTTTTTGGATTAAACAAATAAATCTCTGAAATATCACCTTTGCTATTATAATGATCTTTTCTATGTATTTATCTGTAAATAACGTTTTTATCACATATTGTAGGGTGGAACTAAAAGTGCAGAGAATTAACCCTCCAAACCCGAAGAAAGGCTCATTTGTGAACGTTTTAATGACTCACCCTAGTAGAGCCAACATGGGGTTCTGCATATATATCGGATGATAAAATGTTTCTTTAAAGCTAAATGCTAAATCCCCCCAAGCCTTTTATTTAGTTTTGTCTCATAAAGTTTCAGAGTGATCTGGTTTTGAAGTTGTATGATATTTCTGGCCAATTAAATATGTTAAAACAGTATTCATACAACAAATTGCTGTGGTTTTGTTTTTTTTCCCAGCACTACCCATTTCCTTTGGTTGCATGATTGGAGCTCAAGGAATGGTGAGATCAGGTAATCTTTACATGTTAAAGCTGTACCTATTTTACAAGATTTTATCAATATATAGTTCTTAGGGAACATCTGTTTGACAAATTGTCATGATGTTTAAAAATGTGAACATAAAAACACCCTTTGCAATTTTCATAACAAAGGTGATGCTCCTGAAACCAACCTGATGTTGGTTATGTAAAATGAGAGCCTCAGTAGGATTTATGTATTTTTGCTTTTATGCGGTCCGGTTAAACATCTATTGAAGGCATAATTTTCATTAGCAATGGTAAAAGTAGTGATCATATACATGCAAAATGATTGAAAGAACTTTTATCAATCCAAAGAATTTTTTGACATTTTGAATGTTCATTTGCAGACTGGTCTATAAATATAAATCAATTTAGGTTCCGCAGGTAAAAAAAGAGAGAGAGAAATGCTCTCTCTCTCTCTCTCTCTCTCTCTCTCTCTCTCTCTCTCTCTCTCTCTCTCTCTCTCTCTCTCTCTCTCTCTCTCTCTCTCTCTCTCTCTCTCTCTCTCTCTCTCTCTCTCTCTCTCTCTCTCTCTCTCTCTCTCTCTCTCTCTCTCTCTCCCTCTCTTCCTCCCTCCCTCCTCTCTCCTCCTTCCCACCTCTCTCTCCCTCGCTCTATGCCAGAGGTCGCTAAGATGAAATGATGCCTCTATTATTCTTGTTTTAAGGGTGCACTACTCTTTGTAAGCCTAGGTAAAAGTTATCATTTTAGCTCCCTAGAAATTTTCTCCACTTTTTATCTGATAATGTGAATTGATCAGCAGCTCGTTGGTGTCGTTGGTAGAAAATAAGTATAATTATAACTGTGTGGCAAAAGTATTTAGCTCCAAAACCTATTTTTCACTGAAATAGTATGTTTAGATGAACACTGTTGCATCTGAGTATTTGGTGATGTACCTGGTCAAGTTCTCAAAGAACAGGGATTATTAATGGTAGATTATATTTAATTCAGTTTACCCCATTTTTTTTACAGGATACTGGAGTGCCCATCCTAGATTTGGGGCTTTTCCTAAGATGATAAGTAAGTGCATGTGTGCTATAGTAGTACAATATTGTTCTATGAGGTATGTAAAGGAGTATACAGTAGGTTTCTCTAGTATATTAATATCATGGGTAAATCAAGCTCTTTTTAGATTGTTGGTTTAAAGTCTTTATCTACTTTTTATAACCATAATTCCTAATTTTAGCACCATCCTTAGAAGCCGTCTGAAAATTTTGTTCTGTAAATGGATGTTCATATAATGAGAGAGCCATATTTCATAGGTTTAGAAAATCTTTGCTCATTTTTTGTTGTTTTTTTTTCCTAGTATTTTTTAGTATTTGTCACTTGGATATTATTCAACATGTTTGTTTTTAATGAATAACTCAAAATTTTAAAGTTAGGCCAAATATTTCATTTTTTTTTCTTCGCAATGACAATTACAGCAAAGGAGTTATCTGTGCTTTTTTCCTCCTTATGTTAAAAATACAAAAAGATCCTAATTAATTTTAATTTCAGTATTGGATCTCTAAAAAGACAGGCAGCCTTTCTTTAAGCTTTTTTAAAGGTTTGCAACTGCTCCCAAAAGTAAATTGTTTTTTCTTTTAGAGTTATTGATTCTAGTAGTTTTTTTCTTTTATTAAATGTTAGGTTATCTTAGCATAATATAAAAAAAGTTGCATGCAAAAACAGAAACAATTTGCTATCAACAAACAGAAATGCAAGGAGGAAAGCAGTTTTCACCTCTTTTCTTTGTAAAACATCAGATACAACTGTACCTTACAGAGTAATACAATAGCACAAAAATGTTTATTAAATCACTGCCATTCTAATTTTTTGTTTCTTGTTTTGAACTCTTTCAACAACAGTAACAGGGGGCATAGGATATTTCATTGGAAAAATAATGTATTTGCCAGTTTGCCAACAAAAGATCTTGGAAAAACTACCTCACTCAAACCTTGCCAATGCCATAAGAAAGTCTAAGGGAATACCTCAGCCAGAATCTTTGTAAGTTTTGAAAAAATAAAGTTTTTGTTTTTTTTTAAAAACTCATTAACTTCAGATTAAAACTAGCCTGCAATGGCTATACTATAATTTTCCTCATTAAAGGTTTGATTGATTTCCCTATTAACGTTACGTGTAAAGAAACATTAAAAATAATTTTATGTATGTTCACATTCCTTTTTGGTTTCTTTAATGTATATATATACATTTTGAATTTGTTTCTTCTTGTGAAAGTTTACAAACAGGTATTCCACTCCCATTTAATCTGTCACAGTAGACTCCTAGTGTGATGACATAATTGTAAAATTAAGGATATTCTCATAATCATCACATATTAAAACTTTAACAAAAAAAAAGTGCATCTAATTAATTTGAACTTCAACATTGATGTAACCGATAACCTTAAATGAATATCTTAGACAACCAAGTGAAAGCGAGCCAAATTGGGATTTTTAAATTTTAGTCAATTTTTATCCTTTTAAAGTAAATTTATTCTTCCCTTTCTCCAGATATTGTATCTCTTGAGACAATATGGTACAAATCAATTTGAAAAACTCACTCTGTTTTCTCTACATATTGTTTAAACATAATTGTGGAATGAGAAGGATTTTTATTGTGGGTTTATGTTTTCTGAAGAGTCAATATGATTTGATTACATAACTTTCTCCTCTTCAATAATAAAGACATCAAAATTCAAATTATCTGTCATACAACAGTGAGATTAAAGTTTATTGTAAGAAAGTACTAACGCTTTAATTCAAAATATTGTCAGCAGAGTGTATAATACAATTTTTTTCTAGTTTTACTGTGGATAGAGATGGTTTAAAGGAAAATTAACAGAAGACCTTCTTGCCCTTCATTAAGTTGTGCCATCAATTGTTGTTATTTTCATGAGTTCTCTTAAAAAAAACCATTTAATTTGAGCTCTTAACTCTTTTCTCTGTAATAATATAGAAAACAAATTTTAAAGTAGCTTTTTTATAACATGGACTTGAAGGCAATCTCAATTTAGTATGGAAACATATTCAAAATGTTATTCATGGAATGCATTAAACTACTTTTTTTTCCAGTTTTTCTGCAGATGCAGATGGTTTGGAGGATGGCTCTAGGGCTAAAACTAAGCTTCCAGATGATTACTCAACTCCTGAAGGTTTGGATGATAGGAACAGACCATCAATAGACAGGGAGGGTAAGTTTTCAGAGTTTTAATTGTGAAAGAGCTCATATACATAAATCTTCTGGGCTGGATTAAAATTGCTGATCATTTAGAGTCCTAATTATATTAAAAATAAAAAGCAAAGCAAATTTTTTGCATCCTATAAATTATATGGTCATTTAATGACATTATGTCCGTGTCATATGTTCACTTGAAATCACTATTCACTTACCCCAACAATATCCATATAACTATTTTGAGAACTTTTAAAATCTTTTTGAATTGTTTTATTATATTTTATTAGGATTAAAACAGTTTATTTGATTTCACTTGATGCTGTTTTGCACTGGTTTGTCTTGTTTTTGTTTGGTTTTTTTTGTTTGCTGATTGTAACAAAATATCAGGAAAAAGCTTCTAACTTCTTTTTCAGTCAAGGTGGAAAATGATGACAAAGAAGAAAAAAAGTCTATTACTTATGATGACCTGAGACGGCGAAACCGACAGGAGTATGAAGATAACTTGGCAAAACGTCCCAGCAAATCACCTGGTTCTCCTTCCTATAAAGACAGTCCATTTATGCCTCAGCAGCCCTGGCCTGACAAAACTAAGCCAGGTTCTCGTACTGAAGTGGAGGTTGATGATGGTTCACCTCCATCATCTCAGTCCCCATCAAAAAGTGAGACATTTTTTTTTTAGTATTGACATCAGGCCTCCCACTCACTCCAATTTAGGCGGAATCATCCCGATGTTTTAAAAAAATTCTTGAAATTTTCAGATTTTCCGCAGGCTCTTTGTTCTGTGGATTCCCATTTTTTAAAGGAATTTTGAGCTCCAACTGAGCCTGAGAGATTTGGCGTAAAAAGATTATTCTACGACGAGTGCTATATTTTTTTCTCATCATGGATCATCCTGTGTGAGAGTATTAAACCGGAAAATATACTATATAGATATTGTTACTTTTTCTTTATTATTTTTCTTTCCAATAACAATATTGAGATTTGTATTGTAGTTGAAACCGCCCAAGATGTTGGTGCTATCAACTTGTTTACTTAGCGTTCATTCATCAGAATGGCATCGTTCTTTCCATCTTCACAATCACATCTAAAGCTCGCCACTATTTCCAACAAAGGATTATTCTTATTTCTTGATCTGATATTTACAATCAGACAGGTTTTTTGTATCAAGATATATTATATCTCAATCTAAATCTAGTCGAATATCAAGATCGATTTGGAAATCCTAAAATAGAGCTGTTGTAAAACTAGATCTAGGCCTAAACACAGCATGCCATGAGACTATACTTATAGTAGGTGATGTTCATTCCAAAGCAAATAATTGTAAATCTAGATCTAAGTGTGAGGATGTTGTGTTTCTTTTTACGTGGCTATATGGAGACAATTGAAGTTGAACCTGATCGATATTGATCATATTCAGTTCAAATGCTTTAAGAAAAAGATAAAGATAAGGAGAGGAAGGCTCAATGTGTAATTTTTTTTTAAGTTAGGTGTACTCCCATAAGTAAACCTTGGAGAAAGCAGGGGGGGGGGAGGGTTGTTTCACAATTATGGCTCTGTTTGTATTCCTATCTACTCTGCTCACATAGACTGATTTTAAAAATTCATTTTAAAAAGTTTTTGTCCAGTTCTCTTCTCTATCAGTAAAATCAAGACTTATGGACATTCTAATTGTTAGAAGACTTTCAAAATCTTCAGTTATTATGTCAAGAAATGGCAATGAGAGTTAATCTAGTCTAGTTTAAGAATCCCTCTTTTTACTCTCAAATTCCTCTTTCTCTTTTTTGTTGCTCTGATTCCTCTTTTGGAAAATTTTGGGTGGCAGGTCTGTGACATATGATGTAAATATTGATGTCAATACTGTTGTGACTTCTATAATCTATGGTTTGTCTATTTTCTTTTCAATGGAATGTATGATAGCTCCTCTTTGCAAAAGCAGTTTATCTTATTAAAATGAACAAGAAAAAATTAATGGAGACCATATTTAGTAGGTCTTTTTGTAGAATGCAAAAGCATTTTTACTTTCAGAGTTGAAAACACACCTCATAAAATTATTTGGTATAAACATTACTTCTGAAAAGGTCTGAAAAGGTTGCAAGAAAATACTTTCATAATTTTCAATTATTTCAGATATTAATTAAAAATGTTTCGTGTCAGTCATTTTCATTTTCATTGGATAAGAAAAAGTTTATTCCCAATTGGTAAACACATCATTATGAAATGATTAGATATTTATATATATATATATATATATTATTTGGTATGTGCTTGTCCAAGTCACTATCTAATAACTGTTGAATTAACCATATTTGTACTTTTTTTTTTAAATGCTGATACCTCATCATACCCCTATTAGTAATGATTTTTTTTTTTGCTTTTGTAAATATTCCTTTTGATAGTTCTTTGTAAGCATGTTGATAAATTTTGCATAACTTTATGCTGTTTGTGTTTTTGGGTTGTTCTTTTTTAAACTTCTGTTGATTTAATTTTTTTATTAAAAAAAGAAATCGTTGTTGAATATATTTCAAAGCTGATTACTTAATACCGAAACAAAAAAAAGCGAGCCATTTTTCTAAAAACTTTTTCTACATATTTCTTTCACTTTCAGGAAAGAGAACAAATATTTGGGGAGACCCTATTGATGAGTGATTACAGACCAGATGTTAAGTTTTTGTTGCTTTGTTTTGTTATGAGCTTTGAATGCATTTTGTAAAAAATTTAATTGTAAAACTTTGAATCTTTCGACAGAGGTATAATACGTCCTTATTTTCCTGAAATTTTGTTTTAATTAAGTGAAGGAGTTTTTTTATGTTATGCAATATGTTTTGGAAGATTTGCGAAAGAAAAAAAAAGGTACAATGTCTAAATTTGAGTTTTTGTCCCAAGTTGCGAAAAAATCCCACAATAGTTTATAACAGAAAGGCTCAACATTCATAATTGACTTTACATCTTTCTCCAAGTCAGATAAAAAATTGAAATTTAAAAAAAAAATGAAGTGGTAAGATATGGTCATTTTTTTTCTTTAATAATAATTTCTTAACTGAGCTTGGCAACTTGGATTTAGACATTGAAGAAAGAGTTTATCTGTCCTCGTTGATGAGAATGATTGCAAGTTGAAAATAAATCAAAGAAAAGATAATTAGCAGGTACATTAAAAATAGTTTTGAAGCTGTAGTTGCTTCTAGAGAGTGAACCAGACAGCTACTGTTGTAATTTTAGTATAAACGTTGTATAAACGTTGCAAGCAGCTCTTCTAGCCCAATTTAAATGCCTAGCAAGCAAATTTCTTGGCCTCTTCAAGTTACTGTATTTGGATAAGCATACATTTGATCGTGAGCCTGCAAACAGGATGGAGGAAAAGAGGAAACAGTGTTCATAACATGGTTACTTCTCCTGCAACCCCCTTGGATACAGGTTCAGTTGATTGTTTGTCACATGTTTATCTTGCAAGGAAATTTTGTAGCTCTTGCTTCTAGTTTGACCTTTCTGCTTCACTAGTAAAAATTCAATTCTCCCTAAAGTTGTTTTCAACAAGTTTGCCTGCTTACATTTAATTTGGGTAAATTGTAAAATTCATGTTGCAAAAGGGAAGTGCATACTCCTGTAAAACATTAGATCAAATTGTGCTTTCCAGTGATTTAAAAAAATAAAGGTATTATTTTTCATTTGTTCTTTGTTTCTTCTGTGTTTTATTTCATGTACTCCAGGTGTTGATTTGTGTGATATATTAAACCATTTAAATGTTCCAGTTATTTCGTTTATGTAATTATTTATCAATGTTAATTGCTGCTTTGATCCACTCATTCTATATAATTGTAAAACTCAGTTTTAATATTGTAAATTTTTTTTAAATAACTGAAGTTTTTTCCTTCAAGCCATTATAGATTGATTTTTTGCAGTAACATTCATGTCCATGTTGACAAATTGTCGCTGCGGGAAAATGCTAACACACTTTGATTTACTTAAAAAAAATGAAAATAACAAAAATGTATCCCATACACATATACAAAGACTGGAAAATAGACTAATGATACTCAAGTTAAAATATATAATGTAATTATTTAAAACCCTGAGCACAAAAAAGACTAAACAAACCTAATATGCTTTGGCACTCTCTGCGGCTGAAGATATGGATTGAATTTATGCTACCTCTGCTACAAAATAAAAAGTAATATTTAACCTTTGCAATTTCAGTTAACTTTTCCTGCAGACAGCAGCATTGCAAGAACTTCCAATTGAAAAGAAGTTGTATGAACATCTTTTGCTTAGTTTCACTTTTTATTATTTGTCAATGAAAATAAGGAAAGCCACATATATCACTGGATTCCTGAAAAAAAACATATTTTTTTATTTTTTTTTTAATATATTTGTTTGGTTTTATATGTATGATAGCCCTGCAGACTGTTTTTTCCTCTAATCCTTGAGTTGATCTTTTTACCTTTTCTTACCCTTTTTGTAAAGGTTTTTCTTGGAGCACATATTTACTGACAAACGGATATAAAAATGAGCAAGTCATAACATATTAATTATATTAAATTTAATTATTTTCCAGATTTATTTGGATATACCATGTCATTTTTTCCTCACCACACATTTACATATATTACTTAAAAGTTAAGAAAAAAGCAGTGAACAAACCTTAATGTAATGCAAACATTAAAACCTCATACTTCACAATGTAAAATGATGATACCTCATCATAATTCATATTAAATTTTTTTCCTTATTAGTGAGCATGGTAAAACCCATTACTTTTTGGAAATTTTGCCTTATCAGAAAATATCAGAATATTTTTTTGGATATATGCATATTTGCCAGATAAATTATTTTTTTCGTATGCAGACCCATATAAAATAAAGCAAAAAAAATGTCACTCTTTAATACACATTATATTTATTCATTTGCTATTAAAGTGTCTTAAGCTGCTTTTGAAATATTATATAAAGTTGGATTTGTAGCCAGAGTAAAAATTAAAGTTGTACCTTTTTAACTCAATCTTTTTTTTACCACTCTATTTATGACTCAGGAGGAAAATAATTAAACTTATGTGATTAAATCCTTACATTTGAAGAGTAAGTTGAAAGAAATTCCCTAGATTTGAGTCATTTATAAAAAGTTACAGGACACTGTGGGCAAATACTTGACTTTAAAAACACTAGAAAGTTTGTGCAAATTTTAATTAGTTGAGTTGCAGCACTTGCATAGAGCGAAAAACATTTTACTATCTTCTCTTTTTTTTAATTCTTTCTTTTTGTGCTTAATTTGTTCTTTGTCAGTAAAAAAAGAAGAATTCATATAGTTCACACTGTGTGTATAAATTCCAATTTCTTCTTTCAAATCACCTTCTAACTTCATGAAAATAATTTGAACTTCATGATCATCCAAATCAGTATTGTTCATGCTCTCATGGTAAATTTTTTTCTCCTGATTTTGGGTCACATTATGTTACAATATGATAATTGTAGAGCAATTTTCCAAACCCATATAAAAGATTTCAAATAAAATTTCTAGAAATAACAATCGCCTCAATCACACCCATATTCCTTTTTAGTCTACATGCAAAGAAAAATTATGAAAAAAAAAAAGCCCCAAAGAAAAGGGAGAAATGCACATTTCACACATTCTGATAAGCTATAACAAACTTTCAATTGGACTGTATGGTGTATTTTTCATAGTACCATTCATAAAACAGAAGCTGACTTTACAAAATATTCTCTCACATCATACAAAGAGTATACATGTATTGTGTTTAAATTCATTTTCAATGTACCATATTATCAATACTACACAATTTTCAATCTATCACAGATAAGCACAATTCATGCCTTTTTCTTTTTTTGAGAATAAGAACCTCGCAATTTACATAAAAATGCATTTTGATCAATAATCATAAAAAAAAAAATAGGAATAACATTACTGCTTACCACTTGTATGGGTTCAGTCATTTTGTTTGATTAAACAATCTAATGAGTTCTGTCATTACACTTGATAAAAGGCTATTTATTACGAAAAGTTAATAGGACTTAGTTTTGTGAGAAAGCTCCGCACAGGATTCCTGTAAGATGTAAAGACATTAAGGGTCAAAATAGTATCACTGTGTGCACTGGAATTCAAATGAAAGTATCCATAAAGTAGGATAACACACTCTACTAAAATATCAACAAAAAACTATAGTTATGTTTTGGCCTGCATGCTCTCATGCAGAGAGATAACTAGAAAATGCATAGTGTTTACTTTAAAATTCTGCATTTGACCTCAGAGTGAAAATATTCAAATTTGAATTATTATCAGATCTTTAAGTGGAGATAAGTCTACATTTAATACAGTTCAAACTAGCATACACTTGCTTTAACCATCAAAAGGTCTCAGCTACTTGACAGTCATTTAATAGAAGCACCTAAATGAAGTGAATCATATATGCCACAAATTATTGGTAATCACATGGAGCTGTCCAAAGGGTTATGTCCTAACTGAATTACTAAAGTAGATATTAATACATGTATTGAACTTATCCAGAAAACTACCAAGCATTTTTCTTTTCATATATAGCCTAGATTAATAAAAGTAAAACGAATTATCATACAATGTGGTTAAGTTATTGTAAAAAAGAAGTATGTGGCAACCATCCCATCTGAGTCAGATGTAGGAATTTCAATTTAAAAAAGAACAACATTTGACAGACGAATGAATCAATTCTTTTTGTTTTTCTATTTCTAAATAGCAAAAAAATCTCATCTTTTTATAGAATAGTGAAATTTTAAACAATGATAATGATTACACTTTCTCAGAAAAATACATTGAGTTGAATATTAATATCTTTTTATACGATATGAATGACATTTAATTAATTTTGGGACTGCTTCAGACACAAATTCATCTACAAAATAAACATTTCAACTCCCTGTAGAGCAAAAAAGGTCTTTTTGTGAGATACTTTAAACTAAAAAACAATGCATTGTGTCTGAATTTTACACGAATTGTGACAACTATGATCATAAATATTACATGCTTTCAAGTCTAAGGTTAATGCAACAATCGTGAAATTTAATTTTCATACAACTCACAAACCATCCAATAACTCAATTTTTCTCATCAATATGGAATAATGTTTTTCTTTAAATAGTTATTTTTACAACACTCAGTTCCTCTATAGAACACAAAACTTTAGTCAATATAGAAATTAAATGGCTCATCTTTGTTGACTTTTAGCTCAGGAGGTTTTGGTTGAGGAGTCTCAGCAATTGGATAGCAGTGAAGCATTTGCCATACACTTGGTCCACCTGTGTCCACCTTGACTTTCTTGTTCTTCTCATGCCGCAGTCTAGGTAATGAAATGTTATGCTCGAAACGTTATTTCTAATTCTAGTAAGCATTTATTATTAATGATGTATTCATAAAAAAGTAAAAGATGATTAATATGATGATGATGGTCATCTATGATGGTTGTAATCATGTTGATGGTGTGGATGAGAAACTTATCAATGAGATCATCTGGAGGAAAAGACTGAAAAATATGTATTGCATTGGTAAAGTGTAAAAAGTGTAAGAAAAAAAAATGTGACAACTGTTTAGGCTTGAAGCTTTTTAATATTTTAACATGCAGTAAAGTTTTACCTAATGGAATTGGAATGCATATAAATTCAAAGATAACTAAAGAAATTCATAATATTAGTTTTTTGATGAAAATCTTTCCTGTAAAGTATCAAAATGATACAAATATCCAGGAGGAAGGAAATGGAAATATTTTTGATGATGAGCTCAGCATCAGGCATATTATATTAATGAAGAGTTATTTTTTTCCTTTTGATAAAAATCAAATAGATACACCTAATATTTAACAAAAAACATTAAAAAAACAACATGTGTCATACCTTTTTCCTGTTCCCCTGTCAAAAGGTCTGTCTGCAAGCATGGCTTTTATCATATTGTCATCAACAACATATGTCTGTTTGTTTGTGAAGGTCACTTGAGGAGACAAGCTTCTCACACTCTGTTTAAATGAAAACCACATGAATCAAATTATCCTAATCCTTTTTTTCTTGATTCAATTTTTCAATAATATTGTATACATACATACATACATATTACTTGGCATTCTGAAAATTTTCTCACTTAATTTGTTCAGGTTTATCTTTGTTTTTAGCTACAGTACCTTCTAAAAAAGTAAGACATGCACTGGGTCTGAGGGTGTTGATAGGAGAAAAGCATCAAAGAATACATTGTTATAAACTGTGAGTCTGTGATCAAATTAGGCAGACATTCAACAGAGGCCCCTTAAAAAGCATCTGGTTGCAGTGTAGCTAATTCTTTTATCCTATCTTTTATTGAGTTCTTTCATATTCTGTATGATATATGCCTTTCTTGCAATATTTGATTATTCAAACCCTGAAACAGCACATGACTGATCATCTTCAAATTTATGTTAGAATATCTTTGATCTACAAGTGGAATATTTCAATCCTTTGAAATTTCACATTGATGGATGAAAAAAGTACAGTATTTGTGAGTATCATCCTTTACACCTCGTCAATATTACAGCCCTAGCCTTATATGTATTACATATACCTTGTCTTCATCATCTTTGCGGGCAGAGTCCTGATGAATCACATCCATGGTTGTTTGTTTTTCAAGCAATACTGGATGTGTAGGTAGACTGGCTGGATCAACAAGTACATCGTAAGGCACCATGGGATGCTGAAATGTATTGGGGTTATGCAGGTCCCACTGCTCTGGCTGCCCTAAAGTGCCTGAAAGGGAAAAATAACTAGTACTGATTTTTG
Source organism: Elysia crispata (assembly GCA_033675545.1). Classification (NCBI taxonomy): domain Eukaryota; kingdom Metazoa; phylum Mollusca; class Gastropoda; family Plakobranchidae; genus Elysia; species Elysia crispata. The sequence goes on along the minus strand of JAWDGP010003399.1, from coordinate 1,666,867 downwards.
TTTTATGTTTTAGACAGATTACACACTAGCATCTAATGCTGAAATACATATAATTTGGAAGAGGTTCAGATGCATATTGCCACCATAGAGTTTTTAATTAGGGTTTTCTGCAAAGCATAGTGTTGAATTGTACTGAAGGATACAAATCCTCTGCACAAACCCAAAGGAAAGTGAGAGGGAGAAAAGAAAGTATTAGAAAAGCAAAACAGAAACTGCTCACCGACATAATGGCCTTCTGTGGTCCATAACCGAACTGTGCAATCATTAGAAGCTGTTAGTAAGACATTGCTGGATTCAACCAAATCCATGCTTGAAATGGTTTCAACATGGCCACGCCACGACCGTATCACTGTGGATAAGAATGAGGTAATGACTTTTATTTTTTTTTGTTATCTGAGAAAGTTGGCATCTGACATGAAAAAAACTCGCCCTTCATTGTATACTAAATATCATGCCACTCACACAACGTCATCTATCTCATAACATGTAGCCTATGCTGCAAACAGTATCTAGAACTAACACCACAGACACTACACAAACCATTTAACACCCACAGATTCAACATTAACAATGATAGGGGTGACGCTGCTGCCAAACATTTTAACCTCCCTGGGCACAACATCAACCACACAAAGATCACACCAGTTACTCATGATAGGCCTACTAAATAAAGAAACATTCTAGGTTCACATATTACAGACACTAGAACCACATGGTATCAACGTAAACGGCCAGGAGAGCTTTTCAATCACACAAATCCATAAACATCGCTAATTTCCTAGACCACTATAAAAGCTAAATAGTGGTAGTAGTAGTAGTAGTAGTAGTAGTAGTAGTAGTAGTAGTAGTAGTAGTAGTAGTAGTAGTAGTAGTAGTAGTAGTAGTAGTAGTAGTAGTAGTAGTAGTAGTAGTAGTAGTAGTAGTAGTAGTAGTAGTAGTAGTAGTAGTAGTAGGAGTAGGAGTAGGAGTAGTAGGAGTAGGAGTAGGAGTAGTAGGAGTAGGAGTAGTAGTAGTAGGAGTAGTAGGAGTAGTAGTAGTAGTAGTAGTAGTAGTAGTAGTAGTAGTAGAAGAAGTAGTAGTAGTAGTAGCAGTAGTAGTAGTAGTAGAAGCAGTAGTAGTAGCAGCAGAAGCAGCAGTAGAAGAAGAAGTAGTAGTAGTAGTAGTAGTAGTAGTAGTAGTAGTAGTAGTAGTAGTAGTAGTAGTAGTAGTAGTAGTAGTAGTAGTAGAAGTAAGAACTGTAAGAGCTAGAATTTTAGGTAGTGCTCAGCAGTGGTGAAGGTAAGGCTTTTAAGTGAAAATGACAGAAAATGCTTGAATTGGTGGGATAAGAACCATCGATTTATAGATGCTTCGGCACCCATCGCCTTGCAGTAATAGTAGTAGTAGTAGTAGTAGTAGTAGTAGTAGTAGTAGCAGCAGCAGTAGCAGTAGCAGTAGTAGTAGCAGTAGCAGCAGGCAGCAGCAGCAGCAGCAGCAGCAGCAGCAGCAGCAGCAGCAGCAGTAGCAGCAGCAGCAGCAGTAGTAGTAGTAGTAGGAGTAGTAGCAGTAGGAGCAGTAGTAGTAGTAGCAGTAGGGAGTAGTAGTACAGTAGGAGTAGTAGTAGTAAGAATAGAAGTAGTAGTAGTAGTAGTAGTAGTAGTAGTAGTAGTAGTAGTAGTAGTAGTAGTAGTAGTAGAAGTAGTAGTAGTAGTACTGCAGTAGCAGCAGCAGCAGCAGCAGCAGTAGCAGTAGCAATAGCAGTAGCACTAGCAGTAGTAGTAGTAGTAGTAGTAGTAGTAGTAGTAGTAGTAGTAGTAGTAGTAGTAGTAGTAGTAAGAGCTAGAATTTTAGGTAGTGCTCAGCAGTGGTGAAGGTAAGGCTTTTAAGTGAAAATGACAGAAAATGCTTGAATTGGTGGGATTAGAACCATCGATTTATAGATGCTTCGGCACCCATCGCCTTGCAGTAATAGTAGTAGTACTAGTAGTAGTAGTAGTAGTAGTAGTAGTAGTAGTAGTAGTAGTAGTAGTAGTAGTAGTAGTAGTGGTAGGTGCTGTAGTAATAATAGTAGCAGCCGTAGTAGTTGTTGTAGTAATAAAAGAATAAAATTATACATGTGTATATAAAATAGTATCTCCCGCAATTTTTTTTTCAAGTTACCAGGTACAAATTTTTGGGAAATTTAGGTCTAAGAAAAAGAAGAGAAAAATATTGCACTTTAAGTTGGTGAATATCAAAAGCATGTAAAATATTTTAATTACTTATGTGCAGAATCATGAAGAATTGATAAAGATTTCTCTGATTTTAAAGAGAGAGAGAGATGCAGAGGGGAGCACAAACACAGGCAGATAGAAACAATAACTAATGAGAAAAATGAATGGGGAGATAACAAGAGATATTATACAAAACTCGATCTTACTCACAGTCTGGGGCTTGTGAGGCTGGTTGGGTGAGGCAGTAACTGGCAATGTCCCAGACATATATGAAGCCAAAGCTGTCACTACTGTACATGACTGAGTTGTTACTGTTGCTCACAAGACAGCTCACCATTCCACCTTTAATCTTGGACTATGATAGAATGAAGAATATTTGCATTAAATTCAAAATTACTAGATTTACTTCCTAGAAAAACATTTTTAATCTGGTTTGTTATTACATGCTTTCTGTTTAGTCTCTTGAGTTTAAATCTGTACTGATACATATTTTTTAAGCTCTCAAAGCTCTCCATGATCTGGTGTAAGCCACACCCAGTCTGAGAGATATCCTATCTTAATGATACTTGTGAGAAGAGAATCACATATAATTCATTGCCTGTAGAGAGATTATAGGAACGAATAAAATGACCCCTTTGCATCCTTTGTATTCAAAAAGTATTGCCATTAAGCACAAGCAGGAATTAATGTCTACAGCTGAGTAAGCATAACCTCTGCTGTAGTCTTTTTGTATTAATCCTAACTTTAAAATCAAAGTCTTCTTTATGCAGACAGTAAAAATTAATTTTTCTTTACATGACATATAAATTCACCTATTTCAAAAAAACATATAGACAAGTCTTTTTCACATAGAAAGTTATAATAAACAGGAACATATCTGACCTTACAAATTAATAAGGAAACTCAAGTTTTCTAATAAAAAAAAACCTTCCACTCAAATATTTGCTATTAGATAGCTTGTATCTGACCTCTCTAGAAATGTGATGCATTATTGTGGAGCAGTTCAAATATTGACCATCACTGAGCATATGGTTTACTGTTATTTCATAAAAATAGTTCAAGCTTGAAATTATGTAGCAACATGTTGTTTGTAAAATATTTACATATCTATAGCATGGTGCAAACAAGTTAATACTTTACTACAAAGTGTGTTTTGTTTAAAATCAATTCTGAGAATAATATAGATGAGGAACCTCATGGGATGTAGAAATTTATAAGATTGGGACCATATCTATAATATTGAAAACCTTTTGTATTTGATGATTAGACTACAGTTCAAGAACTTTTAAACACTTTCAAGCCATTGTAAGAAAATTGGAGAATTGAAGTATAAATAGAAATAAACAACAAAAATAGAATTAAATTTTTGCCTCCTTTTTTTTTCTTCCTTAAAAGAGTAAGAAAAAGGTAGAGTTCATGATGAACAGTAATTTCTGGCAGTTTGAGTAACAATAATATCCATTAATTCATGTGCAAGATGAAGGTGATGAATTCTGAAGTTTTATTATGAGGAAGGTGAAGCTAGGCAACAAAAGGTATACACCATATCTGACTGCAGATAATTCTATTAATCTGCACTTACTTTTTCTAACTGCCCGAGTGTTGAATTTAAATGCAAAGTAATTGCACCTTTTGCTCTCTAAGCGATAAATTACATCAGCTCCTGATCACAAATTGGCAGAATCAGTGCAAAAGTTGTCTTGGAGATAATACTAAATAATACCAGGTCATTTAAAGACAGAAACTTGTCCACTTTAGTAGCTAAATCAATAATGATATAATGAAGTTGCAAGCTACATACCATATTTTGAAGTTAAGGTTTGACCAAGAAAATGATGGAGTGATATAAAAAAGGAAAATGGTAGTTTTAAAAAAATCCATTCCAAATGCTTCTTTTAAGCATTTTAGAAATTATATTACCTTCCACGGTTAATGTATATTCCAAATCTTTTTAATTTGTGACAAGGCTGATCAATGCAAGTTTCAAATGTACAAATTTTGAAATTAAATTTCTCTGTAAGACTAATTTAAGCTTGGGCTAAAGTTATACTTTGAAAACATTTGATATATAAGAGGAAATGGGAAGTATTTAAAATCAAGTGATTGCTTGAGTATGGTATGATAGTTTTTGCATATAAAACAAACTTATTATTTTTCTTTATTATTTTAAACAATTAGAATATTTAACAACAAAAACCTACTTGGGCTCAAGCAAAATGAAGGAATCAATATGTATGCAAAAATTGTATTAACAAAAAATCGCCAAAAACTGAGTTAGGCGTTTATTGAATGAGTATGACAATATCCTGTCTTTTAATTTTTTACACTTACCCCTTCAAACTGGGCCATGAGACTTCCGCCTTGAAAGACATTCCACACATGAATATGAGCTCTAGGCCCACTAGCTACCAAGGTGCCTGCATCCTTCTTGTAAGCTCGGGTATGAAGAAACATCAACTTAGCAATGCTTAAATCACCATCCACTGTTTATTCATGAAATGTAGAAAAATTAATGAATAATAAATGATTTTCTTTTCACCTTACAATTTTATTTCATTATTTACAAAGCTAGTTTATTTTTTTCTTTTGACATATGGAACTCTCAGTTCCATTTTGTTTCTCTTAACACATATACTTTGGGAAAGAGAATTTCAAAGAAAAGTGCTGTGAATTTCTCCTATATTTTGAAGCCTAATAAATCACTCCTAAAAAGCAGTTTAAGTAAGATCTCTTCTAAATCAGTCTTAATGACATTCAAGCATGCTAATCACCTTTTCTTTTGTTTGGTGGGACAGAGAAACTGGAGCATTCTTTAATAATGCAAAAGAGGAAAGAAACCGGAGCTGATTAGCAAAGAAGCAATAAATACACGCAGATATCACATTTAACCTCAGCTGAAATGCTGATAAGTGAATCCCTGATGAGATGTGAGGATATGAAGATATCTAAAAAGGTTTGTATTTGAAAATGATACTAACATGATTGGTCCTGATAGCCAGGAGGAGCAGGTGGGTTCAAATGACAGAAGATATGCCCAGATACCATATTCCACACAATAACTTCTCCATCATAACTGGCTGTAGCCAGCAGGTTAGGCAAGCATTGAGCAACAGCTAACACATCCTCCTTGTGACCATCTCTCTAAATTACACAAAATAGATCACATGTGATTTTTCTTTTGTGAGTGTAATCCTAGATTCTTCTAAACATTTGAAAAACATCTAAGTATTTTTAAACAACTAAATTGGTCCACGTTCATCTGAAGGTATGTATACATGTAGTTGTATTTACCTACTTTTATTCTGTTAAACAGTTGAAATTTCATCTATGAATATAATTGTCTGTCTGTCTGTCTGTCTGTCTGTCTGTCTGTCTATATGTCTGTATGTATGTATGTATGTATGTATGTATGTATGTATGTATGTATGTATGTATGTATGAATGACTATGGATGTGTGAGATGTTAAAACATTCATATCAGGGTTGAACACGTGGCCTTAGTAATTTGATAATTTAAGAAACATTGATAACTGGCCATAAATATCTATGATAAGAAAAAATGTATTGATTAAACCAATAATGTTACACAGATATTTGAAAAAATAATGTCACAAAATTCAAGTTTCATATAGTATGCATAACTCATACTAAAAAGTTAAATGTTCATTGAAAAAAGGCATGCTCAATTTAGCAGCAGTCTTTTAATATGGTAACTTGATTGAGAGAAATATTGTATGAACTTACCACATCATCATGCCAATATGCTGTGGGATGCTGAACATGGTGTATGTTGTTATCATTTAGAGAGTCATAGTAAATGTTGATGCGTCTGTCCCAGCCTACTGAGATGACATACCTTACAAAAAACAGAGAAGAAAATGCAATAATTGGGAGAGGAATAAAATAATGAAAGAAAATATTTTTTTTCAGAAAACCTCTTGCACAAATGTCTTGTGAATGTTCAAAAAGCTAGGAGAAAAATACATCTAGTTGACTGTCATTAGTATTAGTTTAAGAATGAGCAGAGCATACTTAAATCAAGATTTAAAAACATAATTAAATAAAGCTGCTTTGAAAACTTTCCCCGATTTAATATTACATAACAGGTCTTAAAAACACTATATAAGTAGCATTAATTTCTTTTTTACTATACCATTTCATAATAGTTTGAAATTGTGAACCTTTTGAAAAGAGTGAGATATATTCCTGATGTTTTTTTTCCTATATGAAGTATTATATATAGATTTTACAGATATGAATTCTTTAAACTTAAAGTGCCATATTCAAAGCTATTTTTTTCCTTTCTGTCATTGATTTCAAGACAATTGATCCAATACTTTTCAAATGTGCATATCAGATATGATAAAGTATAAAAAATTTGTGTCTCTTTTTTCTTCCATCTGTGAGAAAAGGATATCTTATTTTTTTTTTTACTTAAAACTTCTGAAATAGCAAAAAGTGAAAACCTAATTCATCTCACATGCTAAGCTGTATAAAATTTTCCCTTCATCAGTTTGACCACAATCTTTGTCTCTCAATCAGCAAATGGTTTTGAATTTTAAAAACATAATTGAGGTAAGATAAAAAAAAAATTACCTATTTTTGTTCATCTCTATGTATGTAACATCACAAATTTCATCACAGCTAGCCTCTGAAAAAGAATAGCAAAAGAATAACTGGGAATGGTAAATAAAATACATAACTTACCAGTCACTACTATAAACAAGGAATAAACCGTTGCTGTAAAAACAACAAACACAATAGTCTGCCAACATAATATTCTGATTGCATAAAATTACAGGTTATTTAATAACCTACCAGAGTTTTTCTTTGACTTCTTCTTGAGAACACGAAGACAATGTCCATTATTATAGTTCCAGATCTTAAGAATTCCATCTCTGCCTCCAGTTATGAGTCTGCAAATTTCAGAATGCAAATGTTACACATAAAATTCATAAGCTACTAAAAATTTCTTAAATGAAAAAAGAAAACAGGATAAATTTCACTGACACAAACCTTCTTCTGTTTTTAATTGAAATACTTATCACTTAATATAAAAACTGCTTTTCCTTAATAAGGATGAAAAACGAAACATTCACTTAGGTTTAAAGAATCACAAAGAATGTATACTTAAATATGTGTATGAATCACAATCATTATACAAAGAACGGAATGCTATAGTGCAAACAGGATAAAGGTTAGAGAACAGAAAGAAAGAGAGAAAGAGACAGACAGACAGAGAGACAGAGAGACAGAGGGACAACAGAGAGAGAGAGAGAGAGAGAGAAAGAGAGAGAGAGAGAGAGAGAGAGAGAGAGAGAGAGAGAGAGAGAGAGAGAGACAGACAGACAGACAGACAGATAGACAGACAGACAGACAGACAGACAGGCAGGCAGACACACAGACACACGCACACAGACAAAGACAGAAACAGAAACAGGGACAGAAAGAGGATAGCAAGAGATGTAGGGAAAATGCAACCCAGAGGAAAGAAAGTGTAATAAAACAAAGAGGAACATGAAGAGGAAGGGAATAGATTAAAAGATAGAGTTGTTCATCCTTTTTTCATCTAAAAAAATAAATAGGACATGTACCGTCTGCCTGTATTGTCAAAAGTCATGCAAGTTATAGCTTCTTCCCCATGAGCATCACCATATTCAAAGATGGCTGCACCTGTCTCAAAATCCCACAACTTTATTACCTAGAAAATGAATCAGTGAAAAAATACCAATTATATTGATATTGATAGCATATACATAATTCTTATGGCAAATTTAAAAAAAAGAAAGAAGTAAAAATCAAAGCTTTTAGATCATAATGACAACATTACTGTACAAACAAAACCAACAGAAAGATTTATAAAATACTGATCTGTTGTTCTTATTTTTACATATTTTTTTTTATTATCTCTTATAAATATGTAACAATTATGATGAGCATATATAAGTAAGTAAATTACAAGGAAATATAATCAATGCATTGGACAGCAAAAAGTAAAAGATGATTTCTATAATCATTCAAGTTTGAGTGAGGCAAGAAAAAAAAAGAGAAAAAATAGTCCTCTTACTGATCCGTTGCAGCATGTGATGACCTGTTTAAACTCTGGATTATATTTGCAGCATGTTACAGGCTCTTTGTGAGTAACAACCATATCAGCATTCAGCATCGTCCTATTTATTAATAAAATGTGGATACATGTAAAAATGTCTCTTTCTGTTTTGTGGTGAGCATCATATTTTATGGCCATGAAAAAAATACATCTTATACTTAAAAGTATTTCTCTCAAATATAGATATATATTAAATGCTATTTGTACCACAACAAAATTCCAAAGAGAGGCATTTTAATATGAATAATGCTTTGATTATTTTGCAAAAATAACAACTTAATTTGTACTTTAAGAAATAAAATAGCATAGCCACACTTCCTAATTACAAATGGATTGATTACCATGGTTATATGAAACAGGTTAAGTTTAATTTCCCTCTTTTATCTTTTTTTAAATAATTTTGTACTACTTACTTATGCCTAAGGTTAAGCACAGCCATTTGATCGGTGGCAACAGCAAGAGATCTGGATATGGATGAGTAGTGAATAGCCTGGAGATCCCCACGTATTTTGTGACTCTTAGGTCTGATTGTTAAAAGGCACGTTTGGTCTTGGATGTCCCACACCTATCAGAGAAATAATTTGATTATGCTTAATGAAGAATAATTTCCATATCAGAGGAAGAATTACTACATTATAACAAAAAATGGGATTCATCTAAAAAATTCTTAAAATCATGAAAGATTACAAATGCTTAATAAGGAACTAGTTAAAGCTGCTAACATCTTGCATTTCTTCCTGAAGATTAATTTTATGGCCTTTGCTTTCTTTCCAATCAATAGCAATTTTAGTGCATAAATCAAATATTTATTGCGCAGTATATCTAGGATCCATCTTATAAAAATTGTAACTTTTTAATTCAAAATTGTTTACCTTAATGCATCTGTCAGTAGAGATGCTGAAGATGCGATTATCTTGGTCAGCAATAAACAGATAAAATATTGGTGCTGCATGGCCCCTGAGCATAGCTGTGGGTTTTCTGCAAAGAAGGACAAAATAAAGGAAATAATTTAAAAAATATGCAAAAAAAAAAAAAAAAAAGGATCCCATATACCATGACCAGTATTCTTAATTATTTTGCTCAGTAGATTTATATTCAATAAAAGTATTTAATCGCAGCTGACTAGTTAAATCTGAACAATGCATTTGTAATGAGTTTAAAAATAGTTTAAATATTTGTATCATCACAGGACAAAAGTGTTTATTTTATTGTTATTCTATAAGATTATCTACAAGATTTACAGAGTTGGCCATGTTTAAACAACTTACCCACACACGTAAGGGTTCCAAAGACGAATGATTCTATCCATTCCTGAAAATATAGTTTTACAGATATTTTTTATGTTGTCACACAGTTTAGTTTTATTTAAACAATAATTGAAAGAAAACTAAATGAAAAGAAATTATTGTTGCTTATTTTTGGCCTGAAAAATAGTTTCTTAACATCATGAAACTGAAACACAAAATACAATTAAAACACGCTTGGAAACATTGAACTGGAAACTGCCAATTTACCTCCAGTGACAATAATGGTCTTTGATTTGGAAAAGTCAAAAACTTTGACACCCTTGTAGACTTTAAACACAGTCTCATCTGCATCTAGTCTTGTCTTTGGTTGATTGTATGAGTATTTTTGTCTGGAGCGCTCATTGCTGGTGTTCATATCTTTAATTTCCTTAAGTTGTTGTTCCACATGTGTACTCCCAATAGTTGAACCTATAATTGAACCAGATAAATTGTAACTGAAAGTTTTGTAGTTGTGAAACAGAATTATTCAATCATAAGTTGACCACATGTACAACTTTTAAAGTTAAGGTACATTTGTGGCTTATTGTTTCGATGCCATTTTGTAAAAATTTGAAATAAAGATAAAAATGCATGAGTTATAGTTTTTTTTCAACACCCTAAAGAGTGGCTCATTTCATCATTGTACTTGACATGTTAGGCTAGATTTCTCCTGACTGTCTAAAATTTTCGAAAAGTCACATTTATTTTTAAAGAAATCTTTTTTTTTCTGATCACCCACCAAGATCATTTTGATGAAAAAATCTTGTACGTTAAGCATGGCTCTCTAGACCTTTTGCATGATTGAATGCAACATTATTATTCTTGAATGTACCTATCCATAAATATTTAAAAACTACATGCTCTAAGAAATAGTTTCTATGATCAGTGCTTATTGAAACAATATAACTGTACAAAAGATACCTCAATGTAGCAGTATCTGATTATGTACTAATAATCACATAACAAAATTCAAGGAATTGGCTATCATTCTCTTGACAAGAATACCATATTTAAATTGCTAACTGTTAAGGGGCAATTTAAACAGAGTCACAATTGAAAAATTTTAAAACAACATAAAAACAGAAGCTGATTTTCTGATGGTTAAACTTTGAAATGCTCAAAGAAGATTATATGTAGCCTTTGTTTCCTCTCCTCATTTTGCAAGATTGCACATATTTGAAAAATTCAAATAGATTGCTCATTCGTCCTTATGTTTTTGGTCACTGTCATTTTCTTACTTTATGCTTTAGGGTTTTTTTTATAAAATTATGTGTAGCTATGCACACTGTGATGTAAAAAATGCATGAAATCCAAAAAAAATAGACAATGTGTAATATAAAAAAGTTCTTCAGCTTACCAATAACCAGTGCAGTGTCAGAGTTATTTGAACAAGAAATGACTTGACCTATATCATGATAGTATTTAATCTGTGGATAAAATTAAACCTCACTGTTTTATATAAAAACAAATATGCATCTTTTTTTTCCATATGCCTTCATTATCATTTATTGTAAACAATAATTTTCAACTCAGTGTCAATAGGAATTAATTTCATCAACAATGTCATCTGAATTCACTTCTTTTTCTGCATTTTTGACTAGAAGAAAAGGTACATCAAAACATGGCTAATAATAATCATGCCACAAAGTTAGTCTCAAATTTGATTCTTATCATTCAATCACTTTCATTCTAGCGAGCAAAGTATATGCTAAAAATGCAGTATTCATCACTTAATTTCTTGAACACAGTTAAATCTCTCATTTTCAATACTTAATTTTAAAAAAGGAAATACAACTAGTCCTTCGAATTAAAATTTCCAAAGAAACTATTTGACAAAAATCCTGTAATTTTGACTTGAATGAATTTAGATCTTAAAAATTAATGATACAAGTATTTCACACCAATACTTTTTTTCATTTCTCCTATCTCATCAAAAATAATGATTATGTCCACTGAACATTATTTTATTTTAAATTCTCAATCTTGATGGTTTTGCATGGTAAAAAGTACTAATATGGCACATACCTGGCCTACCCAATCATCATGAACTTGCCACCGGATGAACTTAACATTGCTGTGATTGATGACATGGTCCAGAGTTACTGTCGGGATCCAACCATCAGGGATAATCATTTTTTTCCATGTCCTGTGAACATGTTCAAAATACAATTATGTTTTTTATTAAATAGATTAAAAAAATTTTTGAGATGAAACCAGTTCTTTGTCCCCAAAGGTGATAAAAAAAGATTGCAAAAACTTCTTTGGCAATCATACTCTCACGATAATATTAAAAAATATTTCAAACAGGAAAGGAAATTGTATGCAATGGTTCTAAAAATATATAAGGGTATACAAGATTAAATATCAAGCATCAATTCTCCCACCATAAAGATTTAAAATTTTGAATGTTTTAAGCCTCAGATCCATTAAATGTTTCTAAATCTACTGATTTTATAGTAAAAACAAAGCTTAAACCTTTCCTGACACATTGTTATGAAGAGTCAAAAACATAATAAAATGATCGATATATATAACTCTTTAATTGCACCCTAAAGAAATGACGAAATAACATCTAGCCATGAGATCACTACATTGAAGACAAGAAATGCAAAGATGCAATAAATTTGATAACTTAGCAGGACAATATAAGAAAAATATGTCTTGAGGGCAATCAACAAGGTACACTAGCTTGCCATCATACTGCATATTCAAACAATAAAATTTCAAACAATGAGCTGTTACAAAGGTAATTGAACAAAAATATTTAAAAAAAAAGACATAAACAGACATGCTGGAACAATGTTTCTTTTGCTTAAAATGAAATAAAAACACATGTTATTAAATTATTAAAGAGGTTTTACTTCATGGGTTTTAAATTACTTACCTGAGACACTCTCCAGCTGATTTGATGACCAGAATATTGACACACCCCATGCTGTCTCCATATAAAATTAAACATTCATCATGACCTGTTGAGCTAAAGACAGAATAAAAAATAATTAATGCATTTCTGGAAATAGGGAGAAAAAATAAATTTTGTAAATCAATTAGTGTGATTAAATAATTATATAGGAACAGAATGAACTGGAAAGGCTAGATGTAATCATCTACAAGCCAACAAGTCTTTGATACTTTTATCTTTAAGACCATAGTGGAAATTCAGGTGATGGAAGGAAAAATACAAAGACTATCTTTGAAAAATTTTAAGAAGGTTTTCAGGAAGATCTGCTTATACTTTATTCACTTAATTCACAGTGAGACAGCAAAAATATAAGAGAGGCAGAATCAACAAGTATAAAAATCTGTGTAGGTTACCTGTAATCTAATTTCAAGGGTACAGTCTCAAGGCCACTGATCTGGCAGTAAGGGTCAAAGGATGAAAGCTCAAAGAACTGTATCTCTCGGTCTCTTTAGATTAAAAAACAAAGCAAAACAAAATAATAAAGGCATCTGTGTCTTTAAGTAATTGGGCCTAATAATCGATTGTGTTAATTTGATTTCACCTATTCTTCCCTATGGTTCAAAACTGATTTATCTCTAACATTTTCCCTCTCAAAACTTTTCAAAACTTTACATTTCACTCAGAAAGCATTGTGGTACAATAACTATATAATATTAGTTTTTTGCTGTCTTCTTGCTATTGAGAAATTTTAAGATAAATGATGCCCGCAGATTCAAAGTTATTTCAAAGACATTTTTTTAGAGTTTTCATGAAAACTTTTAGCATTGTTTTTATCTAAAACAAATTAACTGAGGGTAAGAGTTGTTTCCATCCTTTTGCTTTATGTCAGACCAAGATATCTAATTGAAAAGAAATTAAAACCTTTCTAGCAGATTGTATAGTTTAGGAATGTGTTTTTATTTGTCAAATTAAGAATACCAGTAAGTTATGATTAAAAAGGACTCACCCAGTCCCAACAATGAGCTTGTTGAAATGGGGCATGAGACAAAAATCTGTGATCCATTTTGGCTTGGTGCGATTACTCATTTCCTGATTCTGGAAACACAATTATTAAAAAAAAAGGTACAATGCTAATTTCAAGTACAACTTTGAAGATGTAGCTATACAGCACAACTTTAACAGTTCTTTCATCTTTTCTTATCTTGTGCCATTGATGCTTGGTCTCTGTCATTTCTCTTCATCATAGTAGCCTTAATTAATGGTAATTCTCTCCAGAATATTCACATGGCTGACAATATATCACTTGTGTCTGATTATCCATTTCAATATAAATAAAATTGAAAGCTTCATTCCTATGCTTCTCTCAAGTTCTTTATCAATCATATAACTTCAACTCATTTAGTAGGACTAGTGACTCAAGTTTTCAAATACTGTTTGTAGTCACCAAAGAGTCATCTAAGTTGTTTTTTTTTTCCCTCTGACTGCAGTTTAAGCATTTATCAGTCATAGCATATAGCTTCATAACTAGAGCATTGAGCTAGCAAAATGATGATCTTGTGTTAATTCTTCTGATGGAACATCTAAAATTCACGCTAAATCCCGCCTAATCAACCTGCTTTACCCATCAGTTAATGCAGATTGAGAGCTGCCCCCTCCATAAAAGGTTCTTTGGAAAATCAAGGAGATATAAATGAAAACAAAGAATCAACAAGGACTCACCACAACAGTTCTCGTTCGTTTTAGTTCTGTACTAGGTGACCAGAAAGTGACTGTTCCCTCATGGCTGCAGGCAATGAAAGTACCATCTGCTGTATCAATGATGCGCAGCACTGGATCACGATGAGGGATGTTCTCTATTTTTGCAGGCAGATGGAAGGCAACTTCCTGTTGAAAAGTGAAACAGTCTTTACAGAGTTCCATGAGGTGTAAACAGTAAAAGGTATGGTTTCAAAAAGTAAAGGTGGAAGTTCTAATACAACAAAGTAACGGATACCAACTTTTGTAGCACCTTGTTTGTGAATAATTAGACATGTAACATCACATAAAGTTTTCCTTTTCCAAGAATCCACAATTGAATTTCCCTTTATTTCTAAAGAAAAGAACCACAAGGTCAATAATTTGAAGATGACTGAGCTAACATTGATATGAATTATTCTTTGCAAGGTACAGAGAAACTCAAACATTGAAAGATAATGGTTATGCGTTTAAATTATCATGAAAGTAATTCCTCCTCCAACAATACAAGACATTTGTGATCACAAAAGGTAAACATGTTAAAATATTATATTTTTTTAGGAAAAGAAGTAAATGGGGCGAGTCATCGTAAACCGAAAATGACAGAAACAATTGAGAGAAAGGCATATACTATCTCGATTATTTAAAGCACTCAGTTAACTCGCCTTAGCCCGCAGATATGAATCTTCTTTCTCAGCGTATTCGAGCTGCATGTATGTGCAGAACTCGTCCCAGTTGATGGTGCCTTCTGAAGACCAGTCAATTTTCATGAAAAGGGAATCAATCTGGGCTTCCTGTTTGGATAAAAAACATTATATTAAGCCGGAAATCTCATTAAAAGTAAGCCTCTTGGGGATACTATACAACATTTTAAGATTAAGTTTATTTTTGGTGAGCAATTGAATGGCTGCTTATCCATAATTTGGCATCACCCTATCTTTTGCCATGTGAAACAATTCTAGTGCTTGATTCAAAAGAGAAAACAAAAATTTCTGTCCTTGTAAAAAATTTTTTTTACAAAAATATCGATGACCGACTTCTCAAAGTAAACGATATCTGGCTAGGATCACACATGTAGACGCTGTTTCAAGTAGCGATATCACAAAGAATCAATAATGAATTTCTAGAAGTGTCTGGCTGTCAATACGAACGAGCCGTGTACTGGGCATTTACATTGCAAAAATAAAAAGATGATTTCATTCAGTTTCTTAAGTTTCTTAGTTAAGTTGTGAAATTAGCGGTAAATCTTGGTTTTATAAGAAAGGAAATCGAATAATTCAGTACCACAGGTTAATAGGGACACTTGCTCTGTACCTTTCCAATTTGTTTTTAGATCTTTTTTAACACTAATTAGAAGGCTGCAGATTTTCGCATTAAGTGCATAAAAGTGCACTTAAAAGATAATGAATATTTTAAAAAATCTGTAAACAGATTTGGATTAACTATTCCTATTGAATAATAAACAATGCATGCATTTTGAAAAAATCAGACAGCTTACTTTGCTAGCGCTGAGTCGAAGTCGATCCGTCAAAAGACGTTTGAATTCTTCCAAATCGAGGCTGCCTGATCTGTTAACATCAGCGGAGGCGAAGGCCTTCTTCAGTTCCTCCAGTGTGTCAATGTTGATCTTTTCCTCGATCTTTATTTTGCAAGTTTTAATGTAGAAATAAATTGACCAAAAGCAAATAAGCTTTAGAAAATTAAAACTATTTTTAACATTCCTTTTATTTCTCATTTGTAAGCCTAATTTACTAAGACTGTCGTTTTAACTGAATATAATGCGTATTAAAGGAATTAGCTATCAGTTTGAAAAGTAGGCCTATTACACAAGAAAATTATTTTTTCCTAACTATGCTTGTGACTTTTCTTTACATAAAGGTTTAGGTATTATATCTAGTCTTTGTAGTAATTGTATAAACTTGTTAAATGAAATTTCAATTTTGAAAGAATTTTTGGAAAGCGACGCCTTAACGTCTTTAACAGATATTACTAAAGTATTTCATGATGTAAGGAAAAAAAATACAAGTAACAAGAATAGCCAAAATTACATAATAAAAGAGTGAGTGAAAAAATAGAAGAGAAAATGACGCATGCGGATTTACATGAACTTTGAGCAAAGGTGAAGAGCATCAAAGTACAATATTAATATACATGAAATAAGTATACATTCGAATATACAAAATGAAGACGAAATAGATAAACACACGTAATAATTACCATTTGAAGGCAGTTGCGTAATGCTGATGCTATAACCTTGAATTTCATTGTTTATTTATATTAATCAGGCAAAGGTTCACTAGTCGAATGAAATAAGTGTTGAAAACGATTTATATTTTGAATACACACAATATATTATAATTAATGAATAGCACTAACATTTGTCATGACAAATAAAATAATATGAAGAGTCTGAAGTCCCTTTTTAATCAATATAGATTGTATTACACCAAGAAAGAAGAATACTTATAAAAGTGTTAGATACATTCATCGTGCACACATAAAAGCCAAAAAGGTATGCGCTTTGCTCATGCAAAAGATTATGCGCAGTGGCAACGATATATCATTAAATTTTATATATCTCGAAGATATTTTTTTGACATAGAATGTAAATAATGAGGTGAAGAGAAACAACGATCTTCCATTTGTCGGCAACTGGGCAGTCTAGCAGGGTATAATACATAGTGCAGTACATGTCCCATAAAACTTGCCAGGAACATTGGATGCATTAAATACAACGTGGGGTAAGGAGTGCAGGACGTGCTTGTACAAATATCTACAACAATGAGAAAGAATGGAACCGGAAGCATACCAGCAAGAACGACAATTTTCAGTCTATTTTGAGCAGATCAATAATAGATTGACAAATGTAATATTAAGAGCAAAAGGTTTGTAAATACTCAACATAGGCTTTAGAGTGTGAGGGGAGCAGAAGCAAATGGAACAAGCACGGAAAGCAGTGGTTGCCTCTGACGCAAAACTGACTCCTTAATAACGGGCCTTAAGCCTAAAAGAACATATGTTATATGAAATGTACTTTTTCCCATCAAAGTACAGCGAAAAAATTGCTGACTTTATTAAGGTATGCCTTTCTTCGTTCTCATAATGGCTAAGTAAACTAAGTTTCGGCCTGCACACGCTTTTAAACACAATTAATTGTTCAACGTTGAACATACATATACTTTGGCTGCTTGTTAATGAAAGGAAAAAAATGATATAGCTGGGCATTCTAGGTAAATTACCGCCCCACACACACACACACACACACACTCAAACTCACCTCATACATCAAAAAGCATAGAAAACTATTTGTAAAAATAAATAAAAAAAAACTTATGAATCCAATAAAGTATTATATACAAATAAATTGTCAATGAAATCTATCGACAACTTACAATGGATCATTTTGAATTTAGATTGGTTGAAATCCTCCTTCCTGACAAAATAAATTCGTACAAGAATATATCCTACCGAATAGTATTATGTATATATTTGATATGAACGCTACGAGATTGCAGGGAAGAAATACGAGATCACAAGAACCACGGTTAACAATGTGCGAGTTCATGGAGAAGAGCAGCAGTTTTATAACACCCATAACAGGACAGTCATAAAAATCAACCAAGTTACCGATAAATAAGGGTATCAGTATACAACCATTGTTACCTGAGCCCAGTAAATTATGGTATTTTGAGCATTCAGGTTTATCTTTGTATGAGCAAAGCTCATAAAAAACTGATCAAATTGGTGACTCTTTAGAATCTAAACCCCTAGATTCATTTCCTAGCCTTTGCAGATTCTCTTACATTTAAGGGGTAAAGATCAGTTTTGTCTAATACGATTCTGAAACTTCTTGTGAAAAGATAATATCAAAGTATTAAACTAACATTACAGAAAATTTCCACAAGTACATAACTGTATGGATAGGATAATAAGGATTTGAACTTTTTCAAACTTATTATTGTTCTATATTATTGCTCTCTACAATTGTTATCGTGTCAAGACAATAGTGATAGAAAAGAAATCTTGCGTATATCTCTTACAACTTTAACAAAAATTGCGGCCACTCAAACGATCATTTTCAAATTAAAAGTCACAAAGCAAACCTGTTCATAACTACATATTGTAGTTTTCCATTAGCCAAGTGCTGCCTTTTTTTTTTTTTTTAATAACCAGGCCCAATCGCTTTAATCGAAAAAACCCACTTCTCTAAGAATAATTTTCCTAAGGTGATATTAAAAAAAAAAACGTCAACATTTCTCAACATATCTCTTCCAGAATGTATGCGGTGTCACGCAAAACAAGTCTACACTGATAACACTTACATTGAAAAGATTTCAGTGATGACTGGTTTAATTAATTTCCTATCTGATTGGAATGTGCATGCGTAGTTCCTCTGACCACATAAGAATCCCCCTAGTCAAAGTGTTACCAAATAACGCGTTTTATTTTATGGTTAACGGGAAAGGGTTTCTTATGGCAGAATGAATATCCTTCGAAAAAAAAGAGCTTCAATTCAAGGATAGCATGCTTACCCTCTGAAGTCAATCTAATTTGCGCTCATCTTAAGTATTCAAGGGTGTTAAAGTCACAAAAATTAAATATTAGCGAGTAGGCTATGGGAAAAACAGATTACGATTTGAGATTTTGAGTTAATTTCAACTGATAAAACTGTATTATTGTTTTTCAAAAGGAATCACGTCTTGGAACTGAGTTTCATAAACTATTTTTCTAGATTTCGCCATAGAATAGTCACATAGTTAAACGCGTTTTATATCACCATACACTTTAAGAGGAATATAATTTAGTGGTTGCATCAAATAATACGAGGTTTTTTTTTTCAGTGAATTTTTTTTGTTAATAAAAAGTGGCAGTGATCAAAAAAAAAAAAAAAATTCTCAGCTAAACATTTGTAATTCAGAAGGAGAGTTACGTCAAGGTCTTAAATCGGTTCTTTCCCAATGTTTTAACTGCTAGCCGGCTAAAGGGGGGGTAATAAATATAGCTGTCTCAACAACATTGTCTACGACATCCAGCATTATTTTTCTCAATTTACCCTAAACTATTTGAAGCCAGACAAAAGCTTCAGGGCTGAAACTGATAAAAAATATCTATGAACTGGTATTAAGAGAACAAAAAGAGAAAAAAAATTTAGAGGAAATATTTGCTGAAGCACTTCACAGTAAGATAACGCATACACTAACATTAAATTTTGCTACAATTATCCTTCTTGTATGTTTTAAACCCTTTGCGCTGATTAACACCACATTCAGTCGAGAAAAGATGCAGTAAAGTTAATGATTTTGTTACCATTTCCTGCTTGAAAATAATTCGAACCTTGCAATGAAGTATAAAAATAAAATAACGCAGGTACTTTTATTTAATTCTTTCGCGCCCCGAATATCTATGAGATAATTTTATGGAATTAGCAAAACAAAGAATCTAAGTTGAATAAAAATTAACATATGCTGCGGTAAAAATTGCTTTACTCGGTGTCAGCTAATTAGAACTGTGAAAAGCGACAACGCGATCTTTGTCTAGATTTTCAGACATGGCACAAGCGATCTTTCTAAGCTCATGCAAATTAGCTGAGTCTGCTTTGCCGGCCTTGATTGCCGATCGCCCATTTTCACAAGGAAAAATCTAAGTCTGAGCTTGTCAGGCACTGCCAACGACTTCAGGGAGAAAGAAATAATATTTTATAGTCAATAAAAACAAAATGCAAGCATTCATACCTTATTTTTTGGAGCACAATTATGCTTCCCTGTCAATACGAAAAAAAAAAAAAGGAAGATTTAAAGTTAATCTCACCAATTTTAATATCAGAATTAATTATTTGTTACACTTTAACGCAACACAATGGAAAATGAACGCTACTTGCAAAAGGGTGCCATAGACACAGTAGTTGTCAGTTGTGATGGGAAGAAATATTTCGCTTTGCGCATGTGTGCGTATGTACCAAAAAAGGGTAGAGAAAAAGTTTATCAGGATTTCAATGATTTTTGCAAACTTTAACTTATGGACACAAAAATGTATGAATTGTACAAGATAGGCCTATTACAACACTCACTAATAATCTGAAACACACTTTTCACTACTATCTAGCTTACGTACTCTGCAGGTGTGTAGGGGAGCTAAGACAACAATTATAGCTCCAGAGTTTGACATCTAAATCGCGCATTTTGTAAAAGATTTGACAACAGAACCACACTCTTTTGTATCACTAAGTATACAATAACCACAGGGCTTTCCATTAAGACCATAACATGAACATATTCAAAAAGGTCTGGATTTCAATAAAATAATGCGTACTCAAATTGCTGGTTGCTAACATGTACTGTTTTTTTTTAAAAAAGTATTCAATTATAATTTGTTTTCTTTATGTCAATGAATCCAGCCTTCTGAAAAGCCCCGATTACTCTCATTGTTTGCCAAGGTACCGGTAAGCTTAGGACTGGGGACGTGTGAATGCAGACAATGCATTCATTAAAACAGTGTTCTTTATTAAATCAAAGCCGAGACACTTTTTCAAAAACTTTTTTTTTTAATGTTAAGAACATAAAGGGTTGGGTTTTGTTAGAGCGTTGGAGAGAGAGGTGTATGAAAATTTTGAAATAGCTTAATTCCTTGTTTGATGCAAATTGCATCATATTTTAACAAGATTCAATTTAAAGAGCATTACAGAAACAAGCTCATTTGAATGAAATTTCGCTCACCAAATTTTATAAATCGCATTCTAATAGATGCCAGTCAGGCTTCAAGCATTTTAAACGCAAGAGGATGTTATGATATGAACAAAATATGTTGATTCTAGAAATAACAGTATTTTGAAGATAACTAGATTTTTTTTTAAATTCGACTCGAGCTATAACGCATTTGTCGTCGACCGAAAACCTTATCGGTATTGTTATTAGTGTAAAACATACAGGATATGTTTTTAAAAGATTAGACCTAATTAAAAATAATGCAAGTCTCGATGCATTTGAGTGTCGCAGTAGCCAGGTGGTCCCAGTGGAGCCAATAAACTGTATTTGATGGAATCAATAAGCCCCATCATTAACGCGTCTCATCACAGCTATGCGAAGAGGAGCAAAATAGCCTAGGAAACAGTAACTGTTGCAGTGAGTCCTATCAATATAAAGTATTAAACCATTAAAGCTATTGATGTTGTAAAACGGTCAAAAAGTAATACTTAACGATGGTGAACAATAGAAGAAATATAATGAAACAGTAGGTAGAATAAGGTGAGGTGACTTCTTATGCGCCAGTGACTCCAGTAAGACAAAGCAGTAAATAAGCGGTGAACCAAAACAACATGCGTCGAAGTTGTCATTATCTTTCATCACAAAGTGAAAATACCAATGAACTTGTCTAATGCTGAGAAACGCATGGTGAACGCATGGCAAGCAGTGACTCTAACGATTTTACTCTGAGTAATTTGTCACAAGTGCCTACCCACGCTTTCCTACTGGTATCGCCTGTTAAGTCAGTGATTGTCTGCTGATTCTTCATCGGCGTGTGCCTAGGACGAACATAATCCTGGCGACAATAGCACGAAATTCGCTTGGGGATGGGAGGACTTTTGCTGGAGCTGCGTTGTTTTCGTGAACGTCTACCTCTGCGTTTTTCCTTGGTGGGACATGCAACTCGAAATGGGGATTCAGAGTGAAGGTTTTTTGGTCTGCCTTTGGCCTCATTGTCGGAATCTGTGGTGATCTGATCTGGTCTTGTGCATGGCGATGAAGCTTGGTTGTTGGTTTCTGCATATATTGGCACGAGCTCTGACTTGGAAGTTGACCTTTGTATTGGGTAAATATCAGCCTCATCGACTCTACCACTGCCACCACACTGGACTGCTTTAGAATTGGGTAAATCTACATACGTGTGTTCGATTTCTGTAGTTCGCTTTTTACCTTGCCGGCTCCTGCTTCTTTTTCCTTTACGAGAACGGCTACTGTCAGTTCTGCTGCTGGCTGAGGATTTTATGCTTTCTGCGTCAAAAATTTCTCGAGACGGGGTATCTGTCCTGTTTGGGTCCAAGGAAATGTTTTCTGTTGAAGTAACACAGTTAGAGAGAAATTTCTTCTCTGCAATTGGCTTTTCATCAGCAAATTGCTCATGGCTTGGTTGTTCTGTAGCAGAGGGCACACTTAATTCTGTTCTTTCAGGTTCAGAGAAATGGCTGACCAAAGAATCTTGAAGCAAGTCCAAATTCCAAACAGTGTCGGCATCAGGCGTGACCACGCTTTTGCGGCGTCTTGATGATTTCATTTTTCAAGAGGGCTATTTAAATCATATTTTAAAAAAAATTTATAGAAAATAATGTGAACGTTTTTAAATTTGGTTTGATCTTTACAAGATTTCACACCGGCATATAGAAGGATCATCTTTTTCCGGCTAATTTTACTACATTAGGGACCTATATCTATCTGTTCTTAAACATTCCTTTGGCACCTTGAAAATAAAAGAAAAAGAGAGAGAGAAAGAATTAGGAAATAAGGGAGAGAGAAAGAGAGAGAGAGAGAGAGAGAGAGAGAGAGAGAGAGAGAGAGAGAGACAGACAGACAGACAGAAAGACAGAGATAGAGACAGACCGACAGACAACAGAAACAGATTAGAGATGTGTGTAATTGAAAACAAAGGGAACGAAGAAGCAAAGGTAGCTTAATATTTTTCAACAAACGCGAGAAAAAGGCAATTAATTGGTTATAGTTATAAAATAAACCAAAACAACATGAAACATATCAACCATTAAGCAAATTTTTACACATTTAGAGAGAGATGTTGCTTGCTCTTTGATAACACACTTATGAACTCAGATTTCGAAAAATCAGATGGCAAGCCAAATTAAAATTTTATGTCCTATACTTTTCCTCATGAGAAAAAAGGTGGTTCGACAAAATCCTGACCTTGTATTAAACTGTTGAGATCTCTTTAAAAAAATTGAATAAGACTTGTATTCTCTGAAGCAAATATCTCATGGAAAAACGAATTGGAATTGCTCTGAGAAAAATTGTATTCAGAATTAAATTTGAATTTAATAAAGATTATCGTCATTTTCATTTAAAACAGAGAGTTATAGAATTGTGTTGAGCTGCAATTCAAGTTTTTGAGAGCAAACCAAGTAATAACGTCTGAACTAGGAAGTGTCCAAAATCAATAACACTGCTACTTTTCTCAGAGTTGAGCAATGTCAAGTAGAAAAATAGAAAGATTATGGTAATAAAACAGCAAATGGAAACAAGGAAGTACGCCGCATGTCTTCTAAATACTTCATTGTGAATATGGATAGATCTAGAGGTGACCTTTCCATTATACTAGAAGTAGAAGTTTGATTTCGAAAACAGGCCTACTCGCAATCGACTCTTTCCAGCCCAATCTTCCTAAAAGTTTATGAAGACAGCTACCCAATTTACACAGTTTAGAGTGGTTTGGATTGAGGATTGTCGGTAAAAAGAGCTCAACCATAGACTTTGTAAAGGAAAAGTAAGGTCAATATTTGTTTGGAAATCAATTCGATTGGAATGGTTTGATGGTTGGACATCCAAATGATCGGTACCTGCTTTAGAACTTCAGGTAGGGAAACACGGGCTCTGTGTAGAACCGCGTACGGTATGCACTTTTATTTTTTGCCCCTAATATTCTACTGAGTCAAAACGAAATAATGAAATGTGTTGAACCTTTAAGATTATTATCTCGTTTTAATATGTCTTTATAAGAAAACATTCTAAATAAATAAAGGCGCCGAATAGCACATCAAGTCATCATTGCCTTAAATATAGGGAAGAGGTTGGCATGTTTAATCAGTGTTTGCAGTACAGTTGCAATTGCTTTTAAAAAGCAATGGCAATATACTTAAACCTAAATGATGGTCTTATCACGATGAAAGAATATCAAGATAAAATACATCAAATGAGTGAACTGTTGCAATCTTGAATGGAATATATTAATTTATAAAGTGTTAATTTATTTTGATCTTCTATGTCTAATGGTATAACATCTTATCATACGTTCAAATACACACTCTCTATTTTGACTTTAAATTCTGCACCAGATCTTTCTAGTAAACATTCAAAAAATAGATGAACTAATCAAAACATTTTTTTTTTCAAATAAACTTATGAGGAATAACGGCTAGCGGAAAACTAATAATATCAGAGTGCATGTATATGCAACCACAAACTTAAGGATTACAACTGGAACAATTTTTTAAACTCCTAACAAACATACATGCAGGCTTGATTCAACTGAGACAGTCTTTTCTATCGTGCAAAGACATAGGATCGGACATACTTTGAAGTCCTCAAGATTACTCCGTAATTAATAATTAATAGTCGCCAAGGAAACGCATCACCACTTTACATGTTGAGCACAGAAGAGTGTTGGCTGCTCTTTCAGAGCGTACATCTGAGCTTTAAAACATGATTATAAATCTTCAAACGATGCGCAAGTTAAGCACGACTAGACAGAACATGAGAATAACATAAATCATGGTTTGCATTTAGGTGGGTGATAAAAAAGGAGCGAGGTAAACAATTAAAAACTTGAAATGACCTCCAGAAACTGTAGATTTTTTTTCACGAAAGTATGTAAGGTTAAAATCGCTAAGAGTTCAAACGTTTCCACAGCTCGCGATATAAAATCATCATGTTATTATATATTCTGTACATTCAGGTTACACCATTTTACAAAAGTCAATAGCTAAAAATACCATTTCATTTTTCCTTTATCCTACGAACAGGATAAGATCGAATTCCATCGACGAGGAACTTGAACAGAATCACAAACATGTCAGATCTCAAAGTCAATCATACCAGTAATGAAAATACTGATCTAGTCGTTAAGATGCATTTAAATTTAAAATTTGGTCATGTTTCTCTGACTTTGTTTCAGAAGACTCATTTTACCGTTATTTACCCTTTACTGTTGTTGAAGCGGAACACCTTTGCAATAATGAAAGTGGAAGTTGTCCTAACATAAAGTTTTGAGATATTCTTAAAGTAATAATACCTGAAAGAATTTGAGAAAGAAAATTAATTGCACGCAAGCAGTACAGATAGCATAACAGACCAAACTAAAGTGTGCTTGTGCAGATGACGATGAAAAGTCGGAAAAAGGCCGAGTTTCCAATAACAATACAGCACTATGAGCCGGCGTATGCTGAGTAGGATCGTGCAAAAGAGGGACACATGGAATAGTAAAGTCTTTCTTTACATCATTATTCTATTATCATTTTATTTTAAGTTCATCATTATT
Organism: Elysia crispata; assembly: GCA_033675545.1. Taxonomy (NCBI): domain Eukaryota; kingdom Metazoa; phylum Mollusca; class Gastropoda; family Plakobranchidae; genus Elysia; species Elysia crispata. The sequence continues at coordinate 1,641,391 of JAWDGP010003399.1, read as the reverse complement.
ATTTTGTTTTTCTCTGAATGAGAGAGATATTACTGAAAAACAAGCGATTTAGAAACAAAACAAAGTTACAAACCTCCCATCGGTCATTTCCAGGTACCTGTAAAAATGCAATCTGTTCAGTCTCTTAAAAACAATTGGAAGAGTGTTTGTGCGTCACGTTATTAGAAATTATACTTAAATTAAGGTTGTGAGGAGGTTAAAAAAAAAATATTACAGGCGGATCGCCAACAGCCTCCCCATGTGGAAATTCTATTATTAGAAGTGTGCCCCAGTGGTTGCTACAACAGTCCGCCATTAATTCTGAATAAGCGGGTCAATAGTGTGTTATTTTCGATCTGTCAAAATGTTCAGTGACACAACACACGACACTGAATTTGCTTTGATGCGTGCCGTACCTATTGATAGATTTTTACCTATCCAAATATGAGCAAGAGAATTTTGAGTTAACACAGACATATTAGAAATCCAGTTATAAAATTTGTACTAGATCTAGATAGAGTCTGGTCTAGATCTAGAAATCTATCGATAAGCTTAGATAAGTAGCCTAAATAAAACAACATAAAAATAAATGGTATCAGTTCTAAACTCCATAGATCTGTATTCTATTCCTTTTCTTACCTTATTCTTTAACTGTTGCGATACAGTACCATGAATCTGACCGGGTCGAATAATGTTATCGAGTTCAGCAATCCCATCCACTGTACCTAATGTTAGTCTTCGAGGATGCTTTACTATAGCTTCCTCTGGCTTTGACTCTGCTGCTTTGCTTTGCCATTTCGATCGAGGTCCACCTGCTTGGGTGTGAGGCCTAAGTCCTATAGCATTGTGAGCAGGTGTACCTTGAGTAGAAGCTGTTGTCGGGCGCAAAACATTATCGAAAAGACCTGTTGTATAGCTGGGATGGGTCTGTATATTTGCCGAAGCAGAGCTTGGGCGAATCTTTTTTGTTGATTTAATCGGCGGTAAAGGGGAAAAAGGTGTAAGCTCACGACTTGAAATCATTGTCAGAAGCAGCTGGTTCACAATAATCCCAAATTGTTAGTTTTCCATCGGAAATAGTGTTTCAGGTTCAACCACTTATCCTCGCAAAAGACATAAGTTTACACCGCCATTTTGATCTTTCCAAAGCAACCGGTGTCAACTTCCGTCCAGGTCCGATTAGTGGTCTGTCACCTTGCTAAGGCTTATGCTGCAGAGCGTCAAGGGCTGTGTAACATAGAATAAATTAAATAGTAACAAAGATGCCCCTGCATTAAATAAGCAAAAGCAGCAGCAGCCGTAGCAGTAGTAGTAGTAGTAGTAGTAGTAGTAGTAGTAGTAGTAGTAGTAGTAGTAGTAGTAGTAGTAGTAGTAGTAGTAGTAGTAGTAGTAGTAGTAGTAGTAGTAGTAGTAGTAGTAGTAGTAGTAGTAGTAGTAGTAGTAGTAGTAGTAGTAGTACTAGTAGTAGTAGTGGCAGCAGCAGTTATTGTAAAAGTTACCGTTTCCATTATTATTATTATTATTATTGTTGTTGTTGTTGTTGTTGTTGTTGCCTGCGTCGAAGAGCGCGTTCAATAGGGGAAATAGACTAATTCTGTATTTTTGCTAATTTTTTTAAAGACCTTTTTAAAAGCTAAAAAGACTTGCGGTTCACGCAAAAAAAGTTCACAATGGTGCATTGCCTTTCGTCAATTCATCGTGAGCATTTATTTAAACTTGTAGGATAATGAACTCTAAAAAATAAGATCTACAAATACTTAGTTTTGGATTCTATATGATAAGCCAATTATTCCTATACACACTCGTTTGATACCGCTTGTCTTTATACAATAGTAACGGTTATTACGGTTAAAAGGTGACTTAAATTATAATCAGTGCAATTTAAAAGCTTTAAATTAACCTTCGACGCCTAATGCATAAAAGAAGATAGTATTCCTGTTTAAACGTGAGGTTTCCCATAATTTCAGATTACAAAAAAAAAAAAAAAAAAAATCACATTATTTAATACCTAACGTCCATTACTAAAAGTTTTTTGAAGAATGGGAAATCAGATTTATTTATATTTTTCGAATCTAAAATTTTAATATTATTTTAAACACTTAAAGGCGATGAATTCCTGCAAAAAGTGCTCGAAAGAGCTCTGCCCTCTAGGAGTTCAAAAAGACCTACTCAATTAAACCTACATAATAATGAATTTTTAAAGGGATCTAGTAGTAGTAGTAGTAGTAGTAGTAGTAGTAGTAGTAGTAGTAGTAGTAGTAGTAGTAGTAGTAGTACTGCTACTACTACCAGTGCTACTATATTTACTACAAATAGTAGTATTATTGCTATGACTACTACTACTACTACTACTACTACTACTACTACTACTACTACTACTACTACTACTACTACTACTACTACTACTACTACTACTACTACTACTACTACTACTACTACTACTACTACTACTACTACTACTACTACTACTACTACTATCACTACTACTTTTTCTCATTTTATCTAGCACCAACTTACTATCTCTTTGGAAGGGTTTCTTACGATTGATTTCACTTTGAGGCATTTCGCTCCCCTAAAGCTGGGGAATGATGTTTTATTATCTTATTTGCGACGTTGGTGTTAAAAAAACATATATATGCGCTGAGCCGTAACAAGAACTCTGAATGGTTACCTGTATTTTAAAAAGCTCTGTAGTTTTATTTCGATGCCATTAGGGTACGTCTCTGTTCTTTCTTTAAGGCTGTAAAAACTAAACACATGCAGGCACAAACTCTTTTCATGTAAGACTTTCTCTTAAAAATCAGCAGTATACATGCACACAAATCAAACAAATTCTCAACAATTAGAAGTGTACTTTAGCTTGCAAGAACCTTGGAAAATAAAAATGCTCCTTTCATCTTTCATTCTGCCTTCTCCCTCCTTCGTCAGTCTGTAAATTTCCCTACTTACCTGTCTTTCACTATCTCTCTCCTTCTCTCTCTCTCTCTCTCTCTCTCTCTCTCTCTCTCTCTCTCTCTCTCTCTCTCTCTCTCTCTCTCTCTCTCTCTCTCTCTCTCTCTCTCTCTCTCTCTCTCTCTCTCTCTCTCTCTCTCTCTGTCTTTTTTTCGTCGACTTTACCCCTGCCTGTGTTTATGCCTGTCTCTCTATATATATCTATCTTTATGCCCGTCTATCTTTCCCTCCCATGAATCTCTCTCTCTCTCTCTCTCTCTCTCTCTCTCTCTCTCTCTCTCTCTCTCTCTCTCTCTCTCTCTCTCTCTCTCTCTCTCTCTCTCTCTCTCTCTCTCTCTCTATATAAATATATATATATATATATATATATATATATATATATATATATATATTTCTCTCTACCTAATAAGCACAACAATTCTACTAGTTCAAGGCCTTCGTTCAATGAATTGCGACATCACTACCGATATAACCTTTCTCAATACTTCATATAGTAGGCTATGTGTTTTTTCTTCTTAACGATCAAAAAAGATTAGTGTTACAGTGAACCTCTTATTGTCCTGTGCCCAATCTAACAAAGTGGAATGAATGCTTTACTGAAATTGATATAAACAGAGCGAGACCGTGCTTTGCAAATTGTAGCTAGTATCTTTTGCTGAAAGGTGGATAAACATATTCCCTATGAAAAAAAATCAATCAAAATCCGATTGCTTTCGCGTCACTGGTTCCTATGCTCGATGAGGCGAAACGTTGATCAATAAAGTGGACTAGTCTGCACTGAGTGCTATGTATGGAGTGGAGAAATAGAGAGACAGAGATATAGAGATAGAAGAAAGCGTGAGAAAGACAGAAGGGAGAGACACAGTCAAGAGAGAGAGAGAGAGAGAGAGAGAGAGAGAGAGAGAGAGAGAGATAAAAGTGTGGAGAAGGAGTAAGAGGAGTATGAATAAGAAGAAGATGAAGAGGTACAACAGCAAGTACAACAACAACTACAACAACAACAAAAATATGAATTAGAAGAACAAGGGAAAAAATGAAAATAAAAATGTAGAAGAAGAAGAAAAAGAAGATAGAAAGACAAATAATTAGAGATAGATAAATGGATTGTTTCACTAATCGTAATAGAGTAGATTTATATTTTATAGATAGGATAGTGGAGCTTAATCTAGTTTTAATAAATAAGAAGATAAAAGATTTTACTATGTCTTGAAATCTTTTCAATTCCAGACTTTCACTAAGACTTGATATGAGTAATTCCTGTGAAAATTTATTAAGTTTGTCAGTGCCAATCGGCGGAAGAAAATGTTTCACTTCTATTATTTTTATCTATGTGCACGTGCTATTCTTAATAATACCATTTTTTCCCTTACATGAAAAGAGGCCTTTAGAATTCTTTCTAAAAAAAAAAAAGCAAGATTATTTGTGATACATGATCAGCCTCTATGTTTAATTAGTTCATTGTGTTATTCAAATGGCACAATCAGTAAGAAGAGAGTCAATATATTCCGAACCAAGCCAATCGTACGAACTTGCACATAACTGACACTGTTTTCTATTCAAAAAATGCTAAAAAGTTAAGTGAAAGATATCAAGGTTACACTTGAACAACTGTTAACTTCATTTTAGCCTGTTTGGCGGGAAATGTAAAGAATACGAGTTTACAGAATAATGTGCTCAGATATCACAGCAAACAGCAGCTCTAAATATATTTATTATGTGAGAAAAGTCCGCACTAAAATGTCCTACCAAGCCCAATCCAGCAGCTTGAAAATGCTTTGTAACATTGTCACTCCCCTGCAGAAATAAAGTACGGCTGCCGATTAAAATTGTAGATTCCAATGAGGCCATCGTATTTTTTTTTTTTTTAAATGGATTTAACGTCCAAACTAATAAAAGATCAATCTTTGATAAACGACTCGATATCAGAAGGCTCCGAGATTGCCTCGTACTCCAATCATCACATCAGGTGTATATATAATTGTTCATGTTCAGTTTTGTCCTTTTTGCTATTATTGTTGTCGATGATCCTGGTGATGTTTTTTTATAAACCTGCACTGCCCAGCTCTGTACCAAAAGGCAATCAGTCTTCCAGAAGTCGTTTAAGCAGTAAGGAACCATTTATTCAATGTTGGCTTTACTCTTTCTTTTTCATCAAAATTTTAGAAAAAAAGTGATATCCAGCATTAAATTTCATTTTTATAAAGAATTGTATACTCTCAAAGAAAAGGTTCAACTGTCTAAGGAAAGCAGAAACTGCTTACATCGGGTCGAGGCTACTTGACAGCAAGTTGTTTAAGTTGATTTACCTGCTGCCTTCAACTTTATAAAATTATGTTCAGTTAATGGCATCCTTAGAAAAATTTGAAAATGGCTAACGCCATTGTATGCACCGAATATACAGCAGATACTTATCATTGTTATCAATGAATAAGACTAACGTGAAATTTCAAGTGTGCCTATACTAATGATGTTTATGAATAACGATGCTCTTAATATTTTAATCGGAATCCGTTTTTTTAATTATCCAAAAACAAAAAAAATCATTGTTTTGGTTTTTTTAAATCATCACCGCTTTGAAGCAGATATTCAAAAGCTCCAATCGCATTCATTCATTTAAGAATCTAGTATGATCCATCATTTTTGTTTCCGTTTTGCTTCTTTATCTTAGGCTGCTATTTTACAAGGACAGCTTTTGCAAAACTCTAAAGTTCAGAAAGAATTAAAGTTTCAATTTTTATTTCATAATATAAAAAAATTGAGAAAACCTTTGAGACAAGTCTTCTTGCTCATATAGCGTTTTTGGTACAAATGAAAAATAGGATGCCTTTCGGTTTGATAAACATTAGAATAAAAAGTGTCCTGATCTTATGGAATTTAACCAGAATTCATCTTCAAATAATAAAAGGAGTTTAGTTAATCAAAATGTAGAAGGCCTGATTTTTTTAACCTTAAAAATATTTTTCAAGCAATGGGCGACATTGACTGGACAGCTCTGTTATAGGGTGAAACGGCTTGTGTACCCATTTCACTGATGGAAAGAGTAAAAAAGTTCTACCCGTCTAAATTGCTCACAGTTTGGCCTTCACAATCCTAGACTGCTAAAAGATGTAAAGGTGTTCTCGGACTGCTAAAAAGCTATAACAAAAGTTTGCAATTTCTATAATGTGACTTAATTTTGTTATTCTGGTATCTTACTCCTATCTTCAAGCAGGATAACTTCAATGAAAGTACTATAAAAATAGGCGAATAAATAAATTTTTAAAAACGTAAAATAGAGAAAAAAATTATTGTGCATTGTTTAATTGTTTTAGTATTTTTCTATGAGGACTTGTCTCATTTATATTGTCCCTTTGGTGCATAAATGCTGTGTAGCGGTCAAGTTACATTGTATGAGAAAAACGACTCTATTTGCTTAGCTTTTAGAGCAAAATAATCACAAAATTATGGTTAAACTTGGTTTTAACATGCAAGAACTGAAGAAGCTGCAACATTAAACTAACCACCATGTAAATCATTGGAGTAAAAATAAAAAAGTTTTGGGTCCGGTCCTGGCATAAACATCTGGTGGTTTTGGGGATTTTCTCTGTCCAGCATCGTCTTTGATTTTAAGGTTCTTCAACAGGAAACGCAATTATAACCACAGAACCCCCTGAATATATTTGGGAGCCCCACAATGAGATTAAAAGAAATTGCATTTGTGACAACATTTGACCGATGGTCTAATTTTGTAGGGTGTTCATCAGTGATGGATTTATTTCTTTTCTTACTTCTCCTTCTTTATTTATTTTTTTTTTTTGTTGTTATGGTATCCTTTTTGAATGCAACAGAAATATGTGTTCGTCTTGGGCTGCGATAGTTTTACATGTAATGCTTAGCACAATAGAGAAATAAAAATGCTTTTAAGTTTTGCTAATACAAGATTCTAGATCAGACCTCCTTGCTGCCTGCTTTTCTCATTAAAATCATAATTTTAGCTTCAATAATTACTGATTGTTTGTCCTTATCTGACGACGTCTTTGATATTTACAAGATTTTTATTTCTTTATCTTGAGATGAAACACAGGGCCTAGTTTAGAAATAGTGAAGCTCATTTACAAAACATCTTAGTTTATCAAATTTTTCATGGATTTCGCAAACATATAGTGACTGCATTCTTGTTTGAACAGTATATTCAATCAGACTTGGATTTGCAGTTCAACAGGAAAGGCATGCACATTTTGATTTTTTTTTTTTTTGGTTAGCTTTAATGAAAAATTGCAGTAAAGAATAGTAAGGGCATTTTAACAAAATCTCCTCCACATGTGTGTGACTAATAAGTTTTTAAATGAATTGATACATACGTCCCTAGGAAGATGATGTCCAAGTCCCCTTCAGGTAAGACAGCCCTTTAAACTCACACTCTCAAGTTGATATTCTAACACAAAGTCATTCCCATAACATCCAACCTTTGTGAACTCTAACATTGGATTCTGTATAATTGTGCTATGAAAATTATTTTAAAGAGGCCTGTATCATGAAATAAATTGCCCATGAGTGCAAGTACTTCTATACAAAAAACAGATCTTGACATAATATACTAATGCCTGATTTTTGCACTGCATGGTGTGTGTGTGAAAAAGGTAAATTAATTGTGTATACACGTATCTTTATATCACTGGTGTTTTAAGTTCGTAATGAAACCGATAAACCAATATAAAAATACATTATCATTTAATTGAGCAACTCATGTAAAATAGGTAAAAAAGATTTTTATTTGAATAAAACTTCTACATAAATTTTTCTCCAGGATGCTTAGATTTATCAAGTATAAAACATAAATGCCACAGAAAACTGAACAGAACATAAATAATAAAGGATTTTAGACTCTTTGTTGTAGCCTTCTGACATGATAATTACATTCAAGATTAAAAAAAAGGAGGTATTTTGTATGAATATCTCTAACCATTCAAAAAATAACTCATATTCCATTTCCCATTTGCAAGACTTAGATCTGGACTATTTCAAAGTAGTGCAAAACAAGATAAAGCTAGCCATGAGAAACGACTTTATGGAACAAGATTTCCAAAACTAATTCTTGTTTACCTGCATATACTTCAAAGATAAAGCAAAAGAGAATAAGAAAACCATTTCTAACCACGTTTATAATAGATAACTTTAGCTCTAAAAGATAAAAAAAAACCATTTTACTGTAGATCATTCACAAAATAACCGTATGCATCAAAATTTAAAGAAAAGGTCAAGATTGACTTCAACAATCAAGTTTAAGTCCTAGAAAGGTCTATATTTATTAACATAGGCTACTTGTCTGGACATAAAGTGTGTATGATAATTTTTTCAAATGATAATTACGTGCTATAAAAGAATTTGCAACACAAATAAGCTTTAGGGGCTTAGGCAAGACTAAAGTTATAACAACAGAAAGCACAGAATAAATTTAAAAATTTAAAGAAAGAAGGCACAATATTAAAAATAAAAAATATATTCTCAATGTTTAACAAAACAATAGCTATTCAAAGAACAAAAGGACACCTAATTATAAATCAAATATTGTAGTGTATCTATACAAAATCAAGGAGGCATAATACTAGGAACAAGCTTCAAACAAAAATCAAAACAGATATGAAAAATTCAAGTAAATTACACTAAACTTGTAGATTGAATTTAGGAAATGATAATAACAACCAGAACAGTTGTTCATAATTTAAAAAAAAAATCATATTTTAAATCATTCAATAGAAATGATGTAAAGAAATACAACAAATTTCAAGAACAGTTAGTGATTTAATATAAATATGTTGGCATTCTTATCAAGTGATACATGTTACATTAATTTCATCATTTATTATTTTATCACAGCAGTATGTTACAGTAGAGTCCAACTTCTCAAGTCCATGCATAAACTCTAGCAGTAGCTGGGATCATGTGTCTTGAAGTACTTCACTGCAGCATCATAATATTGCTGCCCCAGCCAGTAACACAACGATGGATCAACATCATCTCGTCTATGGAAGAAGTTAATGGCAATATAATGTAGATCAATTCACAGGATGTCAAATAAATAAAAAAGAATTTACAGACCACTGCAAGCACATGCACAATACATATTGTCAAAGCTGAAAGGATCAAAGAAAGTGGTAAATTAAAACTTATATGGCTTGTGAAAACTTTGTATTCTTCATGAAATAAATGATAAGCAGAAAGCTGTTAGTCACTTATACCTCAGCTTCTAAGAATCCAACTTTTATAAAATAAAATAAGCATCTTTGCCCTAGATAAACTAATAGTAAATGAGGAAATTATTTTAGGAAATGCTATGAAATTTTTTATTCAAAGCAAAAAAGAAAGTTCTTAAATTTTTATATCAGTTTTTTCAGATTCTTACATTTCAGAGTTGCAGAATTTGACAACAAGTCTTCCATTTTGAGCTGTTCCTGCCAGGTGCCCAGGAAGAAATTTAACATGGACAGGATCAACACAGGCCAAAACACGATCTCCAATGCTCAAGTTTGGTCTTCGTGTGTAGGCACTGAAGATGTGGATTGCATCTTGTACACTTTCTGAGCCATCAGCCCAACTCACAACATAAGAACAGTTTTTATTCAAAGAGCGCTTTCTTACTGTCCCTGAGAAAGAGAAAAGGCAGTTGAAAACTCAATTTTAAATACGTAAGATAGAAAAGGATAAGAGTAAGCTAATAATATTTATGACAATTTTTTAAATACAAAAAAAAAACCCTACTTTCCCCCTGCATATATATATATTTGACTTTTTGGTGAATTTTGCAAGCTGTTAAAAATAAATAATTAATAAGCTGTATAATACTCCATGAGAAATTATCAAAGTTCATCAAGAATGGCAATATACTTTTGAAAAACAAATATCCCATCACCCACTTACCAGGATAATAAGATCCTGTCATATCCTCCCTGGCCACCACTGCTGCACCTAAAAGCTTCTCCTCACGTGCCCTGATGTAAGCAACATCCTGTTTGTACTTGGCACTGCCTCCACCACTTTTTTTTTGTTCCTCTAGAGTTACATCATTCATCTGTGGGATACTGACATTTGCTTTTTCTTTCTTGGACGTCTTAACTGGGTGATAATGATACACTTCTCCCAATGGTAATAAGGCTGACCGTCCATCATAGAAAAGGATCTCTAGATCGCTGTCATTGACTGCTGTGATCAACCCTGGGGCATAACTGAAGCTATAGTCAGGGTGAAGGGCAATCACCTTATGGTCCAGCTGAATGATTAAAAAAAAAGACATGAATTTTTATGAGTATGAATAGACTTCATTATAATTATATATGTATAAGATGAGCATCATTGTAACTTTATCATATTTTCAAACATGATATTTGCAGGTGAAATGTCTGTTTTCAAGCATAAACCATCAATGTTCCAATTTTTTTTGTTTTTTTGTTTTTTTTTGTTTTTTTTTATATACGTGTCTTTGCTTTAAATAATAAAATAAATCAATACAATGGAAATAAATGGGCAGCCTTAATATAAAATCGTTTAGAAAAAGAGAGCATTAGTTCTGTTTTTTCTACCTCCTGTGGGGCTAAAATATTCATAATGATAATTTCTATGCCATTTTTATTAAGTTAAATGAATCTGCAATAATGAAAAAGTTTTGTAAGAGCATCGAAGGAGGAAAAAAAGCTTTGAACTTTAGTGAAGAATATCAAAGTTATATGAATCTTATATTTATTGTAAAAGTAAAACTCCTTATAACAGCCTTCATTACCCTTGAATTCAATTTTAATGAGTAAAATATTTCAATTAAAAAAATTCACCACCAAAGTGCAGATAAACCTCTTTTTAAACTTACGATTTCAGTAGATCAGAGGTCTCATATCCGTTCCCTAGTTTCTGATAATTTCTTGTTTTTTTTTCAATATTTAGAAACTAAAAATAAAAAAGCAGTTACTATCAACGCCTATGAGTGTAATATAAGTGACATGTGAATTAAACAAATCGGGTGGCTAGAATAAAGTTTATTAATGAAGTTAAATCTAATACAATATTTCTCATATCATTTTTCATACATAAAATATTGACACATTAAAATCTATCAAACCCCCCAAAAAATCTTCATTCAAATTTTACCTGAAAAACTGTGTCAGAGGCATCATTTTCTGAGACAAGATCTTCCCTCCATATCCTTTCAATAAAACCAGTGCTGTCTTCCACATCATAGCTGTAGTCACCATGGTATTGACGAATAATTCCTGGAAGGAAAATATCATTCAAAGTCTAAATTTCATCTTTTGACAATAAGAAGAGCAATGATGTTGTTAAATTAGCAGAAATAGATTAAAAAAAGTGGCAGCAATAGTACTTATAACATATATTCCCTCTCATTGTACTAATTAAGTATTAAATTAAATATCATATTTGCAGCCTAGAACTCCTGAAAAAGGAAGATCCAATATAAATGTCCATCAACTGACATGTGACGTTTTGCACTCCAACAACGCAACTAACAATACATTTTTTCATTCACGTATGAGATCTCACCTCTATAATACCAGCCATCATCTGACCACCGGGCCAGAGCTTCCTCCCCAGGTCGCAGGTGCTCCAGCTGCTTGCGTAGATCTATGAGGCTTGGATCCACTGAAGATGAGTTTGAAAGAAAGGATATAACACATTAACACCTCAAGACTAAAAACCCATCGTTCTGCACAATATAGGTCTCCTTTGACATTGTAGACCTCTCGAATTTTTGTGAGATAAAAAACGCACATGTTTAATTTAAGACATTTCTTTGATTAAACAAGATTTTACAGTTGATTTTCGTTACAGTGATCAATAATATTTCTGAAATAAAAGCAATATTTGATATGACCCTTACTTTTTTGGTTTTGGATTTTCTTTACTGAAGAATTATCTTTGCACTTAACATATTGTCTCAGAGTGTTGTGGACTGTACATATTTAAGGACTACTTCCAAAAAAGAAATGCCCAATCAAAGCTCATATTTTTTCATTTTATAAAAAATGTCCTGCTGTCCCCTTTTATGATATAATTCATTATAAAAATATAAAAAATATTACTATGGAAACAAAATTTGAGCATTGTAAAACACAATAAATCAATCCTTTTATTTGTGTGGATGCATTTCAAACATAAATGTTTTCAAAGAAATTACCTTCCCCATCCACAAGAGCAGCTGCATCTCCATCTTTTCCTGGCTGTGAAAAATTAGGAAATCATTGTACAAAGATTAAACAGAAATATAAAAATACAATCTAAAAAAAGGTGTATATTGTCCCTTACAAAATAGCAACAATTTATGGTGCACCTAAGGTCTTAAAATTAACTCAAGTTCAAATAAGCTAGTTAAAAATTTCCTATGGTTGTCTGTAGCCATGTCATAAAAATTATTCTATACTTCACCACTAGTCTTTGATATATTTCTTTTGAAATTTTCTTCCTGTGTTATCTTTTTGTGTCTAACATCAACGGTTTGCGAGAAGAAGTTTTATAGATACGAGATAATGGGGTATAACACGGCATGAGAAGAGAGACAGAAAGAGAGAGCAGGGGATTGAGAGACATAGACTGGTAGAAAAACAGGGATAGAGAGAGGGTGAGGTTGGACCAGAAATTATTCACCATACCTCTCCATCTGACATTTCTTTCATAAGAGATTTCTTGAAATCTTTTCTTTGCTGAGCCAACTGCTTAGCTTTCTTTTTCAATTTCTGAAAAAAAAAATTTAAGAAATCATAATTTTAATGATCTAAGTTATATCATTTGAAGCTTAATAGATGTAAAGTTTTTGTCACTTGAATGTAAAGCATACATTTTTTTTCTTCTTTATACTAGAAGGTAATTTAATGCATTGTATAAATTTTGTATGCAATATATACGCAGATTTAGAGACGGCACTTACAAAATAGAGCTATTTAGATACATCGACAGATGTCCCAAAATATCCTTAGTGTCAGATGTTGAAATGTTAACAAAACAATGATCTTCCTAATAGAACATTTCTGTGAAGCATAGAAATATTATTTGTCCCTGATTTCACAACAATTACCTTTTTTTGTCTGTCTTGTTTCTTTTGCTGTGACAATAATTTTTGTTGCAATCGCTCCAGCTGGCATGCTTTGCTGGATCTGGATTTTTCATTATTGCTTCGAGCTGATTCATGTGTCTTATCATGCTCATTATCTTTTCTGTTTTCATCGTTCAAATCTTCATTCTTATCTGCTGATGTAGATCTGTCATCAAAAAAGTCATCCAATCCATCATCGTTGACACCCTCAGTCTGATTTTTTTCCTTCTGAGAGCCACTTTTTCCTTTGTCACTCCCTTTTACTTTTCTTTCTCTACTTCCAGATCTTGAGTTTCTGCTACTCAAGCTTCTGCTTCTGCTTCTGCTTCTACTGATGCTGCTGCTTTGAGAAGAATTTGAGTGGGACCGAGATCTAGACCTGGACCTTGATCGTGAACCAGATTGTGATCTTGATCTACTTCTGGAAGAGGCAGATTTGCGGTTACCTCTTATACGTGGGGATTTTGATCTTGATCTTGATCGAGAATTGGATGATTCACGTAACAGTTGATTCCTCTTTAATTTCTGGCTGTTGCCTTGATTTTTTTCTTTTCTCCTATCTTGATGGTCATCTTTACCAAGCTCTATCTCTTCTTCAATGATTTCATCTACTTCTGGACCTTCTTTGCTTGAAACAGACAGTGGGCTCCTCTTCCTCTGATGCTTTCTCCTGAAACAAAATAGAAATGGCAGTGATAAAACATAAATAGAAGGAGAATAGTTCAAGTTATCAAAAATATCTGCATTAAGGTTGCAAAAGATAATAAAATAGAGATATAAAAATCCATTTAAAGTTATCAAAAATATCTATATTGATAGTGCAAAAAAGGCTCAAGCAAGAATTTATTTAATGCTTTAAAATCCTTAAAAGTGAGATTTGTAGGTCTAACAGGAAAAATACATTATCTCTTGCTGTTGTAAAATACTTTAAATGGACGATCATCACAAACGTTGCCATCAAGTGAGCAATAAAAAGATATCATTTCTCCCATTAGCACTTCATTTATTCTAGGAGATAAATTACTTAATCATTTGTTCCAAAATCTATCTTCCAATTCCTCAACATCAATGCTTTGATCTTCTTAAATTCCAACTTGACTTTGTAATGCACCTAAAATCTAAAACTTTTTTCTTACTTGTCATCTGGACGAGTTTTCTTCCTTTTATTTGAAGCCCTGGGTGAAACATAAAGCAAGTCTTGAGCTCTGAAATGAAACGAAATTATTTTAGTTGATCTTTTATAAAGATCCTCAAATATGTAGCAAATTGGAAATACATCTCTCTCTCTCTCTCTCTCTCTCTCTCTCTCTCTCTCTCTCTATATATATATATATATATATATATATATATATATATATATATATATATAGGGGGGGGGGAGAAAGAGGTTTCTGGGTTGAAAGATATAAAGATATCTCAAGCTTGCTCACATAGGTAAATATATGAATCTATCTTAACCATATGTATAAGGCAGATAGCAATATCTCACTCTTCTCTATCCTCATTCTGCTGCTCAGCAATGTACATGGACGCCAGTCCGAATCTTTCTTTACTGATCTTTACAAGATATTTCCTCATTGTTGTGGCCTGTAAGAAATGAATAAAAATAATAATAAATCCCTTTTCTTTACGAAGATCTACAAACATGTTAGAAGTGCCTTACATTGGGTGAGAAGAAGAATAGAAACAAAGTTAACTAGGAAGGCTGATACCGGTATATAAAAATATTGTTAAAAAAAAAAAAAAAAAAGGTAAATAGGTAGGTAGATGGATTGAATCGGTGACTGAAGGATATTTCTATGGATGAATAAATAAATAGAATGTGTGCTGATAAGTTAATCGTTAGATAGAGAAAACAAAAAACGGATAGATATGCAAATTGAAAGAAAAATAAATAGATAGATAGCAAGACACATAAGCATATTATATAAATGACTGAAAAGGCAAAACATATAGGTAGACTAACCAACTGAGGAATGAAAAGACAAGTATTAAAACACTTCAAGGTCGTTGATAATTAAAGTTCCATAATTATGACTTTACCTTAATAAAGATATTATTATTGAAAAGAATTATTTTAAAAATAGACTGAAGAGGCAGAATCGCAAATAAAACCAGTGGAAAATTTATGCTTAGTCACAATTCTTAAGTTAAAAAAAAACCATCACTTATATTGGTGCAGTGCTTTAGAACAAAAACTAAAGAAGATAACTGTTGAAAGAAGCATCGGAATGAGGTTGAAATTGATAACAACCTCTGCACATGAAAAAAACCAGTAAGAGCTAAATCAATGATGTCACCGCATTTTTGACTCAAATGGAAAGAAAAATGAACAGGAAAAGTAAATTGTACAATAATCTGAAGTAAAACGTATTTTTAAGCATAAGGTCATATGACTAACTATGATCACTATTACAATTGTTGATAAAATAAATTATCGCAAATTTGCATGCATACAAAACATCAACGACAGCAGCAAAAAAGAAAAGAAAAACCACACACATAACGCCCCCCCCCCCCCCCTTACCCCTCCACCCAACAAAAAAAAACAACTGAGAATAAAAGATCGTTTTGTTGCCACTAACTTTTACCAGCAATAAAGATGAGACAATAGCCATACCTTCTGCCCATTGTACATTAGGACACTGTAGAACTTCTGGGATGCCGAGGCTTTCTGCGGCTCCACTTGTATGACAGCTGGCACATAACATTCATCTTTGGTGTCCAAATAAACCACACGGATCAGAACATAGTCGCCAACCTGGTGACAAAAAGAGCTCATAAAAAGATGTGGATAATACGGTTAAAGTGAATATTTACAGGCTCACTTTAAAATGACCATCAATCCTTTGTCAAGCATGACAGAGTTAGAAAGTTAAATCTCAAAACTTAACATTTAGAGGAAATGATTCCAACTTTCGACAGTGAAGTATAAGCACTTTACTATTATCATAAGACATCAGTTCAATGCTACATAGAGGTACCAATGTGAATAGATGGACTGCATGATTCCCCAACCGATTTATTATTTTCGCATCCATTCAGGGGATCGTTGTTGAAAAAGAATAGATTGAAAAAACTGAATAAACAGTTTTCTGTAGCCTGATAAAAAAACAAAAAAAACCTGGAAGAGTAAAACTGAAAGGAAGAAAATAGATACAGAGGGAGAGGGACACAGCGAGAAAAAGTGATGCAAAGAGACATACATTGATAGAATAGATGGGGGAGAAAGAGAGAGAGAGAGAGAGAGAGAGAGAGAGAGAGAGAGAGAGAGAGAGAGAGAGAGACAGACAGACAGACAGACAGACAGACAGACAGACAGACAGACAGACAGACAGACAGAGACAGAGAGAGAGTTATTGAAATGCTAAAAAATCAGTTACTAAATGGATGCCACGTCTATATGTTGGAAAGATTGAAACGCGTTGATACATTAGTGCTTTTACTTCAATGAGAGAAGCAATGGGGCAACTTTTCAAACGTAACTTACATAGAGAGGCGGTCTCGCTACGGCACCACCCACTGGTATTACGTTTCTGGTTAAGACCTGAGCTTCTTCTTCGCCATCATATCGCACCAGAGCATGTCGTGGGTCGGAGCATTTCAAGACCACGGCTGTACAAAAAAATAAAGATTACAATTATGCGAAGTCCCATATGAAATTGGCTGCATTGGTTTTAAATGTAACAAAAATAATGGAGAACATACGAGTCTAATCTGCATTTTTTTTACACGAAAGACGAACTGGAAAACATTATGCATGCTTATTGGTAAAAGTAAAATTGCAATAGGGGACGAGATGGTAAAATAATTATGACAAAAATACTTGTTTAAGAAAAAGCTTGCACATGGAAAAGATCATCTTTTGTATACTAGTAAACAAAGCACTTGAGTTAGTGTAGGACATGCTTGTCTTGCCTATTGTTTTGTTTTTTTTTCTTTAAACCTCAAATGCAGTTGATGGCAGCATCCCTATTCTATCAGATTTATTGAAAAACTTTAGTTGATTTCGAATAAATAATGGTGAATTCACAATTTTTTATCAAGCTATTTTTTAAATTGATTTCGTAATACCAAAAGGGCTATTTCATTTCAAAATATGCCGAATATACTGAACTGGGTAAAATTCTTTCTCCAACCAACCTGGATAATATAATCCATCTTGATCTTTCCTGGCAATCACTCGTTGACCTCTCAGTGTATCAAGCCTTACTCTGACTTTCGATTTGATGACCTCTGCGCCTTCTCTGATTTTTCCCTCTGCTGAGCGATCTACAGACCGAATCACTTGACCTAGACCCTGGTGACAGAAATTGAAAAAAAGGATGTGTATGTAAGATTTGACTTTAAAAAAGTATTTTTTTTTTATTTCGACAACCTCATATTATTTTATAGACACATCACGAATCCTCGCATGAAACAATATGAAACAATCTATGTTGTATAAATTGCTTTGCCATACAATAATGTAGGCCTCATTGCACAAAGAGGTACAATAAACAAATAAAACGGTTATCTTTTATTTTTCTCTGAAACAAACTTACTTTTATTTTAAATATTGACATCATCATCATAATAAAATGGTAACTTTCCCATCACCATAAACGTCGCCTCACAGGCTTATATAGTTATTTTATCACCACTTTCATAAGTAGGTGCAGACAAAACTTTTCTAATCATGATCATTGGTACATTGAACAAGAATGTTGCGACTGTGCAACTTTCGATAACCGTTATTATAGAAGATAATGGATTATATTTTTCTAAATATTGTTACTAAATGTGCATATCAAATAAGAAAAGGGAATTATGAAACCTTCACTCATTTATAGCTCATAAATATATACCAAGAGAATATTTGTCTACTCATGAGCAGTGATGCACCGATCAAATTAAGAATGTTGCCGCGAAATCGAAAGGTGATTTTTGATACAATCTTTTTTAAAATATCTAATGCTCTAAATTATGGTTGAGGTTTGAGTTAAAAACCTAAAAAGAAACAGATTGGCGTTATTTCATCTATAAATCCAATAAACCTAACATTATGACTTTGATCATTTTCAATTGATTAATTATTAACCATTCTAAGCCTCAGAAATTTGAAAGAAAGCAAGTAGCAAATATTTTAAATAGGAAAGGAATATTTTTTGTCCTTTAAAATGAAACCGAAAATCACGTTGATATTTCTTAATCAGTTAGATGCTTGCTATTAATTTAAGGCAAGTTTACCTTTAAGTTTGTTAGAATCGTCTTGGTTGGTCAGGGTGTTCTAACTTTATAATTTTGTGGTTAGCATGAATGAATATTTATGTTGGTGATGCTTAATTCACCTTCAAGCACCTCTAATCGTGGAAAGTGAGTTTTTTTTATTATTATAATTATAATGCGAAACTAAAAGTATTAAAAACATATAACCATGCGATTTTGTCCCAATTTAGTCCTAAAAATTCAAGATATAGCTATTGGTTTATCTAGTAATATTAAAAATAATTGTAAAATATAATTTTTACCAATGGCGATATGAAATTAAAGTAAGAATGATACACCAAAAAATGTCAAATAGTCTTCATTTGTTCCACTTTAAACCCTCTTTCGAATAACTAAAAAAAAAAGGGAAGAAATCATTGAATAAATAAACAAAGCTATCACAGTGGCAGTTATTATGAGAGATTGTCCAAAAAGAATAACCAAGACAATTGAGGGCAACACATAGCTACTACACAAAACAAAACAATAACACCTTAACAGGACAACAACAATTATAACAAAGAGCAAGAGCAACATAAAAAGCACACCAACTTTTTATACATTGAGTAGCTTAATCTCTCTTACACACTTAGCCTAAAAGTGTTTGAAAAAAATTCTCGATACCTACATTTATTTTATAATGAACCTTCATCAAGGTCGTGCTGTTACTGTTAATTTTCTTCTCCCATCTAGTGAAAAGTACTGGATCAAGTTCACTATGAAGGCTGTGGTAGTTTTTCAACACTGGTTTGCATACGCTGCACTTTCGCTGCTTACATTTCCGATGTTCAATGTGAACTTCGTTTTTCCTTCTTGGGGTTTGTATATAGTTACAATCCAAGCCACATCCTTCATCCTTCGCTTCTCGTAAGCTTTCACTTTCAGATAAATATATTTCCCTATTACGTTTTAAAGCATTTTGATCAGTCAGCTGCGTATTTTGTGCTGAAGTAGGGCTATTTTGAACATCTCTGTATAGTAAATTTTTACTTTTGACATTTTTAGCGGACATAATATTTATTAAGTTAAATATTGGTTCCATCGAATTCATTGTAATATAAAGAAATGCTTTTGTCAGGCAAAATTATAACAGGTCTGTGTCCTAAGAGTAATAATAAATCACGCAAATAACTGTTGTGGTGATTCTTTTGAGAATATCGGCTTCAAGAAAGTTCTAATTCAATGTCATTGATCACAATTTCAACAATCGTTATGATAACACAAGGCTTTTGGCTCTTCGTGCTCGATAGATTATATCTTAAGCAAGCACAACCCTTAATCAGTGACCGATGGTCGTTTGTGATTATAAAAAACATAATTTTGTCTATGACTTAATCAAGGTTTGGAGGCAAGTTTCAACTTATTTTCTCCGTTAAAACCGAAGAGATATAATTATGTACCTGTAAATTTAAAAATATGACAATCAAAATTAATAACAGAAAGTAAGAAAGCCAATAACTTACACCTATCTAAGACATAAACTACTATCGTTTTACCCTGGTACTAAAATATTATTCCTCCTCCTCCTCCGCCTACTACTTCTACTACTACTACTACTACTACTACTACTACTACTACTACTACTACTACTACTACTACTACTACTACTACTACTACTACTACTGCTGCTGCTGTTGCTGCTACTACTATTACTTCTCCTCCTCCTCCTACTACTACTACTACTACCACTACAACTACTACTACTACTACTACTACTACTACTACTACTACTACTACTACTACTACTACTACTACTACTACTACTACTACTACTACTACTACTACTACTACTACTACTACTACTACTACTATTACTACTACTACTACTACTATTGCTGCTGCTACTACTACTACTAATACTACTGCTACTACTACTACTACTACTACTACTACTACTACTACTACTACTACTACTACTACTACTATTACTACTACAACTACCGCTACTACTGCTGCTATTGCTGCTGTTACTTCCGCTGTTGCTACTTCTACTTTTACACGGAATCTGACTAACACAATTGTGTAAATTAAGACATGACTTGTCTTTTCCACAACAGTCGTTCTCAAGCTTACAAAAAATATTTTAATAACAGGAATATAATTATCACAGCACTGAATATCTGCCTCAAAAAATCTGATAGTTAAAAAAAGGAAAGAATCGACTGATTTATCAAAATAATCGAGGTTCCAGACGCATTAGCAGGTCTACTTTGCTTCAAACTATGACTTCAAGTCCATAATCTGTCTGGACCATAAATAATGTGTGCTAATCTCAAGCAATAAGATGCACGACCGTAGAGAATGGGTTTATAGGAGCGTAACTTAGACAAATCAAGCAATGATATCTTTTAGAAGCAGAATGCAGGGCGAGAAAATTGGACATGCTTACTGGGGTAGCAGCTCAACCCCGTTGGCACTAAAATCCCAGGGAATCAAACGCGGATAAAATAATTCAATGGAGTAAAGAAGAAAATTGTGAACCATTACGTCTTCATAACGCATTTTAAATGAAACAGAACGGCCGAGCAGGCAACACAATTTCTGAAAGAAAACAAGCCCAAGAGAAATATAAATCAATATTTTTAACAGTTGTATTGATCAGCTGAAACCATTAGTCCTCATAGTCCTTTTAGTGCCATTTCCACGATTATATGTTTAAATCCAAATCTAGAGCATTGCAGAATTATTCCATAACTGTAAGAACACGATTAGTCCAGGAGATGAAAATTCAACAAAGCATTATGGGATCCTAAAGATATTTTGGTAGAGGATTGTTAGCGGCTTCAAAACATTCAGTGTTAACGGTAAACAGACACAGAAAAAAATATCTTGAAAAAAATAAAAACTGAAAAAAGGACGGCATAAAGAGAAAGATAGTATTATGCATCACAAAGACAAGAGAAAGGGGAGCAAAGACATGAGGAATATAGGATTAGTTGGGCAGGAGTGAAAAATCCAAGACCGAAAGTCAATGAATGGCTTGCGTTAAAAGAAGCCAGACTGTAGACTTGATGACATGCTTCAAAGGCTCTTTCTAAGTAATGAAAACTGGAGAATAGCAATATATCGTAAAAGATAATAAGGACTTCCTTACTTCAAATAAAATCAATATGTCCAAACGACCCCATCGACCGCTGACGC
>JAWDGP010003399.1:1522500-1617500 GCA_033675545.1 Elysia crispata | reverse complement strand
TTTTTGCTTTTTATTAAGTTGAGATTACAACTTATTGATTTGCTAGATATTTTTATCTAATGTATGTTAAGTTTTATATTTCGTAAAAAAATTAGATATGTAATGCTTAGGTTTATTGGGGTAATATAATTAGTTATGAATTTTGGTTTATAGTATAGCACATTAAGCTTTTTAAAACGAAGGCGCTAAAGATAACAACTTTTATTATTATTATTATTATTATTATTATTATTATTATTATTATTATTATTATTATTATTATTATTATTACTATTATTGTTGTTGTTGTTGTTGTTGTTGTTGTTGTTGTTGTTGCTGTTGCTGTTGTTATGATTTTTCTTCTTCTTCTTGTAAAGATACACTGGGCAACTTGGTGTAAATAAGTAAAAAGTCTAACTTTCTCATCTTTTCCTCCTCTTCCTTCTCTCTTCTCTTCTCTGCCTCTACCTATTGTCCTTCTTTTAAATCAAATATCATTTCCTTGCACTACTTTATACACACAAGGCGTATAGTCTGTGCTTAAAATTGCTTGAAAGTTTCGTCCGACATGTGTATTGCGGATAGCTACCAAATTCAGATTCTAGAAACAACTCAAAGTTTGAGCGAGGTTTCAGTATCTTTGATTCTTGTATTTCTTTTCATTTTCTGTTTGGCTACAAAGCTGCCAGTGATTTTTAACACAGACAAGAACTGTGTGTATCTTGGGAAAAGGGAAGGGAAAAATATGTTTATTCAACTTTGATTTATGAGAAATGCATTTAATTTCTATCAGGCTTATTAATTAATCATAAAACTAGTAAAGCTCTAAGTTTTTTAAGCTCACAATCTTAATACTGAGTGTTTTCGTATTCTCGAAACATCCTTGTCAACTTCATTTTTTTGCGCCATATATCTTTATAAGACTCTTTTTTTTACATGCTAGCCAATAATATTCCTTTCTAATGTATTCTTTTTTCTGCTTTTATCTATCCCTTTGTGACAATTGTGTACGCAATTCATATCGATAAGGACAGAACGGATCGTGGGCAATTTTTGAAGTCCACCCAAGGAAAAAAACTTCCGAAAAAGGTTTATTTTTGACGTAATTTATTTTGATATTCCCAGCAATCTTTTTTTGTATCGTCATAAAAAAATGAGTGTTGAAAAAATGTCTCTCAACAGAATCTGAATGGCATTTGTCATAATAAGTGCACTGTTCTTCTTGACATAACCGATCTTCCCATTCTCTTCTATTCCACACATGGACACACAATTCGATGAAAAGTTGTATCGCCTTTTTTTCTCGAAGTATAACCAAAGACGTTATTATTCACTGATAGATCTTTGATGTGGGAACTATTTAAATAGTTAATATGGTTAAAAAATATCACCTGCTTTACATACATTTGGCTGTGCCGCAGAGTACTTTTTTTGCAAACGTAAAGCTTTATCTATGATTGAAAGCCGTTAGGCAGGAAACGTCATGATATCACGCCCCCTTAACAAGGCTCAATGACATTTTCTAACCAATTAACATTTATTAACATTTTCTTATTTTTAAACAGCACGATGGTTCATGGTGTAACAAGAAGAGAAGCGACATGAAAATTTTGCTCTGATGGGGGTTATATGCTGCGAGTAATTTATCTCACTACTGTATTTGATACAACATCTGAGACGAGTCAGAGGTGATCAGGCCTAGTCCTTTCAACTATTAGACCACGAACTAAAATGTAAATATTGTTTATAAGAGAAAAAATGGAAAATACTTTCAAAGCACTTAGGCCCACCGATTCTCCATTTAGAAGACTGGTTTTATCATTCAAATTTCGCGTGGGTTCGACATTTCACTGTTTGAAAAATATCTTTTTGGTCATGGTTAGACATATATTTGACAGGCGAAGACATTTTTTTCTAGAAGAAAATTAATATTTTTGCCGATGGTTCCGATTTGCCTGGTAGATATTGTGAATATATATATATATATATATATATATATATATATATATATATATACATGTAATGGAGACATAGACGAGACATAAGTGGCACATAATTGAAAAGTGCTTTCAAACGCGGTCATTTTGAGCCTATTTTTTCCCCACATCCATGTTTTTGTGGGACAGACTGTTCTTTCGTTCTTCAATACTAATCAAAGGAAAAACCTCAACCAGTTTCCGATATATGTCCAATTCGATTTCACCTATAGTTCCTCATATTTGGTTTCAATGGTCTCTCATTACCTCTCAATACCAATACTTGTATTTTATCGGTTACTAACCACGATACTATGCATCATAATACACACATAAAATCAGAACAAAGACAAATTCACAAAAACAGCTCACGGAAACAGCAGAGTCAAAAGTGGCCAAATTTCTCTAAATCACTATTGGGGCTAAATTTAAATTTGTTAGCAGTAAGAAAATTATTGCTTAAAATAATATTTGATTAATATAAACAGTTACAAATGTTTTAGAAGATGTGAAAAAGATATTGCATAACACAAATATAATAAATATTAAATTGTCAAAAATATAAAAAAAATACTAATTGAACATAGGCAAAATGACGTGAAAGCTAAATTTTGCATGTGCGGGGAAAAATAAAATATCAGCTTAAAATTAGTAAAATTGTATGTTTCAACAAGAAAGGTCAGCCTTAAGGGTTACAATTCTTAGAATTTGCAACTAACGGTGCTTTAAGCCATAAACTAAGAGGACACGAACCAGACATTGATTGCTACTGTTTAAGAGACAGAGTATTAACTACACGCTAGGATGCTGGGCTGATAGCTTTTCTTTATTGGCCACTAATAAAAATCTGCTGTTTCCTTTGTAGATCATTTAATTGATCAAGTTCAAATAAAAACTCTTTTACACAATAAATAACAACACAATAGTTTGACTTTCCCCGAGCATAAATTATTTATTTGCCTATTTGTTATGTCCAGGCAATATCAATCTACACAGAAAGTTGTTAGTAGTTTATGTAGAAGATAAACTATTAGAGCAACACAATTTTAGAGACAAGAGAGGACTACAAAGTATTGATATCAAGTTGAAAAACACGTTTTTATTACTGAAATTGCCTTCTGCAGGTCAGGCAGACTAAACATACTTTTTTTTCCCTCTCACATAAATCAATAAAAATTTTATTTAGAGGTAAAAGAAAGGATTCTAAAGAAAAGAGGTAAAGTGTTTTCTTAAATAATACTGCTTAATACCAATATAAATAAGTTATAATACAGTAAAACATTGTACCAATAAATCACCATTTATAGATTTTAAAATATAAATAAAAGAAGGCATTACAACAAAATTATTCTATGAAAGGCAAAGAAGGTAATATCACAGAATCAAGTAAAAAATTATTTTCTTGTACATCGTTTTTTTATTTTTTTGACTTAAAAATCTTAATCTATAATGATCCGAAGCAGTTTCATTATTGTGGAGAGGTATAAAGGGGCACCAGCTATAGTTATGAAAACATCATAATCATTAAATTAATGTCTACAATTCTTTCAAAATGTAACATGATAGATAAATAATTTGTAAAATCATCCAGCATATGTTTGTGATTAATAAGTGCAAATACAATGCTTGTCTCACGAACATAAATATTATACAAAATTACAGAAAAGTAGATTTTATGGATTTTTTTTTATTTCAAATATTATAGCGGTTTGGACATTAGAGTAAAAGTTTTACAGCATTGAGGTAAATTATTAAAAGTAAGTAGCAAATCTAACTGATCCATAAGGAAATCAACAAAACTGATAACATTTTAAAATGCTATGAACAAAAATTTTGCATTTGACCACTTTTGACATCTGCATGACAGTATAAATGTATACACATGAGATAAAACAAGACAAACGAGTCAAAACATTATTTTTTCAACTCTTACTAGAACTGACCTCAAAGTCCTGAGAACACTTCTCTGACCGCACTGGGCTTTCATCATCTGATCTAGACCTTCTTGGTGAACCTTCATCCTTGTCGTCTTCCTCTTGATCATTGCGGGGTTTGTCTACAGATCTCTGTGAATCATTAGATCTATCTGATCTTGTTGGTGAAGAAGCTCTAACTGTCTTGGAAGGAGAGCTTGTGTCAGCATTGGCTGGGAGTTCAAATGAGTTCTCTTCACTCTCCTCCCAGTCATCCTCACCTGCAGCTGCCTTTCGAAGTGCTCTGGATTGGTGCATGAACTTCTCTGCTCGTGCAATTTCATTTGCCAGGAGTGTCACATCTTGTTCTCTTACAGGCCAGTTGGCATCCTCTAAATGTAGCAGTATCTTTGAACGGTTTTCTTCAAATGAAATTGGTCCACCTGAATCAAATCTGAATAACAGTTTAAAAAAAACCAATCAACATATACAGGAAAACATAGTCTAATACATATATCCATATGCCAGTTTTAAGGAAGCTGATTGAGATATTAAACACAAATAAATTGTTAACAATGCTTAAGCAAACAAGGAACGTTTTTTTTTTTTCAAAGTTTAGAAGTTTCATGAAAAAAGAACTCTGAATGAACAGACCGAACTATGGTACTTTTGTTTTGCCACGAGGAATACATATACTCCCCCAACTCCTCCATCCATCCAAACCACAAAAACGACCGATTAAAAAATTAATGGTCCTACACATTATGCAAAATTCATATTAATGGTTGAAAATACTGCAAACTGTTGAGAGGATTTTTTCAGGTGGGCAGGAGTTAGTTATTAAGAGTATCTTTCTCCTTTAAATTTTGCTTTTAGCAAATAAAATTGCAATGTCTATCATTGGATATATGCCTTATGAGCACAAAATATTTCTGGTGCTGACAAAATACTAAATATAATCTTCAAAGAAATCATTTGTTAAATTGATTGAAAGTTTTAGTACATTTATTAAGTCTAAGTCATATGTTTTGTTCTAGCTGTGATGGAGTTTCAATGAATTAAATCTCAACAGAAGCATTAAGTACCAAAGTCATTTTCAAAGATACATACAAATAGAAATATTTTAACAGAAAATTCATAGTGTAACTGATAATATGCCTTGGCTGATAAGAGTGAGGTGGAGCTAGTTTGAAATGTCAATCTCTGGTGCTATGAGTTTGAATATGTACATATTCAACGATAATAGCAATGTAAAACATTTTCAAAGGCTTTTTGCAATGCTCAGACCAAAGTAGATCTTACTCTTGATATACAATTAATTTAAAAACCAAAGGAAAATGATAAGAAGTTTCACTACTATTAGTTTGAACGGGTGAATTTTTAAATCCTTTAAAACTCACTCCTCTTTAGCAGATTCTGGCAGAGCATTCCAGACTAAAGCATCAAGACGTCTGAAAATGTAAATGAAAGATGACTGACTAAATTTTAAACATACAGCTGCTGTGATTTTTCCAAAATTGCATAAAAGAACTTCAAGGCTTATATGTACAATGATTTAACACTTTCTCAAATGGCAACAGGTGAGCTCAGTACTGATTTTTTGACAATGACAGTGATGATGATGATGATGATGAAAAGGAACAAAAACATTCTCGATGATAGTGATGATGATGATGATGAAGAGGAGGAAACGGATGATAAAGATGATGGTGCTGATGATGATACTAAAAAGGAATAAAGACATGTCAATGATGATGAGATGAAAATGATAATGATGATGATGATAAAGATGAAGACAATGAAATAAATAAATCCACTTACTTCCTGAACTTTTCTTGCGCAGCCTTAACCTTTGTCTCATATTCTTTCAGATTCACACCATTTGGATTGACAAGCCGAACATTCTGGCTCTTGGATACATGAGCTATGGGAAGGACCTAAGAAGTAAAGTACAAGACCTATCAAAGTCATATGAAGAAAATGGTGATTGTATAGAAGCAGAAATTTGAGGACAAATAATATTTCTTGCCTTTGCCTCTTATGCAAAAAAGTCTCAACTTCCACATGTAAGGTTTGGAATAGCAAAAATATTTGTTACATGAATGTTTTCAAATATTAATTTCCATTTGTTAGATTGAGTTTAACCTAAAAAATGCAAATT
The DNA here is from genome assembly GCA_033675545.1 of Elysia crispata. Lineage (NCBI taxonomy): Eukaryota > Metazoa > Mollusca > Gastropoda > Plakobranchidae > Elysia > Elysia crispata. The sequence goes on along the minus strand of JAWDGP010003399.1, from coordinate 1,611,471 downwards.
ATCAAAAACGAAATTAAATTTAACACAACTATCGTAGTTCATTTAAGACTGAGGCTCTGAAATATGAATGTTGTTGTCAAGGTAAAGAACAAAATTAATCCAAGAGATTCTTTAGAGGCAAAAGATAAAAAATACTTGCATAGAATATATATCCTATCATGTAAAAGCTACTCCCAGATTGTCTTTTTCACAAATTTCCTAAAATCTGATAATTAAGGGGAACATCTTAGAATATATTATGCTCACCTCATCAAAGACTTTGGACATAACATGTTTGTCTAAGATGGAGATATATTTGGCTTTGTGAGGGATAAAGGTAGACCCAAGGGCATCGAGGATTGTCAGCCTCTTGGCCACAAGTCCGTGTTTGTTCAACCACTGTTTAGAAGACATCTCACTCGCCCTAGAATTGGAAAAAAAGTTTTTAAGAAATATTTTAAGTATTGTATTTTGTATAAGCTTTTTTGGTTTTCATATTTTCGAGATGGCACTATATGTCCAAAGAATGTAATGACTTACGTCTGAATCGATGGACAAACCACAACAATAATGAAGCTGTTTTTGAAAATGAAGTACCCACCTGGAACATGAATGTGGAATTAAAACACAGACTGCAGCATATATGGCACTAAAAGACAAACGTATACAATAATGGAATTAATTTGCAACAGATAAAAAAGCAAGTAAGCTGTTTGCCGAACAGTTTAACGATGGTGATCTAAAATACATTTTAGTTAAATGAATGTGTAACGTTTGTTTCTTTATTTTAGAGCATGAAAAATCTTTACTCACTTTGCCATCTTTCCAGATTTCTTTTTCCTCAGCTTCTCTTGTTTTTCCCGTTCTGAGAAGACAAAATTCGTTTGGAATTGTAAAGTCAAGCCTATTAGAAAAAGCATGATTGCTATAAATTACCTTAAAACATCTGAAGCAATATATCTAGAGACAAATCAATTTTAACTGCGTTCTTGGTTTTCACACATGGAGGCCTAAAGATTTAAATTTAAGAAGGGAAAAAAAACAAAGATAAAATATCATCTAAGTGAAGCTGTTTGAAAAAATGTTGCTCCATCTCATCTTTGATAAAAAAGGTTATTTGTAAGAAAATGAAATACTTTTTACAGGACAATGTGTAATCTCCTAATATTTTTATTTTTAAGGATACCATTATATGGCCAAAAATTCATCTTTTTTTGTTTTTCATTTTGTTCACGATATACAACTTTGTTTTTTTTTTTTGAAAAAACACAATGAATTATATTCTTTCTTGTAAGAACGCTCTATTTTCTAAAAAAAAAAAAAAACCAAAGACGTTTCATTGACATTAATGTACAGTTGTGTGTATATATTATGGAAATTGAAATGAAGAAGTTACATCTGAAAATATCCGTGACCAATTGTGCATGTTATATTGTTATGTTTATAAGAAGTTGTAGTTTTGTTATCGCAAATTATAAAATAAAATTAGCCTCAATTTCAAATTTTAAGTTCTCATAAGATATGTGATATCTGAAATCAAGGTCGAAAGTAATTTTTGTAAAATGTAAAAATAAAATTTGAAGATCCACAGAACACAAATTTGTATCACTGAGACACAAAAGCAAAAATTTTTCAAGACATCATGCAGCCGATTATGAAGCACTCTAAATAAGAAGCACGGCGTTATACTTAGTGGAGACATGACATTGCTTTTTCTTTATTTTCATTGCTTTCAACACAAGTAAAGCTGATTTTCTTTGAGATCTTGCTGGCGTATGGCGTATAAAAAAAAGTCAGTAATCTAGAACCATTTAATCACTAAGTCTTCAGATAAAAATAAATAAACTTGACTTAGAGATAATAATTTAGCTTTCAGACAAGTATAATTGTGAAAAATTCAAAACTATTGACATTGATGAACCTGATTTTAGTAAAGAGGGAGAAACTTATCAAAACCAAACTGAAGCCGTAATTTCAAAAGTTGTTGTAGTTGTCCAGGTTTTAAATATTACTGAGTCAATAGCAATAAATAATAATAATAATAATAATAATAATAATAATAATAATAATAATAATAATAATAATAATAATAATAATAAAAATAATAATGATGATGATGATGATGATGATGATGATGATGATGATGGTGATGATGATGATGATGATGGTGATGATGATGATGATGATGATGATGATGATGATGATGATGATGATGATGATGATGATGATGATGATGATGATGATGATGATAATAATAATAATAATAATAATAATAATAATAATAATAATAATAATAATAATAATAATAATAATAACGAAGCGTGAGCAAAACGTCTCGAGCTGTATACAGTGTGATACATCTAAGCTAGTGGTAGAGCATCTGAGTAAATTGTTAGTTCTACCCTTGCGAGGCTTGATCAAGTTGTACTGAATTCTGGGAGACATTCGAAGACGTTCAAACACTGTTGAGAGAGCATTACAGCGCTGTCATGGATATCAGCACAAAAATATTATTCTCCCTGAAGGTTTTTTTTAGAAAGGTCCATTATTTTACGTCGAAAAAGTAAGGTTCCAAAGCATAAATGATTCCTTAAAATCCAAAGATTTTCTTTCTTATCTAATAAAACTAATGATCTAAGATGATTTAAAACACAGTCATCTAAATACAGACAAGAAAAAGGGGAAAAATTGTGGTATTTCGTCTACATTTAGGTTTTATTAAGATACATAAAAAGATGAGACCACGCCTTGATCATTTCAAACAAATGCATCTCTAACAATATATAATATGTTAAGTAAGATTTCAATGTTAGAAGAGGACGAAAGAGACTGTAAGGCGAGTTTTTGATTTGTTCAGACCAAATAGACAATAAATAAAATCTCATAAAATGGTCCAACTTGAAAACACAAAGCGGTACTTGAATCATATTTTTTTATAAGGCGACGTAGTGACAAGAGATCGAATTTTTAAATTGCTTTGTGCAAATCGTAGTAACTAGTAACTAAAAGTCGCGTTTGAATGTTACATTATGAGTGAGGTTTAATTATGTTTCCGTGAAATCGAATTGATAGGAGCTTATAAAATGTAACTGACAACTATTTTTTCAAGTGTTTAAACTGTAGCTTGCATTGTGCATTTCATATTTCATTACTAATTGCTAATAACATCCTTGTCCCCTCTAATAAGTAAGTGAAAAAATGCTTCATAAGATATCTAGCGATTCACTTAGAAATCAGAAATAGTCGTAAAGGACAATTAAAAAAGTAGTTTCAATTGTAGATCCTATTAAAGAAATACAAGTGTCGATAAACCATATCTTACATTTCTATCACTCAATTCATGCGTGTTAGTAGAGTGTGGCTTTATTGCCACTAAATGAAACAAAAAAGGTAGGTACGGTTTTTTTTTGTTTTTTTTTTTACAAAGCAACAAATGTTGAGAAATACCAAAACACATTAAGGAAAGAACCAATCTAGGAATTGCACAGGGAACCTTCTCACTTTATTGAGAACATGAAAGAAATTTTGTGAAAGGTTTAATCCGATCCTTACCAAGTCCTTTGTATGCTGCAAAAATGAATTACTGGGTAAAATATGTGCGTCACCGAAACAGAGAGTCATTGCTCAAGTTTTCCTTTTTTAACGGGTCTTATATATTCTGACATATACATCTTTTTCTGAGAACAAATTAACGTAAGTGCGTTTTGGCAAACTAATTTTGTCATAACACAGGAATAAATTAGTTCATAGAGGCTATGAACTCTAAGCGATAAAAAGAAGTTCATTTTGAAAAGAGGTATCATACTCTTTGACAGATGCCTACACTTTGAATTATTTTGTTGAGGTGATGAAAATTCTTCGTTATGGCGCACAGTACGGTCTGATTTTTTTTGCTGAAAGCATTAAGATTTTACTTTATCTGGAATTTCACTTGCTTTGCATCAATATTGCATATGCCCGAGTAAGCTTCAAAATAAAATGCCTTGCTAATCGAAATTTAAAGATTTAAAGATATCTAATACCCCAAAAGATCGTTTCTTACAAAAGACTATCAATCAATAAGTAGGCCTAAATAACAGATATCAAGAACCCAACGCTGCAGCTCAAAATCAATACTTTATACTGACGTTTTTGCAATGTGTTGTTCTGCAAAAAGGAGTGATTTGCATAGTTATTGATATGCCTATAGTTGTTTACAAAACGTGGTTTATTCTATGCTAAAACACCACGATTATTGTAGGAATTTACCAACACGTCGTTTGATTTCATTTGGGAGAGAATTTCGGAAACAAAGCTTAGAACTCGTTGTTAATGCCTCTTCAATATTATTTATTTCTCTCGCATGTGCATATATGTAAATAAAAGCCCTCTAAGTTTTGCTTGTGTTCGTTAATTTTTGAAAACTGCACTGTTGATTTGATTTGGTGAATGGTGGAATGATTCAAAAATGAGTTATCTCTAGAAGAAGTTATGGATTGGTCATCACCTTGAACATTAACGGACAACATTGACTGTGAATCATGAAAAAGAATAAGAGTATGAGCTCAAATTTAACAAAGATATGGAACTTTTGCTATTTCGGAACAAAAACAAAACAAATCGTATTCTCCATCAGACCGGTATTTCTTTTCAGTACATGTACATAGATTGAGGGAACAAATATAAAGAATTGATCTACTCAAAATATGATGCTCATACGAGATGAAATAGACTGCATTAAGGTTAAATTGCATACAGGAGTAAAGAAATTAACACATATTATAAACATTATGCGGTAAAACAGAGTATTTTACTGGTCGATACCAAAGAAGGATTTCTACTTTTATGAGTGACATTTTCTTTTCAGAAGCACGCATTTCTTGATATGAATAAAATGGCAGTATTTAATGAACGAAGTTTCAGCGACTTTTAATATATCTAGGAAATCGAAACCCAAATAATGCTTTTAAACGTATCAAATGCAATTCAGGACACTATGCATTAAAAAAAATACTTTTGCAACCAGAGACAGGTCAAGTAAATCAATTCAATTCATGCATTGAGCTGTTGCGTGGGAACCATCTAAATAGGCTTCAAATAGAAAAAGCAAAAAATGAAAAGAATACAATATTTTTGAGAAGGGTTTCAACTTTTTAATACACATATGGAACTTTTCAAGAGAATTGGGCTTACAGATATACATTGGTTGTTTGTTGTTATTTTTTTTCCATGTACCTATGCCTATATAAAAACACTCACGTTGTGCGATCTCCTTTTGCCGCTCAGCCTGAACCTGAAACAGACTCTTGGTCTCAGGTAGCAGCCACTCGTTGGGCGAGAAACGCCCACTGCTGTTGAGGGTTCTCATCATGCTGGTTCGAGTGTGACCTGGGGACACCAACAGGGAATGCAACCTTCCTGTTTCATTTGATGAACCCTCTCCCCACCCCATCCCTTTCTCGTCCACATGATCTGAGATATATTATTTTTCATCTTAATCAAAAGAGTAATTTGAATAAGCATCTTTATTTCAGATTTTTTTTCACATCCACATAATTTTAAATGCTGCAACGATCATCGTCTAAGTGAAGCAAAATTTTGTTTCTAAAAAAAGTTACACTCTGATTATAAAACGCTGAAAGTAGCATTCTAAAAATGAGCTCATAAGTCCAAGGATTTTGATCGTGAAACTTTCCATTTTCGTATTTGAAACACCAAACATTGATAAATGTCAATTACTTAATAAGTCCCCACGTTTTCATTTTACTTTATCGCTCTCTAGGGCTTAGAAGAAAAAAAAAGCAAAAAATTGGAAGACATTTTTGTTCATAAAGCTACCGTGCGTCAGAATGTTTGCAGATAATATGCCTTTCATAAAATAGTCCATAACGTCAACACTTTAAAAGATTATTCTATAGGTTCGTCAAAAGCAATACTAAGTTTTTCTTATATCTCAATGAAACGCTGATTATTTTACTCTTTAAAATAAATATATGAAAGCAAGTATGTTGGTGTATGGTATATCATGACAGACGATACAAAGTGGTGACAGGTCTATTGATGTTGGTGTGATCAATGTACAAGAGGTGCACTATAATGTGAAAACGGAAAATTAATTTATCTGATTACCTGAAACGTGAAGATTTTAATTACGCGTTCGCGCGCTAATCGATCTATTTCTATATTTTAAGCAAATGGAAATCATATACACACACTCTGCAATTTTCTCAAACAAATTCTGATAATAATTATGACGTTGTTTAAATCATAATTCTGACTTATGTTTATAGTGCTATATAACATAAATATGTGTTGTTTACCATTAATTACACTTCAAGCTTTTAAATATCAGTAACAACCTGCATGGTCTTTTCTTTTTCAAAGAGATTCAATTTAAAAGAATTATGTGTAAAAAAAATTGAGAGGTAGAACAAACAAAGATCTTGTCAGAAAATATCTGTAAAGCTGATAGAATTAAGATGATAATGAATACATACTTGTAAAAATTCCTTCGAAGTCTAAATAATCTGAATAAAATGACATGATCTGGAGTTATAACATTGTAATAAAAACTTGTAGCAAAATAAAAGTGATGCAAGAAGGAGTTTTTCAAAATGATACCTAGTCTTTTTGCAGCAATCTATGTGAAAAAATTCATACATGATTTTCAAGACGTGAAACAACACAAGTATTTTAAGTACAGTAGAAAGGTCTCTACTCCACATTTTTTTATAATTTTGTGAAGTTTGGATAACTATTTGAAAACTTTGATATATACTAAGAGATAAGTAGAAAGATGACGAGAAAAGAAGTGGATACATAATGCTTCAATAAGAATATAATCAATACCTTGCTCGGTTGTTTTCCCTGAAGCATGAACGTGTGTAAAACAAATTTTAAAGTTGTTTTTTTTCTGTAATACGATTACAAATTATAATCTCATGCAAGATAACGCAATAATATGATCAATAAAATTCTAACAACAACAAAAATGAAAAAAGATACCCAAAGCATGGTTTTTAAGGAAGAGCATTCATACTATAACAATTCTAATCATTAGACTGAATAAGATTGGCTTCAAAATGAACTGGACGAGCCCACAAAGCCCACCAACGGGGTGTATCACAAACTCAAATAATGATTGGTTCAAATTGCAAACTTTGAATTGGTCACTTTTTCTATATTCTCTGTGTTTCAACAGGTGGAGAAATATGACAAAGTTCGTTTTACCTGCAACTAAAGGCTTCCTCAAAGCAACTTTAGCAGACTTTGGTCTCTTGGGCAGTTTAACAGGCAACCCACCACTTCCTCTTAGGTGGCCCTTGTGGGAGGAGTCAAGCCTGTCTGGTTTGTCACTTGGTGGTGGAGTTGGGGCCAGTCTCGGGCTCACAACACTCACAGACCTTGAGGGGGGAGCACTGGACGGTCTAGGAGGTGGGGGAGTTGAACTTATGGGCCTGGGAGGAGGGGAAGATGTTGGAGGAGTTGGACTGATAGGCCTCATTTCTGAGTCTGGACGATAAATGTCTTTGGAGTCTAAAGGAGGCATTGCTGATAAACGGCCAGTATTCATGGCTGACTCCCTGGGAACAATAAAACAAAAGAAAGGTAATTGCGGATCTATAGAGCATTTGTAATAAAATTTTGAGCTAAGTAGAAAACTTGTATACCTCTCTTGGAAAAAAATTAATAAGAGGCAGAAAATAATAATTTTCAAATCATAAAATGGGTGTGTCCAAACCGAATTTTACATTTTATTATTTTAACAAAATGCATATTGTTTTCCATAGGTTTCTTTTCTTTCTGATCATTGCAGTTCTTATTCAAACAATGCTTTTTATTTCATAACTTGTTTATATTAATAAAAGATAATGAATGACAAGCAATTGAGCCATTTCATCTGATTCAAAATCAGTTCTACAAGAAGGGTGATAAACAAATGACATAATCACAACTAGTTGTTCCAATTTTATTGGAAATATTAATGATGATATTAAACATTGAAAAAATCATTCAGGAGCATCAATACAAATTCAACATAACTTTAAAAAATCATTGATTCATCACAAAAGATTCCTTTTACTGGATTGTAAAATGCATTGATGATTCTTTCTTCTCAAGATCATAATATTTTCTGGGAAAATTAAAAAATTTCCCCCAATGAAGAGATCATACTGTAAAACTAAAATTGTGAATATTGTGAAAATGTAGACACCTTGCAGAGTCAATACTTTTCCTCAGTTCCTCTGTCTCTCGTTTCCAAGCCATTCTGGTGCATTCATCTCTTAGTCCAGCTAATTTATCCAAGTTTTCCAAACCTTTCTTAATTTCATCCTTCAGTATACGAATGTCCATACTCTGAGAAAAAAAACATGTATACTGCTTTGATTCTTTGAAAAAGCACAGTCAACTCTTATGATACTTTTACATCCTCATAAGTGGATCAAAAGTTTTGGCACATGGTTAAGAAATGATCAAAATTTCTCTTAGCTTTGCAAATTTAAGAAAACTTTTCATTAAAAGTTAAATGTTCTCCACTCAACACACATGGAATCTCTTACTGTTAACTATGTAGTAATGGGCTTGTGTCAGATAAGTAGCTTGAATACAATGAAGTATTCTTAAAACTTGATGAAGATCCAAAAATCAGAGCAAATATTTGAGTTAACAAAACACTTGTTAAAATGTTTATTTATCTAAGATATTAATATGTGACTTTTACCAATTTATTTTAATTGAAATCTGAGCTTTGTTTTAGGGCCAAGTTCCTTTCAAACCTCACCACTCACCTCCCAGGAGTCAGGTTGGTCCACAGGTGGCCCAGCCTCTGAAAAGTAATGGTAACGTCCTCCTGTAGCTTCTGCCAAACCATATAGGAAATGATTTGCATCTGAATCATTGCAGTTGAAAGAAATGGTGTGTATTGGTATATGCTTCTGCATCTGAACTTGCGCAATGATCGATTTTGGAGGCTGAGGAAATAAAGGAAAAGAATAAGCCATGCAGATTGTTGGAGAGGCCAACAGAGTTTTGCACTTTACGGTTCCACATTAATTTGAATGATTAGTAATTCTCAGATAAATCTTTTGCCACGCTTGTTCCAAGAAAAGACTGTTTGCATGATCCATGTCTTGTCTTTAATCAGCTTTGCTTGAGCAGCTAAACTAAGTTTCATTTCTTGGGGAGCGATGGGTGATATTTTTGTCATAAATGCAAAGAGGTATTGTGAGACAACTTTATTTGTGTAAAAAATGCTAATAAAAAACAACTGAAATTCAATCAGGTGCGTGAAACATATGAACAGCTTACCTGGTCAGGTCTACCATCCGTGAGGAGATATATAGCCTGGACATGTGGGTCCGCCATAGCCAGCTGGAGAGCCCCATAGGTATTGGTAGTACCCCAGCAAGACAGGTTTTGAACCCAAGACCAAGCACTTTGAAGAGAGCGCTCTGAAACCTCCACTAAGCGGTCTTTCCACCCTGTTGCCTTTGAGTTAAATGTCACCAGGTTGAATTTCTTCTTATGGCGTAGTTGTTCCTGCAATAGTGATGTATGACTTGCTAAAAACTTTTGGAATCATTACCAAAAATCAAGTGGCATTAAGCTATCATTTCAAACACCATCATCACCATCTCTCTCTCTCTCTCTCTCTCTCTCTCTCTCTCTCTCTCTCTCTCTCTCTCTCTCTCTCTCTCTCTCTCTCTCTCTCTCTCTCATGCACACACACACATATCCATTTAAACATGCATCACTTGAGTTGCAACTTCAATGCCATAATCTTAAATTGTGTCCTTTTCTATTCACATGTTCAATATCTCCTTTGAGATAGGCCCACTATCCTTTTTTTTTAGACTTTTTTTTCCTGCTGCAATCAATATTAGCAAAGTTCTGTAGAAATTGAATTGATTATTTGCTGAAATAAATATTTTTCTCATAGAATGCTTTTTTCTGCTGAAAACAATATTTCTCTATGATACAAAGGCGATGTGCTTCATATATTCCAGAAAACTATTTGAATGTTGCTAACAGCGTTGATAAAACATTGAACTATGCATAGAGTAGAAGATACACCTGTAGAAATTGAACTCTAATCTCTTTATCTTTCCCAAGAAAGCTTCATTAGAGCTATTTTCAAATAGAAGAATGAGAAGCAAACAAATAATTTGTTATGCTTTCTTTAGAATTTGATTTTCTTTTTTACTAGGACTGATCACAGTCTAATTACCTGCATGAGAACAAACAGTCTCTGTTTGACGAATCCCAGGCTGGGCTGCATTGATGCTGATGTGTCAATTAAAATGTAGATCATATCTTCCACTACAGTTCCAAACAAGGCACGGCTACCCTGGTTCAGCCAGTCAATTCTGGAAGTCAAAAAAAAAAAAATAGAAACCGAGAGATCATAAATTACTAATCTGTCTCTTTTTCTCTCTGAGATGGTTTGGTTAAAGACGGAATGATTATGCAATTAAGCCGTGCCTTTTATACATAGTCCTGCTGCAAATCAAGCAGTGTACCTCTCTACCCTTATCTTCTGTCTGTCTCTTTCACATTCTCCGTTTGAAGGCTAAACGCTTATTCGTTAAACTATAGAATGCGTTATCTTTCTTCTTGTACGACAGCATTTCGGGCTATGTGCCTTTCCATTTTCAGCTACTCTCAGGCAATAAGATATCAATAGTAAGACTGAGTGGACAAACAGAAGAGGATGTAAGAAGCTTATGAACCAACCTCTGCTGGATTTTGTTGAGGGCGACCTGCACACGCTCCTCATAAGTCCTGTGAACGTCGGGCGTCACCTGGACGTGGACAACTCGTCCATCCCGCCACTTGACTATCGGGAAGTGTTCACAGTAGCGCGCATTGATCAGTTTTTGGCTCACAATCTGCGGTAGAGAATGGAGTAATACTGTATTCATGATTCATCTAGCTTCATTCTTCAGGCTGCAAAAACGTCTTAAAAACTTTTTTAAACTTGATATCCATATTTGGGTTATGCGTTATTACTCTATTTCATGTGTCTTGTGGTTTGCTTTGGGTAGCGTCAAGTCTACCGATGATATTTTGTATTTAGTTCTTTACTTTTTATAACATTGAGTGCCCCTTCCCCACCCCCCACCAAGTTTTGAACTTTCTTCATCTCGATTTATTGTGGTCTTAGGTGTTTAGAGGAGCTCGATGGTCGAGTAAATCAGTCCCTGAATCAATCGATTTTTCAACGGATGGCTCCTGGTGGCGTGGATATTAGCTCTGAGTAAACGCCGTTGAAGACAAGCACTCTGTATTGATTTGTTTTTATTGTTACAATGAAATAATGGCCAAAAAAGTAAAACCACCAGGTCTGACGATGCTTTTTATCCTCTGACCTCTGTATCAATTGCATTATTTGACCCTTTTTTTTATTTTAGCAATAAAGAAGACATTCTATCTGCCTACTCTTGCACCACCACACAGACGGGTTAATATTGCTAAGTCACTTATATAGGATCCTAACAGCATGGCTAAGATTTGAAAATTATATATATATATATAGAAGATCTTACCTTAAATTCTCTGCATACTACACTTGTGTTTCAAGCGGATGATGATAACAGATCTAGACCTAAACCTAAGCCGAAATCCCGCTCCGCTTGAAACACAAGTGTAGTATGCAGAGAATTTAAGGTAAGATCTTCTATATCTATGAAATGCTCCAACAGTTGAGCACTCTTATCAATTATTCCAACTTATCTTCAAACTATATATATATATATATATATATATAATTAACATTTGCCTTCTATAATATCTATATCTATATATGTATGTGTATATATATATATATATATATATATATATATATATATATATATATATATATAGATATTATAGAAGGCAAACGTTATTTTTTTTTCTACGAAAACAAGAAATAAAGAAAGAAATGGCAAACAGAAACGCCAGGACAGATTCGTGTTTTAAAGATGGCGAGACAAATTAAAACTTAAATTAAATTCAAGAGGCTGGTTTTGACGTTGTTTTTGCAGTAATTTTAACATTTTAATCAAAATGACGTAACTCATATATTCTGATTATTTTCTACTCACAGCGTCTGTCTGACTGTCATTTGGTGGAGGCTGCATGACGTCAATCACACCGTCCGTATGTTTGAAGGCCACGCCTCCTAGAACGTCGTATAGCCCAAGCTTTCTTGCGTCCAATCCGTAAATCTGCAACCACTCACGTGAGCTCATGTATTGTTCGTCTTTCAGAGATACCGGTCGCCCTGGCTCATTATCGACTCCTGACAACAAGTCAAATACCGGTATAATATGAAATGTAGTATAACCCCCACTATCATTGTTTTTTTTTTTTTTATAGTTAACAAGACTGAAAATTCGCAATTCGAAAACTATGCACAAACGTTAAGTTTATGCTTTGTACAACTTTCTGGGTCATCCTTTTCTTGGGGTAAGGTTGGGGAAAGGGGAAGGAGTTATCTGATTTCTTTTCGCATTCAGTAAGTTGTATTGAAAACAATAAAAAGTTTAAGAGTTGTGAACGAACATAAAAAAGACATGATCTTTTTTCAGTTATGGTTTATTTATACGTGCAAGAAATCTGTTTATAAACAATTCAATACATTTTGTCTTCTCTCAAAGATTATTCGTTAGTTCATTAGACTATTCTAAACCAAGTCGAACGACAGAGAAGTTATAGAGGGGGTGGGGGTGCAAAGTAGCCTAGCCACAACATATGGTTTACAGTTTAAGCCACTGCAAATTTACGACAGGTGGAATTGGTTGATGTGGAAAACTGACTTCATTTCTATTAAGATAAAATCCGCATTTAGTTATTTTCAGTCGAAAAATCTAAATCCTTTGCCCTCTTGAGATTAAAGATTAAGTTAATTTTCTCTCCCAACTCAGCACCTTGGTGTGTATAACCTTTTTGGTACAAGAAAAAATACAGCTTTTTGACAGATGAGACCAACTGGGTAATTTAGCATCAAATACAATAATTGAGTCGAATTAGTTTGAAGCCTTAAATGTCATTACCTCCTCTCTCTGGGCCAATCAAAAACAATTCTATTCAAATTCCTCACAGTCGATGTGACATTTCACGTCAACACCTCCACACACTAAACTACTGCCATCTTTGATAAAACATTCCTAAAGCAGACGGCATACTAAGACACTCAACACATTGAAACTCAGTAAGTAAATACATTATATTTAATAATTTCTCGTATTTTTGATTATCATATACGACAAAACACAAAACATCAGACTAGTTAACTTATTATATGCATCCAAACCTTCAGTCATGAATTTTTAGAGTTTCGGGATTGATTGAATATTCTCATATTTTATATCAGTTTATAAAAGAGAAACAAGAGACATTACATGTTGTGCATGGTAATCAATGATGAATGAATATTGCCGGCAAACTTAACTAATTTTGTTTCCTTCGTGTTCTAAAAATCCTATACATCGATAATTTTAAACGATTTTCGTGCTTTCGAAGCTTTGTGACTGAGGTGCTAACTGAATGATCGACAACACTCCAATATGCGATTTAGAGAAGCGCCATCAAATTTCTATCTGTTTTTTTTCGCATAAAGTCAATGATTCAGTGAAGCGCACGACTGGGCCCATACTCTGAACTCATTGCTTCGGTTTAGCACTTGTTTATTTACCAGATTAACAATAAACCATTGCATATCGTTGTTTTTTAAGGCAATATAATTTTAAGACCAATGGAGTAAATGGAAAACTAGAATTTTGTTCCGATCTCGAACATAAATCGAATGAATATAGATTAATTTTTTGTTAGGCTTAAACACATGAGAGATAGGCGTTTTGATTAGGCAAATATATACAAATTTATTAAATTCAGTTTGAAACTGTCCATTTTAATTATGAATTATATAAATAATTAAATCACTATGTTTCTAATGTTTTATTTATTTATGCAAAGCACCTTGTACGTAAAATTTCAGAAACAATTAATAAAAAAAAAACGTGCCTTCTCATAATTATATTTCTAATTTGTTTAATTCATTCAAGAAAAAAAAACATCACTTGGAACCAGTAAAGGTTCAAAGAAAATTATTTGTCCTATTCAATAGAAATCTAATGAGCTAAAGTGACGTATCAGATCCAGGAAAAAAGGTGCGGATCCTTAATTCCTTCACCATGAAATCGTAATGACGCATATCAAATACATCAAAATGACTGTCAAAATAGATACATTTAACTGATGAAGGAGATTATACGTCCTATCTAAAGTTAATCAATTTACATCTCACTAAAAATGAAACAAAGAGGTGAACCTTCTTACCAGAGTAATTACATTCACCGAATCACAGGCACCGCTTAAAAGACACATTTTACAGATAAACAAAGCTTTAAATGAGAGGTCGCTGGGCTCACATTCCACCCTCAAACACATCATCAAATATAAATTCGACCACAGCTAACCAAGGACAGAGCATAAGAGCAGACAAGGTGGTATCCATGGGCAACCGACTCGTTACCAATCCAGATCAACAGATGTGTATAGCACCAAGCTCGGCTTCAATCAAGACGATTGGTTTCCCCTTACACCATTTATCCTCCAACCCCTTCTCACTTTGAGCCAACAGTTACTGTCTTCTATGAAACCGCAAGGAAGGAGAGATGACAGGGTCAAGGAATTGATACTATTGATCCAGGGACCGAGCAGGTTTTGTGCAGAATATTGCAGTGGTCAGATATGTTAAAGGATCCATTTAGTGGGGATGATGGTGCAAAACTGTTGTCCTAAATTACCTACAGACACAAATTAAAAAAAAAAAATCAGAATAACGAGTAGGGGCGCGGATTCCTAAAAAAAAAAAAGCAATATATAAACAGGTATTAATTTGCTTCTTTTTTTTCTAACTATTAGTAGCAAAGTTGTTTTTTTTTTTTTTTATAAGAGGACGTCATATTTGCAACTTTTGACATATAATTATAAGTGCCTGAAGCTTCCTGAAAGTATATGTATTACTGATTGCTGTGAGCTTTATAGGCACAAATGCATACCAATGATGCCTTTATGATGCTAATACTAGCCATTGCAAACTTTTCCCCGTTATCGGAATGATACGCGAACACTCATACAAAGCGAAGTAACTCATAAGAATAAATATCCATAGCAGACGTGTGATTATCTACCTTCCGAGGTCAGATTAATCCAGAACCGAAATAGAATGTTTTATTTCTTATTACCCTTATTACCCAGAGCTATGCCATCACGGCACGTCTTACAGGGCTTTGAATTTAGGGAGGGCGTTAGTTACTTTGAATGTTCAAAACTTAAAAATAGCAATCATTTGCCAATAAAGAATTGGCAATATCATATTTGGCCAATAATTAATATTATTGACAGGTATTGGACTTAAGTAAGCGTGGAAGTGGAAGAAGGTTGGATATTAACATACTACAAAAGGCAAAGGCATGATTGGAATGTTTTTTAGTTACTGATGTAAGGAACCAGTCTTCCGCAGTTATCTACTACTGAGGCTAAAATTTGAATGAAGATAATGGGCATACATAAACAAGTACAACAACACAATACACTTCGTATAAAAATTAAATCAAAAGGGAGGAAAGAAACTCTTTTAGCCTTTATACAAAAGATGACTTTTGTTTAATAAATTTTTTTTCATTTCACGTTATTTTCTATTTCTTCTTCAAAAGATTAACTTACCTGAAGGCGCTCTCTTGGGTTCCGGAGCTCGTTCGATTAGCATACGCACTTGTGCTAGATTGTTCCTTGCTTCCTCCACCTCCTCAAAGATGAGAATGACGTCTTCCCTGACTCCTGCCCCTGCAGGCACACCTCCAAACGTCTTCCGTTTCAGCATGATATTAGCTCTTGAAGTCAGAGAATCTGACGTCGGTTGTGCTTCATATGCATCGAGTTCCATCACAACAGCATAAGCATGAAATCTGCAGGTATGTATGCATATCGTTGTAAATCAAGTGGATACAGCAACAACAATTTCCCAACAACTGTATGTAAAAGTCTACAAAATCAAGAAAAGGCCAAAGAAAAACGAGGTATAATTTTACAAACTTATCAATGCAAATAGAATAAACATTTTATATTCTCTGTATTGATTAAAAAAATTGGTAATATAAAAGGAGAAAAAAAACATCAGAGACACAATTCCCATAAATGATAGGTAAAACAAAAAATTACTCCATACCACTCGCTTTACTTGCAATATATATAAAATTGACTCCTCACTGTGCACAAATAAACCACTATAACAATTAAAAATAGATGAGAGCCACAAAGAAAAAATCTGAGAAAAATTGATTTAAAGTAAATATAACCCAGTGATAATAAACTTGTAATAAGTACAGCCTAATGGCTTTGTGGAGGGAAAAGGTACCACAAATACTACATTTATATACATTCTTTGAACAATAATTGAACGAGCTCTGGAAGTGCAAAACGATATACCTGTGCTTCAAGTCATTTGTCAGAATACGACATGATGAGATAATGACATTACTAACACAGTTGAAGATAGATGGAAGTGATCTAAGAGTGAGCAGTATCGGGAGTTGATGGGGAAATCAGACCATTTAAAAAAATAAAGTGTGATGTTAGACAAGGATGTGTGCTTTCTACAGACCTTTTCTCTCACTAAAGTGCAATAATTATGACTCCCAGGAACTAAAGTAATAGGGCACAATGTAAACAACATGAGATACGCTGATGGCACTGCATTATTAGCAGACAATAAAGAAACGTCCAACGATTACTAGACATTGTTGAAGAAGAAAGCAGAAAGAAAAGTTTTGAATTCAACGGCAAAAAAATCAAAGTAATGGTCATCTAATGCAACAATGAGTGGCCACATATTAAAATATTTACCACAGGGAATAAACTCAAAAAAAAGGATCAATTCTTGGGTAATTTGATATAAAGTGATGGACGCAACAACACTGAAATTGCATCAAGAATAGGGAAAGCAAAAAATGAGTTTGCAGAGAATGAAATTGGTACAAACAAAATTAATAAAACATCTCCATCTACACAAGAAGAAGAGCCTTAGAGTGCTATATTGAATCTATCTTGGTGTATAGTTGCAAGGCCTGGATAATTTCAAAACAGCTGAAAAAAACAAACTGTAGGTAACAGAAATGTGGTTCTTACAGAGAATGCTATGAATCTCAAAGCTGCAAAGTAATCAAGCAAAACAGATTATGAGAAGCTAATTGGAATAATTGAGGGAAAGCGTAACGGGAGAAATCTGTCAAAAAAGAAGTTGGATGAACTAACAAAGTGACTAAATGTAGGCCAAGTAACAGGGTCAAAATGTGTGAAAGGTCAAGACCGCCTACTCTAAAGAGCAGGGCACCTGATTGATTGATTGATTGAATAACTAAGAAAAAGTTTGAGATTTTCTTTCACATTTCTTTACTTTAATGGGGTAAAAAAAAACCAAGGCATTTGCAGCAGTAATGAGAACAAGATGAGTTCTCAGTACCTCCACTGTCTTTCAAGACTGAGGAAATTGAATTGCAAAGGACATACCCAGTAGTATTTCAATGTTATATTTACATGAGCAAAAATAATACAAAAGATAAAAACCACAAATACAGTGAGAACAGAAGTGAAGACTTACTTTCCTCTTGATGCTTTGGCAAACTGTTTCAAAAATTTTACACTGTTTGAGCAATCACAGTTGAAAGATACAACATGTACTGGAATCTTAAACTTTGATCCAGCTACCTGAAAAACGAAATATTTACACTTTAAAATGTAAACAGGGGGAAACATATAATATCCCTCCTAATTATATTTAAGATTTTTTTTTTAAATGAGAATTTCATTTTTTCTCTTTCTCAAACAAAGATATCAAATTTTTCTCTGCAAGATTTCAAAGTGAACAACATTGGATTACATACTTTTTCCAATAAGAAACGTCAACATCTTAAAAGATTCTTAAGCCAGGAAAAAAGAGGGGCAAAACATTTTCAAGGTACCTTAGTGAAGGAATACTTTTTAATTCTATTCCCAATCCTATTTTTTTCATTGAAATAAAGTATTGAGATAGAGGGATGAGGCAATAAACATAAACTTTACCTTATCCATCAGTATTTCTTTTCCACTATCAACAGAGGTTCCTTCGGTAAACAAGTACACAGCTTCATTCTAGGGAACAAAGAGAAATATCATTATAGTGTTGTTCTGGTATTAAAAACAGCACAACATTTCGGGGGCAAATAAATGACAAGAACATAACGCATGCCATACTATAATTCTGCTACATCTTAAAAACTGAAATGATTTTGACATGTCTATATTTTTTTCAGCATGCAAAGAAATGAACTTTGATTCAGTTTTTATGTTCAACATACACACAAATGTATAAATGATTTCAAATCTTTTAAATCACAATTACAGCTCCAGATGCTAACTGCAGATTTTTCTTTACAGTAAACATAATATTCAGAATACAATCACAGGCCCCATCTATCATTTAATTATAAACCTATTTAATAAAATCTATACTTTTATGGCGTATTTTCAATCATACTTGGCATTAATATTGCCCTGTATTTTAAACTATGGTCAGTCAGTCAACTCACATGCTGGTCTGCCAATGCCCTGAGGATTCCCTCAGCAGCCGCAGTGGCCGACACAGGTGCAAGACGATCCAAGGACCACAGCCACTGAATAGCATTCTGGACTGTATCATGTGACACAGGAGCACACTCTGGACTGTACATCTCCAATTGTTCTGTTGCTCTGTTGCAGCGAAAAGAAATTTTCAATATTGATTAATGTGTTTTGTTCAAATGTTATCATCATAACTCACATATCCTGAATACCATCTCTAATACCGTCACTGTTTCACAAAGATAACTAAGACCCTCATCATCCTCATCAATGCCATCGTTGACAGCGCTTGTAATATGCTAAAACAACTATAAATTCAACAACATATGACCTTGGTTCATTGAGTCTTAACAAGAAATTTCAAAGTGCACATTAATAGGATGGTGTACACTGAATTTTTCGCACTCCTTAGAGAGGTAACATATCCACAAACACCCCAACTATTGCCCAGTAAGTAAAAAACAGATGGCAGCAGAAATGATTCCACTAGAGCTTTAAAATCAATTGAAAAACTTAACAGTACCATAACAAAAACAGATGTTACCCCAATCAGTAAACATTGACTTGATATATCTTCTACTTGAAGATCATAACAAGCCTATTTTTAACATAATCATAAAATGTCCTTGTAGTGGATTGGCTATGCTTAATCATTTTTTTTAAATGAGCTTACCTGATCAGGTTAAACTTTGCCAGTTGCGAGACCTGCTCCCTAAGTACACGCTCTAGTGCAGTTCTGTATTGATCAAACTGTTGGGGGGACATATTGCGGATGTCCAGCACGATAGTCACTGACCGTTCCTCTATGACGCCAAATGTGCGCCGGCTCTCTGTGGTCAGCCATTCGAGACGTCGCCTGAACAAATACATGGCCTGAAGCAAACGCTTTTCTAGCTGTAGAAGTTTGTCCTTGCTGCAGCTTATCTGTACGGCACGATCAAGAGTCAATGTTGAACATGCGAAGATGGTAATTTGAGAAAGAGAGAGAGAGAGAGAGAGAGAGAGAGAGAGAGAGAGAGAGAGAGAGAGAGAGAGAGAGAGAGAGAGAGAGAGGGAGAGACGAAGGAAGGGAGATATATCGAGAGTGAAAGAGATGCATAGAAAGAAATTGAGAGGAAAAAAAACAGGAGATGGGTGTTAGAAGGATTGTTACACTGGCAAGTTTCTTTTTTCATTTAAAAAATACGAGACGTATAGGTTTTTCTTTCTCGTGTCATTGGATAGTAAAATAGTGAGAAACTGAATAATGTAAGAAAAGGCTGACATATCATGGGGTGCAGAGAAAAAGACACTCAGATCAGTGGATCCTTTTTGGGTGAGTTCTCATAATGATCTTGGAGGGTGCATAATTTTCGCTTTTTAAGTTCTATATCGAGTTATCCCGGGAAAAGTCTGCTTTCTCCATTCATTGCATATCTTTCTTCCATCCTAAAATTAAAAAGGAGATACAAGTTATAAGCGTCCAGAATTCCGTTTGTAACTCTACATCACTTTTCTCCTTTCCTAACCATGTTGAAAAAAATCAATTTATCCAGGGATAAATCAATTAACGTATCCGTCGGCTATTTTCGTTAAATCGATATCATAAAAAACATATGAAAAGACTAATATAAAGAACCATCGGAGAACAGAATATTTAGCTTGGTTTTACTTAAATAATAGTTTCTACTAATTTACTTTTAGCCGAGGCTTTTTATTTTATTAACAACACGTTCAGTCTCTGCTTAGTACTCAAAGACAAAGACTTTACATGGCAATTCGATAAGGAATTCCGATATACAGTAAAACAGACAACTTAAACGTGAAAATTATATTACATTGTGAAATTTGGCCTATTTTGAAAGAAATGCACTGTGCAGCCTCCACATGCATGTTCTATTTTTAGGTGTTTTTTTTTAATCGGTTCACTCACATTAAATGTTCTTCCATCTGGATGCAGCATTTGCCGAAACAAACCCCCACCATACCTGGAGCTCACCGGCCTTTTCAAAGTCTCGTCAAAATCTAAAGATAAAAAAGCAATAGAATAAAAGATTGCATGGGGACAGCAGAACAACAGATCTAAATCGCTTACACATTTTTCGTATGGAGAATGGAGAAATGAGTAGATATGGTTAATCGTTATAGGGCCTAGTCTGGAAAAATCTGCAAAATATGTTTTATTCTTCCCAAAAAGTTATTCCAAGAACTGAGACTTTAAATAATCAGTACACTGATTTGGCAACACCATTGTTTAGGTCAAGCTGAGATCC
Organism: Elysia crispata; assembly: GCA_033675545.1. NCBI lineage: Eukaryota > Metazoa > Mollusca > Gastropoda > Plakobranchidae > Elysia > Elysia crispata. The sequence goes on along the minus strand of JAWDGP010003399.1, from coordinate 1,590,616 downwards.
AAATACCCCAACCGTCTTTAAAGATTGAGGAAATTAGATCAATGTGGCGTCCCAGCGAACTCACATTTATTTGTCGATCACACTGACATTATTGACTTTGTTTAACATTTTAGACTGCTAGCGCTAGAGGCAGATTCTGTTGTTGTTTACATTTATAGAGTTACTAGAATCACAGGCATCATCCGTCATCCACTCAACTGCTCACACTCACGAATCTAGTTCTACTCCTTATCTTCACGTCTGCAAGATAATTAAATAATTAATTCCAACCTTCTCGTTCGTTTTCTTTCATTTTAACGTAAATGTATTGTAGTAAATGCTACAATTGGTGACCCCGACGTGTAAAACCTAAACCTAAGTCTATTCAAACTTTCCTTAGACAAGTCATGGCTGTAGATAGCGTAGCCCTTAAACTGCCCACATTTTGGGTATCCAGCCCGCTAGCATGGTTTGCCCAGGCCGAGGAACAGTTCGCTTTGAGAAACATTTCTCAAGATGACACAAAGTACTACCACGTTGTATCTTCTCTTGACACCAATACTGCTACCAGGGCACTGTCTATCATAACGTCTCCACCTCCCTCTGATAAGTACAGCACTATCAAGTCCTTTTTAACATCTGCTTATGGACTCACAGATGGCGAACGAGCACTGGCAATGCTCAACATACGTGGCCTGGGGGACTCGAAGCCATCCGAGTTAATGGACAACATGCTTTCCCTTCTAGGCCAGCACCGTCCGTGTTTCCTGTTCAGGCAGATCTTCCCTCAACAACTACCTGAGCATGTTCGCACCCCATTAGCAGTGTCGGACACGTCAGATTACCGTGCTCTCGCTCTGGAAGCAGATAAACTTTTCCTTGCTAGCCGTACCAGCAAATCTCACACCTCACTGGACATCCCTGCTCAATGCAATGAAATGGGGTCCCATGTTGATGCTACCTGCTGGTACCACCAAAAATACGGCGACAAGGCCAAGAAATGCCTATCCACTTGCCCAAAATTCAAGCGTAGGAGGGACCAGGGAAACGCCAGGGCGGGCCAACAGTAGCATCAGCGTCTGCTGGCCCGCGTGATCCACAACTTTTCATTACCGATGTCAACACAGGGCGCCGTTTCCTGGTGGACACAGGAGCTCAAGTTTCTGTCATCCCCCCAACGGTGTTCGACAGGCGAAATGGACAGTCTGGCCCGCCTTTGCAGGCGGCGAATGGTACATCCATAGCAACTTACGGCTCAAAAGATGTCTCATTGTGTTTCAATGAGACAACCTACCAAGCTCGTCTAATCATTGCTGACGTCAAACGCCCGCTTTTAGGCGCTGATTTTTTCCGCCGTCACAACTTACTTGTGGATCTTAGAGGCCAACGACTTATTGAGGCCAACACATACTTGTTGTCCCCCTGCTCAGTCAGCAGAGTTACCGTCACTGAGCTTGCACCGATCGAGCGGGAGAGCAACAGGTTTCGTAAAGTGCTTCAAGATTTTCCTGCACTGCTCCAACCTACCTTTTCCTCAACAGCTGTCAAGCATGGCGTGCAACATCACATTCAGACCACAGGCCCGCCTGTCCATTCTCGTGCCCGCCGGTTAGCCCCAGATAAATTGGCCGCAGCAAAAAAGGAGTTCACCGAGATGGAACACATGGGCATTATCAGGAAGTCCAACAGCCCTTGGGCCTCACCACTCCACATCGTGGCAAAACCTAACGGAGGCTGGCGTCCTTGTGGGGATTACCGTCGCCTTAACGAAGCCACCACACCAGACCGCTATCCCATCCCCCATATCCACGATTTTTCTGCCCAACTGGCAGGAAGAACCATCTTCTCAAAGATAGACCTGGTACGCGGCTACCATCAAATCCCCATGCACCCTGACGACATAGCCAAAACAGCCATCATCACCCCTTTCGGTCTGTACGAATTTTTACGCATGCCTTTTGGTCTGAAGAATGCTGCGCAAACATTCCAGCGTCTAATGGACACTGTACTACAAGGATTGTCCTCTGTGTTCGTCTATCTCGACGACATCCTGATAGCTAGCTCATCAGAACCAGAACACTTGCAGGACATCCACGCAGTGTGCACCCGCCTTCAAGAGTTTGGGCTAGTCATCAAGCTCAAGAAGTGTCTGTTTGGTGAAAAGAGCCTTAACTTTTTAGGACACCAGATCTCCCAGTTTGGTACCACTACCTGACAAAGTCAAGGCCATAGAAGACTTTCCAAAGCCATCGACAGTTAAAGGCCTACAGGAATACCTGGGAATGATTAACTTCTACCACAGATTCCTTCCTCACGCTGCGTCGACCCTTCAACCTCTTTACGGGGCACTCAAGAAGTCTCAACCTCGGCAAGTCCTTAACTGGACCACAGACATGGACACCGCTTTTGTAACCAGCAAGACAGCTCTGGCAGAAGCTACCATGCTCAGCCACCCAGAACTCGGTGCACACATTTCAGTCACAACTGACGCCTCGGGACAAGCAGTTGGAGCGGTTATTGAACAGTATGTGAGAGGAAGATGGCAACCTCTAGCTTTCTTCAGCAAGCAGCTACGTCCCCCTGAAAAGAAATACAGCACATTTGATCGTGAGCTATTGGGACTTTACCTAGCGATCCGACATTTCAGATTTTTCCTGGAAGGACGAGCGTTCACTGCCTTTACAGATCACAAACCTCTCGTGGGTGCCATGTCCAAGCTTTCTGACCCATGGACAGCACGACAGCAACGTCACCTTACCTTCATTTCAGAATTTACCACAGATCTCCAACACGTATCTGGAAAATTCAACATTGTAGCAGACTGCCTTTCCCGTGCCACCCTCAATAGCGTCGTGCTTGGCATAGACTATGCCGCCATGGCGTGTGCACAAGCAGATGATCCCAATGTCAAGGCTTTTCCTACCTCTATCACGAGCCTCCAGATCCAACCATTTCAAATTGACAACTCAGTAACTCCATTGTTGTGCGATGTATCTACTGGCCACCCCCGTCCACTCGTTTCCAACAGTTTCCAACGCCAAGTTTTTGAGGCCATTCATAATCTTGCGCACCCAGGCCGAAAATCAACAGTTAGACTGGTCTCGCAGAAGTTTGTTTGGCACGGACTTAAAAAACAAGTCAGCCAGTGGGCGAAGGAATGTCTTGCATGCCAAACGTCCAAGATACAGTCACATGTACACACACCGGTAATCAACATACCAGTACCATCAAAAAGGTTCAGCCACATACACATAGACATAGTCGGACTATTACCCCCATCAGAGGGGTTTTCACACATTCTGACAATCATTGACCGGATCACTCGCTGGCCAGAGGTCATACCGTTGAGTAATACCTCTACCACGGAATGCGCGCGAGCTCTCATAAGACATTGGATTTCACGTTTTGGTACACCCTTCGACATGTCTTCAGACAGAGGTTCCCAATTAACCTCAACGCTTTGGAATGAAATCGCACATCAGCTTGGAGTGAACCTTCACCACACCACCGCGTACCACCCACAGTCCAATGGCCTTGTCGAACGTTTTCACAGGACTCTTAAAGCGGCGCTCAAAGCCCGCCTCCAAGGACCTTCCTGGACGGACGAACTTCCCTGGGTTCTTTTGGGCCTCAGAACAGTTCCCAAAGATGGCATAGGTTCGTCTGCCGCTGAGCTCGTCTACGGAACGCCTCTGACAGTACCTGGACAGTTTATCGACCCTGCTTCAAAATGCCAGCCAATGAGTGCTTCAAACGATTCGTTCAGCTCTACTGTTAAGAAACTTTCCCCCCTTCCCATATCACACCACAGCATATCGCCATCAGCGGCCATATCGCAATCTCTCCGTGACGCACAGTTCGTCTTCATCCGTCAAGATGGCCACCGCGGACCTCTCCAACGTCCTTACGAAGGACCCTATCGTGTCGTGGCGTCAGGTGAAAAAACATTACGCATAATGGTTGGCAGCCGAGAGGAGATAATTTCGGCAGACCGTTTAAAGCCAGCTCATGTGGACCTCACTGGTCATGTTTCTGTGGCGCAGCCGCCGCGGCGTGGACGTCCTCCCCTGCAACTGCCGGAGCCTACAACACTGGACCTGCAGACACGCTCAACCCGCCTGGGCCGTACCATTCGTTTACCTCCACGCTTTCAGTGACTACAATGACAGTGCTGGGGGGGGGAGCTCTGTGGCGTCCCAGCGAACTCACATTTATTTGTCGATCACACTGACATTATTGACTTTGTTTAACATTTTAGACTGCTAGCGCTAGAGGCAGATTCTGTTGTTGTTTACATTTATAGAGTTACTAGAATCACGGGCATCATCCGTCATCCACTCAACTGCTCACACTCACGAATCTAGTTCTACTCCTTATCTTCACGTCTGCAAGATAATTAAATAATTAATTCCAACCTTCTCGTTCGTTTTCTTTCATTTTAACGTAAATGTATTGTAGTAAATGCTACATCAATACATTTTTAGTATCCTACTACACATAATAAGGATGTTTTGGGCAAAGATTAACTGGCAAAAACATGGTATTGTATATATATATATATATATATATATATATATATATATATATATATATATATATATATATATACAGACTGGCTAAAGTGACAAGCGCAAATCATAGAGCGCCACCGCTTCACTAATCCCTACCCTTCTCATCTCTCCAGCCTTTTTTCTGCTTTTTCAGCTTCACCTACACTGCAGATTTTTCAAAAATATTATATAAAATATACCACCTCGTGGTCATCGCTCGCGCGCCTCTACACGAAACCCCTCCGTTTCCTTATTCTCTTCTCATTTACATAGATCAAACCCAAAACAAGCCCTCGCTGAAAGACAGTTGTCTCACCGTCGCTGAGCTTGAAGCCAATGGCAGGCAGGATCTGGTTGAGCTGCAGCCTGTTCTTTTTCAGGCCGTAATTCTGCAGCCAGCGCTTGGAGGAGATAAGAGAGCGCACATCTAGCTCCCATTCTCTAGGCGGACCTGTCTTCATGGCTATTTCCTCATCTTCTCCGTCATCGCCGTTATTCTTCTTGCCGCGGCCAAAGTGGAGAGCTTGAGCCACTCCCGGCCTGTGGCTGATGTCGAACTTGACAGCTGAGAGAAAGAGAGCAAAGGATGGGAAGGAGTGCATCCGTGTAAATTACTGACGAAAACAGTTGATTTTAAACAAACACAAAATGTTTCAAAAGTTTATAATTTATCTAAGTGAATAGCAGTATTTTGTATACATTTACTAGAAAACCCCATACAATGCAATCGCAGAAAAGGGAAATCAGCTTTACGTCGGAGTTAAATATCTTTGTTGCATAGATGGGGTCTCCCTCTAAGTAAGAAACAGCTGAAGAGCAACAAATCTATGAAATGGTATGTTCTTGTAATCAGTCTTACAATACATAACATCCGAAAAAAATCTTACTTATATCAAAGTTTCTACCGAATGTTCAATACATTGTCATCGCCTTGACATATTCTAATGTTTGTCCTTTCTATCTTCTAGTAGACGTTAAAATTTAAACAACATTATAGAAAATATTCTCTCATCTTCAAAAGCAGATTACCACTTGAGAATATATTCTTCTAACGGCCCATATTAGCAGCACAAAAGGGAGGCTTTTAACTCTTAAGTGAAATCAATGAAAGTCTTGATATCTAGGAAGATCTAAAGAGCGGCAAAATGAAAATTTCTAAGTCTCATTAAATATTGATATTGTGTTTCTTTGTTAAGCCTTCATGACATGCTCACATAAACATTTGTTAATCCTTCAACGAATTTTTTCCTCTTTTTCACTTTGTTCGTCCTCAAAGCAATTATGAGAAATAATTTTGAATAACGATATCCTAAAAATTATCGCAAAATGTTTTGAAAGATTTATAACGAACTAATGGAAGGCCATGCACATGTATATGTTGCTAAATAAGACACAACTAAATTTTCATTTAATGTTGAGATATATACAGTCATGTCCTGTCATAATAGTGTCTTTTTTTTAAGAATAAAAATTATAGTTCAGGTCCAATGTGATTTGGTTTTTTTTCTATTCAAGCTCTACTGAATCCAGAATCTATAATGAAATAAACTTTGGAAATATAGGCCTAGAAACATGCGCTTGTTTGTTGTTGATTTTTTTTTTTCTTTTCTTTTATGTGTTGCACTTTGCTGCGCTCTTTACGAGAAAACATCTTTATCTGAAAAAAATTATTGAGTGTTCAACAGGTCTGTGCGAAATAAAAGCCTTAGAAGTAAATTACTTTATGCTTGACGAGCCATCGGTAGGTTCTATAGCAAGAAGGTTGAAGAAAGGCACGTATTCTGTTGTGTTGAGACACGTCCGACGTTACTCGAACAAAAATCTCGACTGCATGTTGAGAGCTAATATTTCGTTAGCCCGGTGGTCTTACTGAAACATGCGCGAAATATCGATCCAAATCATTCAGCAAAAAAAGGGTTATAATTAAAACAAAAATATTGATTGGTTACAGGCTGCATCAACGCATAATCGACGGTTAAATGGATTTCATCGTTCTTTTTTTTTCATCATGGAAACATGGCAATCGCAACTCAATATTCCATCTGAATAGTATAGCGGGTCATGCAATGTATTGACATTAGCGGATAGCGTCCTTAGCAACAGCTTCACATTTCTGTGTGTATACTGACTGCTTAAACAGAGCTAAGGTCCTGCAGCGATACCATAAATTGAAGAACTTGTTCTTTAGATGGCAAGATCTTTGTCCGTGACAAATAAAAAGCCTCGGCTAAAAGTAAATTAGTAGAAACGATTGCAGAATTATACAGCCCAGACTCTGAGCATTTTTTATTTTCAATTTAAAAGATGATTGTGCTTCATGGGCTATTCTTAGAGAAATCATGATGGCCCAAGTGCAACAAGAATTACTTGTAATAAATAGTCGAAATGTTAGCAAGTTTGAAGGCGACATCAATTTCAATAGCCTATGAATCATACACACAAACACACAAGAATAATAATTTTTAAAAAAGTAAGAGAAACACAGATGACAATAACAGCAAAAGCATCATTACAGATAAAAAAAAAATCATTGAAGCAATAATAGCTAAGCAGTTATTATGGTTTAAGTGATATACCTAAAACTTGAATGCTGAATGCTTAGTCGTCTTTCATCATTATTGTGTGGTTTTAAAATTTTCACAGACCATTTAACACAACTTCTAGCGCACTAAAGTAACTTTAATTATCTTTCTAAGTAAAAAGACTTTTTTTTCCCATTCAGTTTGTATTGCTTCGTTCCCTTATGCGACCTGCATGAATTTTTTGTAACAAAACCCATTAACGATTTAAGTTGAGTATTCATGTTAAGAAGAAAGAAGAATTTCGTATTTATCATAATATTCATTTTGCTATCACGTGATACAAATATATTTTTAATCACACGACGTCTTAATGATTCTGTAAGTTAGACAGAGTTTGTGATTTAACTATATAGTACGTCTCATCGTAAAATAGGATTGCAAATGGACACAAACCTTGGTGTCTTTGAAGTGTGTTTCCATGAATGCTGAAACCCAATTTTATCTTTCATGATGTTTTTTAGGGTCAAGCTTGTTTATATTATATAAGAGTACTTTCAGAAATATCAAATTCTATCTCTAACGTACTGCCGACTTTGCGAGTGAATTTACATAGATAAGGAGATCGATTCGCAAAAAAGTAAAAAAAAAAAAAAAAACTATTTTGGTTTTATCTTCTGAGTAACGAAATTAGTATAAAATCTGTATTTAATTTTTTCGGCTGTTGAAAAGAATACTTTTTATTTAGACTTTTCTCTAAAGCATGAAGTTTGTTCGATAGAATACGACTTTATTTTCTTAAAAGCAGATTTGATGTTTGATACTAGGGAGAATAGATAAACAATTTGGGTTGAAATTTAAAACTTAATAGTTTCTTATGTAAATATCTAGATATCAAATCTTAGATGTAAGACCAGACATTCATGCAAGGTAATTTTAAACAATATGAGAAAATAAACCTTTGGAAAAAGGTAATACAATAGGATTAATTAACTTTTGTTCATGAGCAATCGTGAAATGATATTCAGTGATATTATTGACATCGCCCTCGCTTTATATGGTTGAAGATAAAAACAACCGAGACGCTATTCATGAAACACTTCAAGCTTTTGGTTTCAACCATGATACAATCGAAATCCTCAATATAAATTCATCTCTTGTTCTCATGTGAGTGCTGAAGATGAACACAACTAATCTGTTAATTGTAAAATGCTTAGATGATCTTTATTTTTTAATTGAAGCCGATAGAATTTCTAAATATTTATTACCTTTTGGATCATACTATTTTTACCTCCATTATTTTAAAGATGAATACACATCTTAACTATCCACAACTTTCTGATTATAGTCAATATATCGAACATACTTCTGTCCTAAAGGCTTTTGTGTTCTTTGGTAAAAATGTTTCGGCGATTACTTTGTTAAAAAGTTGCCCTCTTCATCAAGCAAAGAGATGAGACCAAAAAAATAAATAAAAATAAATAAATAAATAAATAAATAAATAAATAAATAATAATAATAATAATAATAATAATAATAATAATAATAATAATAATAATCCTTTGACTATTAATCGTTTTATCGTCCAAACAATCTTTCATCGATCAAAATAAAGAGCTGGTTTAAATCGACCTTTCAAATGTAATGATCTTGGTCAATAACTTGGCTTTACATTAATTAAATTCATGTGAATTTGCCCTTGGCGCAAGAATTCTGTATAAGTGTATGGGTGAATGACACCTCTAAACGGAGATTATCTCAACGCATTGCCCAGACGCAATCAACGCCTGCCGCTAAATAGGATTATCAATCTGTTTCATTTTGCTCTGGATATTACGCGTGACATAAATGAACCCATGCTTGTAATACAACAGATGTGCCCCAGAGGGCATAAGTTCGCACTAATCTGGTAAGCAAAGAACTTTGGAGAGTACCCATACTCTTCACTGTTTTGAATGCTACAATCAATAACGATCAGTTCCAATAACTAATGGTTTGCTTGGAATGTGCCTCACCAAAAGATGTTTAATATAACCCGGTCTTCCAACCTTTAGATCTACGTATTAGATCATTTAAATCGTTATGACTTACACATGACGGATATCGATCTATGGGTTCAAACCGGGAACAAACAAGATCATTGTTGTAACAAGACTTTCGACGGCTAGTTAGTTGTCCGACGCGAGGCTACCAGTGGGGACAAAAGGCAGCCCTAGCATAACCTGGTATCAATTCCAGACCTGATAAACCCTTGATAAATTGATTTGACAGTCACGTTTCATGCAAAATTGAAGACTTGACTATTATTATGGCTTGAGTTTGAGTAAAGCCACGGCTCCACATACATTTAAAAGTTTTGGACTTGTGCTTTTCTCTTTTCGCTGGTGAAACTTTAACACCGATAATAAGAAAGATTTTAAAAGAAGTTTCGCTAATTTCAGCGAGCGTTTCAAAACTATAATTACAAAAAGTGATAAAGTAATAATGCCAAAATGTTAATTTGTGCAAACGAAGGCTTTAGACCATCATGATCAATGAATATCTATGTGGAGTTGTGGTAGACAAAATGAATATGTATTGTTTTGAAATACAGTCATCATAGTTTAACTTTACAAAATTAGTCATTAAAACAGGATTGGGAGACGAACGGAGAATGAAAGATTTTAGGATAACAAAAGGCAGAATAAAGAGTGGAAGAGGGAAGGAGCGAGGAAAGACGATTGAAGGATGAACGAGAGTTTTGAGGGAGGAAGAAAAAGTAAAGAATGGAGGAAGGAAAATTGTTGAACAGAAAGAGACAGAGATGGGACAAACCGTACATTTCGGATAGATATTAATATGAGTCATTTTAAGAGCAGGATTTTCATATTGACACCCTTAATTTTTTTGACAAGTCTCACGTCTAAATAGTCTATTTACTGTCTAACACGACGGATGAAAATGAGAAGTGAGAGCAAAGTAACATTAATTGCTGGTAAACCTTTCACTGCAAGCGTAAAACGAAATTTGCTGTGAACATTTTTTTTCATGCAACTACTTAACTTGACACTGACAACCCAGTAGAAAAATAATCAAAATCTTAAAGCACAATTTTTAAATTATAAAGGTTAGGTTTCTATCGGTTAACAGGACATTGAGGACAAAAATTTATCCTCTTTTCGGTTGATGTATTCAGGGACACTTTTAGGTTCTATTTTTTGTAAACTTGATTAGAAAATTTTAAAATGACACATTTAGCAGCATTTTATAACAATTCATGATTTAATTTAAACTTATTATTCTGGGGACGCTTGCATTGATAAAAAAAAAAGTTAAAGGGAAATTTGTTGATGTAGTTCATGGTTCGAGGATAATTATGTGTTATCAAGTCACTGAAAACTCTATCAGTTTTGTGATAAAAAGATATATATCAATCACAAAAATAGTATATTTGGGTATAAAATAATCATCTTACGAATTTTAGAGCAGTTATCAAAAACCATGAAGAAAAACTAAAGTGAAAGAAGTTAAGTTACAATTATTTTTTCTTAATTTGGAAAATAACAATTATTGCTTCATTTTATTGGGAACTGATTCAATGTTATCTTTTTTCCCCGCAAACTTTTCAAGACGGTTTTTGAAACGCACACATCTTGCCCTTATGCATGCAGTTGGAAAATTAGGAGTTTTCAACCCTATCTTAAATTTTTAACTATTCCCCCTGCAGTGAACTATCACCAAATCAGGACAAGCTCTCCAAACATTTATTTAGCCTTCAGCAGGTTTGAAAATTGAAATGGTATTTGTAGTTTGAAGTGTCGGGCTAAAGCTGACTAGTAAGACCTCTGAGTAGTGTTAAATAATTCATGATAAAATCAGAATTAAAATTAAAGCCCATCATTGATTAGTGGCAGTATAGCGTCTGTGCAAAGGCACTTTTTGTGGATAATTATGCTTTTTTTGTGGTATCAAGTTGTGAATTTCGAATCATTCTTCGATACCTAAGTTAATGGAGAATTTCATGTGGAGCTGATTACATTGACAAAACGTTACTATCGTTATTTTGTAAAAGTACCTGACGAACGTCACGCCAGTTTTTCCGTCTTTCGGCATTCTTTCTTAGAAATCGGGAGAGGAAGGCGCATACACAACGGACAATATTATTTCAATTGAGTTGTGCGTAATTCTAAATGTTCAGACACAAAGGAGGCGATCGATTGACATGAAACGAGTGTAAAGCAAAGGACATGATGATATCGGCAATGCTGGGTGCGGGGTGCAGGGAGGCATGACTAGCTTGGGGGAAAGGGGGGGGAGGGGGGGTGCTACCGGTTTGTAAAGCATTGGTTGCCAAGCGACAGGCGACGAATAGGGGAAGTGCATTCAATAGACAAGAGAAAGCAAAGCGGGGAACGTTATAAAAGGGCTGGGTGAGAACACATAAAGGGTAGCTTGACTCTGTTAATGTTGACTATGAATATGTAATAGGAGCTTTGTATATCATGGAGAATAGAGAAGAGGGCAAGCGTTGAAAACTCTGTGGGTGCGTAGCCTAATCCTCTCGTTGTTATATTCTTTGGAATTAAAGTGAGATCTTGCGCTAGACAAAAGCTATCAGGATCAATCTTGAAGCACGAAGAATTTTTGACAGCTATGAAACAACAGAATTTAGAGCGATATGAGCAAGCATATTAGTAAAGTCTTTCATCCTGTTAAATCATTGTAGATAGGTTGAACATTCCATAAAAATATCTTTTGTTTGACTTTTGAAATGTATGGTTGAATTGCTTTCCTTTAAAGTGGATGAAATTTGTTGAAGTAAAACTTACAAAAAAAAAAAAAAAAAAAAAGATCCAAATCAAACTTTTCCCGCGAATTTTGTGATAATATCAACCCTCCACAAAACACATAACTTGAAACAGTTGAAAAATCTTTTGACATTCAAACCAAGTTCGTGTTGAATTTGATGCTAGGCCCTGAGATTTTCTTATATATGATTAAACGCATCAATGAATTTTACATTAAAAAAAATATAACCCAGTATATCATACATGTTCGTCAGCGCACTCCTCAAGAAACATGAAGGCATAACCGTTATGTATCTATTCTAGAAAAAATTATCCGGTTTTATTGAATAAATCGTTAGCGTGTTTTGAAAAACAGAGTATTAGCAGTAGCAGTAAACACAGGCACGCTAAAAATGGGCGTAAAAGCAGAATTTAAAAAGATGTAAAGACCTCAAGATCATTTACACCATCATAACTAGCAATGATAACGAGAACAAACACACTAACAATAACAGCCGCATCAATCAACATAATCAACAATAATACCAACAGCAGAATCAGTTTAGTTTCTACAATTGTGCACTTGAACTATCACTTTGCTCAACGTTACTCACTTCATTTTGATTGTGAAAAAAAAAGGTTTAGTCGTTAACTAGAACATCTATCAAACTAAAACTAGCTGGACTGGTGAAAACGAATCGTTTACTAATTCTTACTTACCAGGGGTATGGTTGATTCCATCCAATATTGGATCTACAGAAATCCCAGTAATGCATCGTAACAGTGATTTGATAAACAAATAAACACACAAACGCATAACTTTCAACCAGGAGGATTGGTTCAAATGTGAAAATTCTTCACAAGTTTTGAGTTTTGTTAACTTTAAGTTTAAAGATAACATTTTAACAACGAAATCATTTTAATTGGCATTTTGAAATTCATTTATCATTAGTTGTCAGCAAGTAAGACTCCTCCTTTTAAACTTAGGTGCTGATGTTGTATCAAGGCTGGCCAATGCATGGGTTGGCTATTCAAGAATATAGAGAAAATATTACTCACTTGAAGAGCATGCATTCTTAAGATGCGGATCCACAGCCAAAAATCTTGAAGCTATAGACGTCATGCTAACTACTTTTCAAAGAATGTTGTTTTATCTCTCCAGTTAAGATGAACGTCAAAACACCTGTAAATCATTTATTGTAAAATTGGTTACCAACTTAATTTAAAGGACAAAAAAGGGGATAGGGAGATCGTTAAAATAAAGTATACAAAAAAGAAAGGGGTGGGGGGGGAGGGGAAGTAAAAAAAAAAACAACGTATTGTCGCTTCATCAATAGGTGATTAAAGGCATGACAAAAAGATGAAATGAAATAGCAAAAGCTTAAACAGACAGGACAAGTGGTTGACTGAGTAGATAAGGCCAAAAAACGCATGTTTTCTTATAACGTCAAAAGTTTAGTGTATTGGTCTGAGCTGGCGATGACAATGACAGATTAATTCACAAGTTAAGTGAAGACTTTGTTGATGAATAGGTTTTTACGTGCAATTTTTTTAATCACAGTGATACCAGCGAAAAGTCTTGAGATTTTACAACGGAGAAGAGGGGAGAAGAAAAAAACAGCGCAAGGAGAGATGCACAAAGATGTCTTTAATAAGTGATTAAAAATTAAGATTGTTGTTAATCTTCTTCTTCTTCTTCTTCTTCTTCTTCTTCTTCTTCTTCTTCTTCTTCTTCTTCTTCTTCTTCTTCTTCTTCTTCTTCGTCTTCTTCTTTTTGGTGATGATGATGATGAGATCAAGACGAGTATTATTATTAGTAGTAGTAGCAGTAGTAGCAGCAGCAGCAGCAGCAGCAGCAGCAGCAGCAGTAGCAGTAGCAGTAGCAGCAGTAGTAGTAGTAGTAGTAGTAGTAGTAGTAGTAGTAGTAGTAGTAGTAGTAGTAGTAGTAGTAGTAGTAGTAGTAGTAGTAGTAGTAGTAGAAGTAGCAGAATTGCAACTTAAATTTCTCAAACAAGAGTATTGAAAGCATAATAACAATTGAAGATTTTCTGGAAATCAGCGGCATTCTTCTTCCTCTAAATCTTCTGTTGTTCTCACTCTTGGCAAAATTGTGGCTGTTTTTTTTTTTTTAATTAAAAAATCAACTTAGACATTTATCACTAATTTCTTTATCTAAGTACTCAGAGTACTTTACAAAATTCTCTCACAGGTAATTATCAACCCTATCTAAAAGTACAATGGAGTAACATGGTTTTTGAAAACAGAGCAATACTCTCGCATACTGAAAAGATATTCCATTTAAGAATTCTGATTTCAACCTGAATAAGAATGACACTGTGTTTAAAGAGTATCTCTCTATTACTTGACACATCACCTATTGTACTGCACAAATTTAAACCTCAGACTTCCAGGCAATGAAGACTCCTGTCACTACTATTATCATTTTATGACAAACAAAAAAGTGATATTCAGTGGCAGAAATAAGAAGACTTCCTTGTTGGTTTCCTTATCATTGATTTGTTCAGTCTTCCATGAAGATGCACATTTATTTTACATATAGTTAGTGCAAGGGTAAGGAAACCTGTTCCTACCTAACACAGCTCTTACATAGGATCATATGTTCCCGCCTAGCTTTTTTCTTACATGGGACATTATGTGTATTGTCCAACGCATGGAGACTGGATTAGGCTTCTTACGGTGGGCTTAAGAGTCAAAGCCAAGGGTTGGGGGGGGGGGGGGAAGAGGGAGGGGAAGATTTGAGCAAAGCAAAGGCATGGTGTTGCAAAGTCCCTGCTTGTATGCCTCTGCAGTCCACACAGAAAAAAAAATTCTGCTGCTAGGAACTTGTTTAATTAGTATTACTGCTCTCTCCCTCACCCACTTGTTTCTGTAACAGTGCATACTTTGTGGTTTAGACGAGTTTAACATATACAATGCAGCTCCATCCATTATATTCTTTGGTTGGCCTCCCAAAAAACTAGATCTAGTCTCTTTGTCTCAAGATCCCATTGTTTTAACACCCAAAAGATCTGAAACAGTAAATAAGCCTTTCCACTTGTACAACCCTTGAACAAAAAAGATGTTCTCACATTCCTTGTTTTCAACATGACTGTTTTCTGTAATTTTCAATATTATGTTAAGATTCATCTTGCATTTTGTTTCCCTCATTTAACAGTTTGTTTTTTTGTTTGCTTTATGTGCTTCATTGTAAATTGTGTTGTTGATTTAAAGTAAGAAAAAAAGAAAATTAAAAAAAAAGAAAGAGAGAGAGGAAAATTACATTACAAAATGAACCTAAGAAATATCCAACTTTTAAGTACATGATGCTACAGATTCAAAATTGGTAAAAATTGTTAAAAATGATGTTGTCGGTTTTTTTACGTTTTTTTTTTTTTTTACAGATTATAACTTGGTACTTGGTAGTACATTTGTAAGCTACAATTACATGATACACATTAACTTTAAAATTTACATTTGGAGTTGAAACACTTACCAGGTTATATCCAAAGTGAAGGTTTATCAAACTCAAGTCTCTGCTCTGGTTACCACTAGGTTTTCACAAAGGCTAAAACACAATCTTTTTTATTACTATTATTATTATTTCTGAGTAGTTTTAACTCTTTTGTCAGTCACCTCAATTCTAAATACCTAAAATTGGTATCAAAATTGATTTTCTAGTTTAAAATAGACAGCAGGCAAAACTTGATGACACATGGACAGGCATCTCCACCTCAGATTTCTCTTTGGTGTGTATAGACCTACAGAAGCTATTCTTAATCAGTATTTAAAAGGCTTTTCTAAAGGTTAATGTAATAATCTAATAAAACATTAACATGTCATTTGCAAACACACCTTTTTATAATTATGATGTCTTAGGACAAAATCCAGAATGTCAATGACTGGTTTAACATTGTTAAACATTTCATTTAATGTAACGCATACGATTGAAAAAACAACAAATACATGGTGTGACCATGATTAGTTAAGGTGAGATTAATTAACAAACATAGGACAGTAAAAGGGCCTAGATGAAACACCCTTATTGGATCTGCAAATAAATGTTGCAAAAACTTTCTTATTTTGAGACAAACTATTGCATAGGCCTAGTCGTGTATGTAATGCTACCCTGTCAGCTTATTTGAATTTGGGGTAAAAGAGGAAAGCTCATCGGTTGGCATTTGAAAAGAATAATTTATAATGCAATATCACACTAATTTTAATAGTTTACAAATCATCAGACTTCGAGTCAAAACAATCTTGATAGGTTAGGGTGGGTTTTTAGACTTCGCATTCGGGCATAATCTACTACACTCTAAATCTTAAATCTAGAATTTAGATCTATGTCTAATCTAATGATTTTTCAAAGTAAAGATTTTGCATATATTTAAAATTTACTCACATATCTTAAGGTTCAAAAGATATTTGTCTCCATTTTATGACATCATGATAGCTTCGTTCAAGTTAATGGTGTAACCGTAACTGAACTCGCTTTACTGTTACTTTGCTATCCGCCATACTGTACACAATATTGTTGCTGGGGTGGTAAACTGCGGAATGACATTACAATATTTTATGGTAATGATTTTTTTTTGTCCATTTAATAATAAAATACTAGATCATCCTATTTCAATAAACATTCCTGATGTTTTTGAAAGTTTTGATAAATTTATTATTTTACTTAAGCTTAAAATTTCTTTTTAACCCACGAAGTTCTATGACGTAGAGCTCTACTTCTTAGTCTCGGTGAAAGTCTAAAAATAAGTTTGTTTTGCTGAGAAGATCACAATACCAAGATGGCACCTCCTCGGTGCTGTATGATGTGTTGTAGGGCGATGAAATGGACCCCAGTGGTCTTTATCTCAGCTATAATTGCATGGTCATATTATGCATATGTTATCCAAATGTGTATATGTGAGTATAAATCGAATGATATGTGGCTCTTTGTTCAAACGAGACTATTGTTTCTAGATGGTGAATGTGTCTGTAAACGATTCTGGTTTTATCATTATGTAATCTCAAAGGGAGATGGGGGAAAATCTGTATAGATTAGAGAATTTAAGGGAAAAGCTATACGTGCAAACACTTGTTTCATCATCTAAACGTTTCAGTTGTGAATCCATATTAGCTAGAATTCAGTATTTAAAGGTGTTGTAAGTGTAACTAGATCTAGATCTGGTAATACCGCAATGTTGTGGTTCCGGGATAGATTGTACAAGTACAGAACCCGTTATACGAACGGTACAATAATATCATAGTATGGCTTGTGTAAACCTTGCACACTGATGCAGGACTTCTTTGTAAACCACATTGCTGGTATATATACTTCATGGATGGAATAGATTTTAAGGCTGTCTTTTGAGCCAACACGACTCATGGCAACATAGAGTTGCCCATGTGATAGAGTTTGACCCTGAGCTTTATTAGCAGTGATGGCAAAGGCAGGTTGAACAGGAAATTGCTTTCTTTTCATGTTGAAGGGGAAAATGTTGTCTGAGGGGATTATTGGGAGGGATTCTGGGAACTCGCTTTCCAGCATGGGGTCCACAGGCTATAGTCGCATCAATGATGTGGTCATGTAGATGTTCAATGACATATTGTGTTCTGTTGCAGTGGCCATTTACTGGGTCCAGATTATGCAACAGCATGATGATGCTGTGCTTTTTTACCTGTAATATGTGAGGCTGCATTCCTTAGGGGCACAGCGTGTTTAGAAACTCTATGGGGTACTGGTGTTCATTTTCTTCCACAGAATCATTGCTACTGTACACTTTGACATCTCCAGGAAATGTGTTCATGATGGTGTTGTTGATGCTATCTACTTCATTGTTGGTAGGACAAATGATTGACCGTGATGCTAGCCAAGCTGAGTCTGCGTACTTGTTCTCAATAGCTCCAAAAACAAAGTCCAGAAGCTCTGTTTCATTTTCTAGTGTCATGTCATCTGGAAGTTTGATGAAAAAATTACCGTTGTCTTTGTGCTGTTCTTCTTTACCATCTCCAATGCTAAGAAGAAAATCTGCAAATTGTGGAGACTCTCCTTGTAGCTTTGCCCTCATGTTTTGTCATCTTCAATCTTGTGACAATTTGCCAGAGATATGAAGATTTCAGCGTGGCCTCCACAATATCAGGCCTGGATCCAAGTCGGACAACTGGTAAAATTTGTCTCCAGTCACCAGCCAAAAGTACAGTCAGTCCTCCAAATGGCGATGAATTTTTTTGAATGTCTTGCATTGTTCTGTCTATTGATTCAAACACATGCTTGTGTCCCATAGAGATTTCATCAGTGATTTTGAAAGAGAGGGAAGTAAAACAAAATGTACAAATTACATTTGTTCTTAGTAAGGTTTCAAATTTAAGACTGCTTTTTTTCTTCTAGTTTTGTCTTTTCCTTGTGAAAAACATGAAGTTATTCAAAATTTTGCTGTGATTTAATGTCCTTGATATACATGAATAGGGGCTAATCTATTTTCAAATGAACAAGTAATTGTCAAAGAGCATGTTCATCACCAGAGATTCATGTTCTTGCATTATTTTAATTTCAGTGACAGCTGACACAATCTATGAATCAGGTGAGTATTCTAAGTAAAATAATATTTCATTGTAGCTTTGCATTTAAAGGATAATATATATTTTTTATCTCAAAATAAGTTCCAGGTTTGCTGGTTTTTCTGTCGACCCACTTTTTATATATTAGCTGCTGAGTGTTGCTTGAATTAATTTGAGGAAATCTCATAATGAAGGGTTGAAAACATTTTTTTTAACTATTCAATATCCTCATTTCATGTGAAAGGAATTAATTTGAAGAATATTTGCAAAGCAGTTGTTCAGATTTTTTATGATCAGGTTACCAGTACTCCTAATTTTAAGTTCTTGATTTTGGGATTATTATAATTTTAAAACCTTCTCTCAGCAAAGTTAAAAGTGCAATGAACAAAAAAGAAGAAACTTTATAATTACTGCAGAGTACCCATCTTATCTATAGCCCATAAAGTTCAAAGTTAGGCTATTGTAGGATTATTTATATGGACTGCCTCATAACCCACAAATAATTGAGTCTGTAGAACAGCAATTTGTAATTTTTTTTTATTTATTATTAAAAAAAGAAGCTGATAAAAAAAAACAGATCACAAAGTTAATCAGGAATTGGGCTAAATATAGCCTTAAAAAGGGCGTTATTATTCCCTATTCATATTTTGCTCTTATTACATGATTGTAATAGCCAGAGTAACAGAGCTGAATAATACAACCAAAGATATCATTTTTTTTTATTTCAATATATCTTTTTTGTTCATTTTTCAAATTAGAGAAAAAAGTGAAGACTCCAGGATCTTAATGTGTGCAAAAATTCATTTTTATCAAGGATGTGTAAATTTCATGTTTTTGTCCGATTTCTTTAGGCTTTGAAAAGAGTCAAAACATAGTCAAAGGTGTAACCTTCATTCTGCTTTGAGAAATTTCTCTGCATTAATCTTTTGTAGTTGTTGCACAAATTAAAAAGGGACCAGAAAGAAGCCATGATGGAAAATTGAAATTGAATTTTAAGATCATATTTTTTCTATCCATTAATATAGGGTACCTTACCCCCCAAATCATCTGGATATTTATCAGCCCAGTGACTGGAAGCTCTTATATAGTATAATTATGTAAATGTAATCATATGTTGTTAATTAAGTTCAGCTTTTTAACATGGGTATTAATGCTCAACTCTCTTTTGTATCATTTTCAGCTATCTTTCTCCTGCTCTATCACCCAATCCTGATTCTATTTGTGTGGTCCTATTATCAGACAATATTTGCAAAAATCAGAGGACCACCTAAAGAGGTATAAATTTTATGTAAAATAAAGCCCTTATGTGCTTTTTTTTTATTTGGTAAGCCCACTTTTTCCAAAACAGAACCTCTGCCATGGTCAAACTAAAGGTGAAATCTTTTCGAGTCAAGGATCAGTTCTGAATTGCGAAGGAATTAAGAAATGTATTTTACTCAGTTTAAATGGGGCAGATGTTGTACATTTCACATTCAAGGATGTTAATTTTTAGAGCAGTGGTTTATTAAGGGCTTCCTGACGCTAAAATTGTATTAATATTTAATTTGTCATAACTGTATAGACCTAAAAAGGTATTTGACTTTTTTTTTTTTTTTTGTTAAAATTAGTATTTGGATTTTAGTTTTATTTTTTGTTTTTAATTCAGCACTCTAACCATTTTCAATGTTTGAAGGATAGTTTTGTAAATATTTGAGTTAGCCTTTAATTTAATGAAAACTTATTTTCTTAAAACTTTGGACCAAGTAGGAAATCTGTCAGCATTATAAAATTATTGCTATGCATGAATAGACTGCAAAATTCCCTTTATTGTGTGTTTATTCCTAATTCTTTATATTATTTTTTTTTACCTATTTCAGTTTTACTTGAATCAGACAGAATGGCAGCGTCTTGAGTCAGAAACAAATGAAAATAATCAAAAGCAACAGTTGGAAAGCTTGGCTAAAAAGTTGCCAATTCAAAACAGAACCATTGCAGGGTGTATGTTTGATTAAACTTAGGCAATTTTAAATAATATATTAATTTTTTTAGGTTTTACCATGTACTTTGTACCTGTTTTCTTGTATATTGATGTATGTTGCTGTTTATTTATAGTGGTAAGACCATCCAGTTCAAATTATTTTAAAGATTTGTTCTTGGTTAAGATTCATTGAATGTGGTAGGCGTTCTTTTTTTTTTTTTTAATTTGTATTTTATGAAGCAGAAAATCAAAGTGATTTATTTTAAGCCTGAAGCACTTTCAAAATGCAAACACTATTTTTGATATTAGTATATTAGTTGTTCTAAATTGTTTAACATTCCTAAATGACTCTCTGAATTTTATTGTAGGAGATATGAATACTTATCACAAACATCAAACCAACATTTTGTTGATTGCTATGTTGGTATTTGTGACTGCAATTATTTATTTATTTACTCTTTTACACTTACAGTTCCACGTTATTGTGAAAAGTGCAAAACCATCAAACCTGATAGATGCCATCATTGTTCAGTCTGCTCATGGTAAGCTTGTGTCAAACAAAATCGGTTTAATTAATAATTTAACCACATGTCTGCTATCTTGCACCTAAACAAATGTAAAGCCAAATATCATTACTTGAGGAGAACTTCATAATAAAGAGTTTATAAAGAAACTCTATTTTTTTAAATAAATGATCTGCCTTTTTCCCTCCCAATTTTCTTGGACAATTACTGTTCTTCTTACTTTTTTTTTCAAAGTATTACAATGTTCATCAATGGAACTGCTTGAGAACAGCTACCATGAATTTCATCAACTTAAATTTAGAGCAAGAGGATAAAAAGGGACTTCAAATTTGAATCAATTATATATTGGAGTAATGATGCTTGTCTGTGAAAGTCTGTGATAACTTTTAATACCACAGTAGAAGTATTTTCTCAGAGTACAGTATGAATGTAATCATCAGAGATAAGTAGTGTCTTCAAAATTATATTTAGATTCTGATCTCTAAGAGGAATATTTATATGCTCTTTTCCAGCTGTGTCCTTAAGATGGACCATCATTGTCCTTGGTAAGTTGGAAATAAATTTATTGACTTGTTAAAAAAATATGAGATTCCCCTAAATCAGAAAGATTGCTGTAAAACTTTACTTCTGCTTTGTGAAGAGACAGAATTTTATCTCATTTAATGACATAATCTTTTAAGTCCATTTGTTCATTGCCTGTAACAAAGCTTGATTCCTTCATTTTATCAAGTATAATGTACGGAACCAATCGCATATAAATTATAATTGGATTTGATATATGTGGGTTCTAAGTTGACTAGAATTTTTTTTAGGTATCTTTAGCCTTGAAAAATTTATGTATTTCAGAAATAATGTGTATTAGTTTGTTTGTTTTTTTGGGGGGTTTTTTTGTTTATATAAAAGGTATGTATTAAATACAATAAGTATGACATTGTTGGATGGTAAAAAGTTCAAAATAGCCATTGGAAGGTGTATTTGGGACCAGTGTTTGGGTTGTTGTTTTTTTTTTAATTTTATAGGAGAGTATGCTCCAAGACCCCTCAATGAAAGTGGTCTCCCAAGAGATGGTTACAAAAATTTCAGTCAGTTTTGAGGAGGGTCACTTACATGTGTCAATTAAAAAGTTAATTTGGTCCCATTTGTCAATAACTTAGTTGTAAGATCTGCAAGTTTGCAAAGCTTCTAATGAGAAAAGAAATCATTCTATAGAAAGGAGGGTCACCTGTTTAGGGCATTTGAAGGTTTGAAAAACTCCCTTTATATGGCTTAGTTGTGAGCAAAATTAGTTTCATGAATCTAAGCTGCAATGAAATACAGTGTGCGGCTCAGCTATGGCCAGAGTCTAGAGCTCAGCACTGCATGATTAAAAGACTGATCAGTGAAATATGAGGCTGGACACTTCAAAAAGAGGGGCAAATAAAAGAGTAGCTACCTTTACTGAGATGAATGCTGAGAAAAAAAGTCTTGGGTTCCTTCTATTTGTAGCAGTGTAATTTAAAGCAGATCATAAGATCAGACTCTGAGCCTATTACCAAATATTTGAATTAGCTTAATTGAAAGGAAGTATTCTCATGCTCTTTTAATTGTTTTTGACTATGATGGATTACAATCATACAAATATACAGCATAAACTTTTGCAGCACTTCGACATTACAACTTTTTGAAAAATTAAAATTATTTATCTATTTCCTAGGGTGAACAACTGTGTGGGCTTTCACAACTACAAATTTTTTGTCCTGTTCCTGGGATATGCTCTTCTTTACTGCTTTTATGTTGCAGTATCATCACTAAAATACTTTTTAGCATTTTGGTCTGTAAGTATAATGTTGATTTTGTTGCTTTCATTTTCTCTTGAAATTTTTGTTTTTGTTTGTATGAGATTTTGTGTTTTATGCTTAGTTACCTCTCTCATTAATGTATCTACATTCCAGTTCTTAATGTGTTTTCAATCAAAGCAAGCAAAAGTGCTGTGTATAGATTTGATCTAAATAGAAATTAATGCAGTTCTAATAATCAATTATATTTTATTCATCTCCTTTTAACTAAGTAGAGCCATATACAAGAGATGATCAATATGTAATCTCCATAACTGTAAAAGAGTAAAAATAAAAGATTTCCAGAAGACCATCAAGGTAAAACTCAAGTGGTCGGGCCTCCAACCACGCCTCTGCTGCACCGGAAATGTGTTTTCCGTCCTTGCATCTTATTTCTTTCAGCTCTCTTTTCAATATAAGAAACAGAAAAAAATCTGATGCAGAGGTGTTCTTCACGGCGTCACTTTAGTGATACTTTAGTTGCGGCGCACTGGCCCCAGTCAAGCGATAACTAGGTCACGGGTTTGGGATCATTCACCCAATGCAAGGTCAAGGTCGGACGCACTGCTGGCATGCAACAGTCTTTTGTCATAATAGTTCATTTTAATATGATCTGGAAGCTTCATTTAATTATCTTTTCATTTGATCATTCACTCATTAAAAAAATAATAAAAAAAAGTTGTCATTAAAAAAAATTATAAAAATAGCTTTGATAGAAGCTTTTATATCAGTCATTTAAAAAGTTTGAAAAATGACCTGGTTACTGAGCTAATTAACATGATTAAGTGACCTCTAGCGGACAATCGGCTCCACAGAACTTGAAAAAATTTTGTCAATAAGACAAAATATTTTTCTAAACATTCACGCAAAAATCACATCCTCAGCACAAAAATTGTGTCTGTGAGCTTGGTCCAAACATAAATCTTTTTAATTATTACTACAGTGTACATTACTCCATCGAGTTAAAATATCCAAACAAGGGATAATGGCGAATAATGAAATACATTTTATCATTGGTGTTTTTTATCTCTCTTGTGGCTGACCAGATGATTTGATAGGTGTTGATGAAGCTATGGGTGTAGTTGGAATGGAGAGTGCTTGTTACTCGTTAGAAGTCAAGACTATGACTGTTGTGCTGATAAATTATGCTTTGTGGTAAATTTCTAGGTCTTTGTTCTCTGTTTGTACCTATGACGATCGTTACTTCCACTGTTTGTGTGTCTGCTAGTGGTGCGTCTAATGTGTTTGTTTTCTAAATTGTCTCTTGTGGGGAAAGTATTTATGTGGTCTCTATTTTCATGCTGATTTAATTGGTGAGAATCTTCTCTATCTGTCTCTATGCTATCATTGGGCCTGCTGGTACCTACTAGTTCTACGCTGATTTTGTTATCTGTGTGGCTATCTGTCATCGTTTCAATTGTGTCCGCAAGTGTAAGTAGTGTAGTATTGTGGTATTAATCTGTAAAAATTAAAAAGTGGCTAGTGGTATGAGTGTCTGGGTGGGTTTTATTTTCAATGAGTACTCTCTCGGTCGTGTCTCTCTAAGTTTGAGAGCTCAGGCCTGCTTTGTAAACTCACATGCCTTTAGCTAGGTTAGAGTGACGATACCTCAAAGTTGAGTTAATTAGAGATTTTGTTCGTCGAAGTCACACCATAAAGCGCTAGTCGTTTGTATCATAGATATAGCCGCTTTTATAGTTGCCAAACCTCTTCTTTTTCCACGCTGATATGTTTGCCTTACATTACATCGCAAAATATTGAGAAAAAAATAATTGATTTCGGATCGACCCTAAACACCATGCGAATGTCATCACTAAGTTCAACGTCCGAAAACGACTTTAATTTTATATTGTTTTTCTCCTCTTACTTAAAGTCAGTTGGCCACATTTTCGGCACATTTCATTTGCATATATTGATAGTAACAATCTTTCGTATGTTCCATAATGGTATAAAAAATTTATTCAAAGATTCTATATCATTCCTGAAGATATAAAACCTGTTAAATCAGAAAGACAAATAATATTTGAAAACCGTTGAAGAAGAAAAAATGATTTGTATGGGGCTGTTTGTCTGTAATTGTCATATTAAGAGGACAATAGAGGTATAATGGTAGAGCCAATCTTTAGTAGGTTACATAATGGTGTTAAAAAAATTGTTCAAAAACTCTCTATCATTGCTGAGGATATGAAACCTGTTAAATCAGAAAGACAAATAATAATTGAAAACCGTTGAAGATGAAAAAATGATTTGTATGGGGCCATTTGTCTGTAATTGTCTTATTAAGTGGACACAATAGAGGTATAATGGTAGAGCCGATCTTGAGTATGTTCCATAGTGGTGTAAAAAAAAATTATTTAAAAATTCTCTATCGTTGATGAGGATAAGAAACCTGTTAAATCAGAAAGACAAATAATATTTGAAAACCGTTTAAGAAGAAAAAATGATTTCTATGGAGCCGTTTGTCTGTAATTGTCTAATTAAGTTGACACAATAGAAGTAAATTTATAAAACTTAATTAACAAACTAAGTGAGCAAAACGAAGCTCTAAAACAAAACCTTTTATAGATAAAAACACGGGAATTTCACAAAATCACAAAACAGAGTTTATAGATCGAAAGTCAAGAGGAAACCGGTGTAGGTTAACAAATTTGACCATAGCTTGTTAAACAAAGACAAACTTTATTACGCATCAAAGTGCAGTGCGCAAAATAACGGGCGCACTGGTTTACCCTGCATAGCAGCGTCAGCAGAGTGTATCTGACAGTGACTGATTCACTGGAGATATGCGGACAACCAGGCATAAACTAAAGTATCGCTGAGAGACAATTTTGAGATGCTGTGTCCTAGAAAATCAGGGAAACTCTTGGATTTGTTGTTTTAACACAGCACTAGGATTTACCCTCAAAATCCCAGATTTTTTTGTTTTGTTTTGGCATTTAGACTGCCCCAACATATATTTGGTTGTTTTGATTTTGTTTTGTGATTAGCGTGACCCAACAAATATATTCTTAGGGGAAAAAAAAGTGAAAATATAATTTTATGACTAATATGATATTTTTTGGTCATCCAGTATGAACCAGTGCGAAAGTATTAAGATCGATTGGGGAATCCTAACCAGAGCTAAATCAAGAGTAAACTAGATAAGAAAAATCGGTGTAACATGTGAGTATTATTATAGAAGGTAATTTTCATTTGGTTTTTTTTTTCTTTGCTCCGCAAAAAAAGTAGGTGATTTTCATTCCAAAGCAAATAGTTATAAGTCTAGATTTAAATGTTAAATTTTTTTTATTACACGGCCAGGTGGAGCCTAGTGAGACATTCTATACATAATTGATATTTATCATATTCAGTTCAAATATCTTTTTAAAAGAAAAGATAAAGATGAGGAGAGTAGTGCTCAATATGTAAGCCAGCAGAATGTAGGCCTTATATATATACTCTGAGGAGTAAACCTTTATGGCACCTCAGTTAAACCAATTAAATACAACAAGCATTAACAATTAACATTTGGAGGACACAGCTGTAGATGAGCTACAACAGGTCATTCAACTTCTTAATCTGAGCACTTTTGGTGTTTAACCTTTGAGGTAAAGGTATTTTATCACAGAACTGATTTCAATGTTGCCCATTTTGTTTGTTCAATGACATCTGACAAAAACAAGTAGCTTCTGTTTCCAGGTTATGTACTGTAGCGCATGATAGCAAAACAAAAAAAGCATTTTTTTGGAAATTCCCAAAATTTCATACATCTTATTCAATCACTTTGATGCGCAATTTGTAGGAATTTAACAGTATTCAAAATATTCCTTCATGGTCAGGGAGATTACTTTTTGATCACCCCTTGTAATTATGTCAAGGAATTCTGTTTTCTGCAATAAGTGTTTGTCATATAATTATGTTTTGTGTTCGTTGCTTTCTGCTCCCTTTTTTATTGGGGGGGGGGGGGGAATGTATGGATTTGCAATGTTCTTGTTTTTGTTGCCTGCATACTTTCCTTTTTTTAATGAAAGCTTTGAAAGTTTAAGTTTTAGAAACGTGTCCTAAACAGTGAAAGGGAAGAAAACTTACTTTGAATTTAATGTCTGAAAGTCAATATTTTTTTGCGATTGGCATAAATCTATTGCTTTGCATCTTATAAAACTAAAAAAAAATCATATTTATATTCAACATGTATTTATGAATTTGTTTTTTTTTATTTTTATAGTTTTGTTGCAAGCTGTGTCAGAGTTCACATCCTTATCAACAAATTTATGAGGTGGCCTGCAAGATTTAGGCTCAGTGACTAGTTTTGGTCAAATTGTTATTTCATTTTCTGAAAGCCCGATCAATACTATGTATAAAACTGTTAAAATTTTTTAAATATCTTAATATTTGGGTGAGATATGACTCAAAACGTAAGACAAAGTTGGGGAATGAGAAACTGAGAAAAATATGTATTAAGTTAGGGCTAGTCTTCTTGCAGAGTTGCAGGTGTCTTCACAAAAACACCAAAAAACAATATTTAAAATTGCTTGTAGGCTTTGACACTTTTTGACCAGATAGAAAAATGGATGATTGTTTATTAGAAACTAAAAAGTGGACAACCTTGTAAAATTGATTATTTTACGTTTGAAGCTCAAAGCTCAAAACATTAATTTCCGACATGAGCCGAAAATCCCAGACCACCACACATATACTTGAAGTGAAAGAAATGCTTGCTTTTTGCCATTCTAAGGTTTCATTAGAAAGATGAGCCTACAACAGTGTTCAATTGTTTGATTTCAGGGTGGTGGCGGTCACAGCACAGGCAGATTCCATGTCCTCTTTTTGTTTTTTGTAGCCGTGATGTTTGGAATCAGTCTGATCTCATTATTTGGTTATCACCTGTATCTAACTGTACATAATCGATCAACATTAGGTGAGTTTTGCTCTTAAGAATTCTTTATATATATTTTGAAAAAGTAAGGTATGTTTTTTTTTTTTTTTACAACATCTTGAATTTTAAGAAAACCCAAAAGTAAAATATGGTCTTATCTGCTTAGGAAAAGCAATTAAACTCTCTTAAAAAGTTCTGCTTTTATTCTTTTGTAACTTGGCACATGACTGTTTTAGTAGTTGCTTTTTGTTTTTTTTTCTTGTGTGTGTGGGTGGAAATTTGCAAAATTTGTTTGTCATTCAATATCAAACCTTTTTTTCCTTTTTTTTATGTTTGAAACTTCAAACTTGATGCTATGCTAATATTGAAGATCAATCAATTTATATTTTAAATATTTAGGGTTTTATTTTGAAAATCTGTAGCATATAATCTGATTTTTTTTTAATTGGTGTGATAGTTGGAAATTTCCCTCAATAAAGTTAAAAACTGTTTGTTGTTATAAGTTATATTGCCTTTGGAGCAAAGCATCATTTGTAACTTTCACTGAAAGGAGTAAATCAGCTAAAGAAAAGTAGAGTTTAATGATACTTTTGAAACATGGAGGTGACTGAAAATATTGGTGTATCTTTATGTAATTTGTTTATTCCATTATCATCCAACTTGGGTTTCTTTGCAGAATCATTCCGTGCACCAGTATTTCAAACAGGGCCTGACAAAGATGGCTTCAGTTTAGGATCAGGTGCAAACTTTGCTGAAGTATTTGGAGATAACAGGCTACGCTGGTTTTTGCCTGTTTTTACAAGGTGAGTTGATTTAACGAATCTCAAGCCCTTGTTTTTTTTTTAAGTTGTAATTTTTTATGTTTTTTGATTAGTTTTGTTTGCCGGTTTTTTTTTTGGTTGATTTGTTTTTGTTTTTTTTTACTACACTTAATACATAAAACCATACTTGTGCCTCGGGTAAGGTCTTAACAATCCATCATTGGATAATTCTTCATGTTTTAAAAGATTTTAAAATCAATTTTGCTCTTATCTCTGCACCTTAGAGCACTACATCTTTTTTTTGTCTCATCTCTGTAATTGTTGTAGAAACTAACGTTTTGGGTACACACAAAGAGATTTTTTTCCTGTTTTATATTTTGATTTTCCTCAATGCCAAATTCAATCATGGCTGTTTCCATTACCATTAACTCTTTTTTTTTACAATAATGCCTTGAGGTTCCTATTTACTTGATGTCAGTTGAAGTGTATAGTTATTCCTTTTTTATAGCTTGTGACCATATCATAATTTTGGCCACCCTTTTAAGACCTATTGTGGAACACAAGGTTAGCTTGTAAATAAAAATTTAGTTGAATTTTGATACTTCTAATCTACCTTCTTACATATATAACATATAATGTACAGTTAAACACATTAAGAATCTTGTGTCTCAAAAAGATTTAGGTTTTGTTTTGTTTGTTTGTTTTTGCTTTCTTTTTTTTTTTCTTTTTTTTGAGGGGGGGGGGGGGGAATGTTACTTTGTTTTTTCTTTAGTTGGGGATTATGAATTTATTTCATATCGGCCTTATCTCGATAGGTGACAAGGATTTCCTGTAAGATAGTTTCAAATATCTTTACAGTCTTTGACAAAGCACTTTTTTATAAATGTTGGAACATTTATGGTACTGGAATGAGAATTTGGATCTGTTATAATCTGTTCAGTTTACATTTTTATTGTGTACCCAGCCCTCTTCATCCTGTCATCTGCTCTTATATTTCTGAATATTTATGATTTAGATGTTCTGCAGTTAAAGTCAACATTATAACCATTTAGAGACCCATTTACTTTTGAAGAGAAAAAGGTGGCAAACTTTGTTTCTGGCCAAACAGTGGCATATTCAATTTGCCCATGATGCTTTTATGTTCTTTTTGTGATTTCGGAAATGATTTTAAGTCTTACTGGTGTATTTGAAAATTATTTACCAAAGTTGACAACTGATGAAGTCATCTTTAGCATCTCGATGCTTGTGAGCTAAAATTTTATCTTTTTTTCTTTACTTGTAAAACATGCATATCAGAAAATAAAGTGAAGAGCTCTCAAACTTGAACCAAATTGAGAATTTTCTAATGTTTTAGCTCTGCATTGTGAGGCTGGATAGGTTGAAAGGTCCCAGGATAGTTTTTATTTACTGCAAGTCATTATAAGAAGAGATATGCTACATGTAACACAGCCATTTCCCCCGAAACCTCATAAGACAGGATTCTGTGACTTTTTTTTATGCTTTTCCTTTACATATTCCCGCTTGCTTTGTTGTTTCCAAGTTTTTTGGAATTTATCCCATTTTTTTTATACCAGCTTCAGTTTTAATTGAAAGGACTCCAAAATGGGCTGTATCATCTTTTGGAACAGTGTTTGATTGACCAACAAAAAACTGAAAAACTTATGGTAATTTGCAGGATCAAATTTCATCTAAAAATGAATATCGCAAGTCCTGTGAGCAAATGATTAAATTGAAAATTTGAAATGCTTCATGACCACCAAATAAAAAAGAAAGATGCCACCTTCTGTCTTGGTGACAAAATATCTTTGCTCTGCTGTTCTGCAGCCATGGAGATGGTGTCAGATTTCCTTCTCGCTTGCAGCCTTCTATCAACTATAACACCATGGGAACTACACCCAGATCAGAACAAAAGTTTGTATGCTTTTATCTTTTTTTTTTTTACCTTTTTTCCTCTAGATTATCATTTACTATACATTAATTCTCAATTATTTTCTGTCGCTCATTGATCTTTTTAATTTTTTTTTCTTATTTCTTCTGCACTGCTATTGTTAGGTTTTTTTTCTGTCTTTATTTTCAAACTCTCTTTCAACCATTGCTGAAATATTGCGCTCTTGATGGACATTCAAAGAAGGCGAGGATAGTTTTATGTTTTTTATGTCTCTTTGAACTACTGCATCTGTGACAAATTCACTCCTGGAATCTTTTTGAACTGGTTTGAACATAATTTTTTTCACCAATAATAAATCAAGTGAAGGAGTTTGTTCATTTTACATGGGTCAGATAAGTGCAGCTCATATCATCCATTCCTTATTAACAGACAGCAGCAATCAATTTACCCACACAACAAAATTTTTCAAATTTCTAATTTATTCTATTTGTCCATGTTCCTTTTTCACTTGCTTGAAGATTTTCCAAGATTTCTAGAACAATGAGATTCAGTTTTTCCATTCATATACTCCAGGTAGCACAATGAATTGGTTTGCTTGGTTTATGAATATGTTGGATTTATATTTGCATTTATTTTGTTTTATACTGATGTTTGGTTGCTTGTTGTTTTATTTTTTTTTTTCATTTGGAATGGATTCTTCTTAAGATGCTCATGTATAGTAAGATCATGTAATTTTTTTCTTCAAAACCCCCAAAGACTATTTTAAGTTTTATCCAAGCTTTACTTTTCCCTTATCTTCTTTTTCTTTTTTTTTTCTTTACTCTTAAAATGAGTAAGAATTCGAAGCAGTAGGTAATTCTGAAAACTTCTTGTAATACATATTTTCAAAATGCAAAATGTTCTCTTTTAAATATTAAAGAGAATATGATTTGTACAATTGAATTTTTAAGTGATTTCAAATACTTTGATTTAGATTGAAGAATTAGACTTAATCTAATTTGATTTAAAGTCTTCAAGTGATTATTTTTTTTTTATTCAGCTTTCTTATGACTTTAAGAAGTATTCTATGATGGCGTTATTTGATAATCAGGACATTTTTTTACTAGTTGATTTGACAAAGGCACTGATACCAAAAGCCTTCCTTTTCTTCATTTTATTCCCTTTTTTAATGTTTATTTTTAGTTTGCATTATGCTGGCTTTATTAAATCTTAGTGCATTTGATACAGTAATATTTCATCATTTTTTTAGATGTAAGTTTTTCAACTGGAGTCTATAAAATGTTAAACATGTTTTGTAATCCTTATTTTCAGTAATTTTTTAAAGAAAGAAGGTCGTGCTATTTATTTTATTTCAGTATAAATGGAAATCGTCTGAAATGTAACATCTTTGCTGAAATTTCTAGTGCTTTTTTTTCAATTTTTTAACTATCAAAACCATATGCGCTTTTTTGTTATAGTAAGCATTTTAGGCATCCGCTTTTGTTAGTTTTTTTCTTACATGTTTTGGAAAAAGGACATTATACTTTAAAAATTCTCTCAGCGGTAAGGAATACCTTGTTTCAAGGAAACTGTATTCTTTACATATGATAAGACATATCAACACTGCAGCAGATGATGCAAAACTACTATTTTATAAAGTTTTAACTTCTTGTCTATTTATGTTAGTTATGAGTCTCAAGTATTCTGGGAAAGGAAGTTATGACCTGGATGATGTGCAATATTTACAGAATTTTAAATGATGGATCGGAATAAAAATCAAATCTCGTCAATAAGGGAGCATGGAACATGCTTATCAGTGCAAAAAAATGTTTTTCTACTGTTAACAATCTAGTTTGCAATTTCGGTTGGAACCTACCAAATTGTCTTGGAGAAATCCACAATTTGAAGTTGTGATGCATTTGAAATATAAAATGGTCAATGCTTGGAAGATGCCGACTAAAATGTTCTACAAGCCTCTTTTTTTTCTGCTTCTAGTATGGGTGATGGTGTAACATACCCAACGCGCACTGTGGATCTAGACTCTGATGGTCTCTTAGGTCAGCGGCAGCGCTGGATGGAAGAAGGGGATCAAGGTATGGAGCATTCTTAAAATATCTTTTTACTTGTAAACTTTTTTCCCACTTCATAATTTTCATGATTTTAATTCAGGTTAGATAGTAGTCATTTGGCCTCCATCAATTTTTGTCATGAAAAAGACTTCAAAACACAAAAGACTCAACTATCTCTCATAATTGGAAGTCTAAAAAAAAGGTTTAAGTTGCAGCAATACCTAATATTTTCATCTGATTTTTAAACGTAATGATCCTATTCGCCCCTCTCCTCCCCTTTTGGACTAATAACCCACCATGCTTTTGAAAGAAATAGCAATGATTATTGAATACTAGATTGATTCCAGTAACAATCTGATGTATAATTATTATGCTTTGCATAACCTGAACTTCAAAATAATAATTATAAGCTATGATTACACAGAGCTAAAATTTTAGATGGTTCTCAAGAGTAGTTAGAAATAGGCTTGGATTAATAATTGTTGGAAAAATCCTTGCCCTTTGTGGGACCTCCCTCCTCCACCTAATTTTTTAAAGCTTTCTTTTGTACATATCTAGAACATACAGGAATGTTTAAAAAATCTTTAATATATATATATTATTCCAGGAATGGAGTTTTATATGATTTGTAAGCATGTACATGAAAAACATTTACACATCAGTTGTATTTTTGTTCGCTTGTTAAAGACTCACTCAGTTTGAGTTTTGTTATTGAAAAGTTGATGATAGCCCACTTGTCAACTTTTCCACATTCATTCATTTGATTGAGTTTAGATTGCCGTCTGTTTTTGCATTCCTATAGTTATGAATTATTTCTCCTCTGAGTGAGATTTAAGTACCATTGTTAATCTCTTTATTCCTGTCTTCTTACTATATCTTGGTGACTCTGTGTGTGTGTCTCTCTCTTTTCTCTGTGTGTCTGTCTGCCTGTCTTACTCTCTCTATCTGCCCTCTCCCCAACCCTCCACCTTTTTAAAAAACCTTAAGGTGGTGCCCATTGACATAACCACAGGTGAGTAGATATTTGATTTTGATATTAAAAAAAAACGGTTTTGGAATGGTGTTACACTTTACAAAAAAAGCATGGCATGAGAAGAGAAGCAGAAGCCATTTTGTCAAAATATACAAAAAAAAAACAACAACCAAGTTATTTACAAGCTTAAAATGTAACTTGAAAAGGATTTTAAAGGCTTTCTTCTATCAGTCAATCATCTTGCTACGTTCAGAGCTCTCCTTTTTTACTCTTGCTTTATGTTTCTTTACGTTTTATTTTATTTTCTTCCCAAGGTGATGATTATCTTGAAAAAAATTATCGAGACCTGCACTCTAAAACAAAGCAATGCAAAACCTTTTCACAGTAAATTTGAAGACAGGAACTTTTCTTCGTAAGAGTCAATAGGAATGAAGTTTTAATGCTTTTTTTTTTTTCCAGAGACTTAATAAAAATGAAAAACTTGCATCACTTTTTACATCGAAGCATGGAAGTTTACTTTGTTGGTCCTTTTGTGATTTATAAGAGATTTCCTTAGGAATTTTTGATTTTGAGAAAGAGAAAGGTGGGCTGGCATTATCTGGCTTTTATTTGATACAATGAACACTGAGTCAGACCCACTTTAACATAAGCTTTATCATTTTTTTTTCCATTTGTAACTAGGCTGAATTAATGAAATCATTTGTGCAATATTTGCTTGTTTCTGTCATCTTCAAATGGTAGGGTTTATGGGTAGTTTTTCTGCTTTTATTATCATGGAGACTAGTTGTGAAACAAAAAAGCATACCATACATTATGTTCTGAGTGCTCTTTGAAGCTCTGTATTGTGGGAATCAAATCAGCTTGACTTCACAGTTTGTTTCTGATTCAGCATGATTTCATGGAAATGGTTTTGTATGAAAGAGGGTAATGAAATTACTTGTTATGATATATAAAAAAAAATGCTATAATTCTTCAAGACCATGTTATAACTACCCAATCAACAATCAACAGTACAACATTAGCCCCATGGTGATATATTCAGCAAACTGAAGAGGATGCTGTATAGTGTGAAAAAGAAAAGGTGCTATATTATAATGTTCGGCTTTTTTTTTCTTCAAATGAATATATGACCATGCTGGCAAAAAAAGGAAAAGAATAATCTCACTGTCCCCTGTACCAACAAAGGAATTTACAAGTGAGGACTATTAACTTTCAATCCATGATATGATCAGCTACAAAAGATTAGCCAAGACGTTTTATTACCAACACTATTTTGATGGTTCTTAATTGAAATGGAAAGCATAGGAAACAAACACTAAGAAACAGAAGGAAAAGTATTTATATATATATATATATTCCCTCAAATACTATAAGAACTTACTGTGGGGCATTTTATAATTGTAAATGATGAATACCTGGCATGGCTTTTCAACTAACATGAAGACTATGTTTTTAAATCTGTAGATAGAGCTTTAACCTATTGCCTATTGGCTGTTAATCATTTCATCTTTTAAGTGAGTGAGCCAGAACTGCAATGCTGTGAAGAATGTCTACTAATCACTAAGATTATCATACTTGAGCTCATATTCTAGGATGACATAATCATATGACGAGGCTAGGTTGATAGCATTCCCTTTAGCTTGGTAGAGAGCGATTAAGGAAGTTGGCACATGATTATAGGTATTGTTAAAAGAAAAAGAAATCAATGTCCCCATTTTAACCCTTCAACTGCCTCCACTAAAATATCTCAAGGAAAAATGGTGAGGTTCGTCATGGGGAAAATTGTAAGTTCCTGTGCTTTTATGCTGGAGTTCAAATGTTGCCTAATGTAGTGGATAAAATGGGAAAACAATTGCTCATGAATTGTTTTAAGCACCCTTTGAACAATTTCCCTTTCAACATTCTGTTGCTGTGTCGGAGGCTGCTTAGTTGCTATACCTCTTTTTACTAGTTTTACATTATTTGGTTGTTTTTTATTGCCCCCCCCCCCCCCCATCCACATTTTTTTCCCAAGAGGGGTGGGGGGGGGAGGGTGTACAACACTTCAAGAGTATCATTTAAGTGTAACTTAAGGTTATAATGCATAGCTTATATAGTAATTTAAAGAGTCACATAACCTTTAACAGCAATTTTTATGTAGCTGACGTTCGTTTACACCACATGAATTTCTCTAGACAAGTAGTTTTTTTTAGCCTAAAGTTGGTTGTGATCAATGAAATGCAAGAAAATTTTGTATCACAAGATACATTTATCATTTATGCTGTAAAATTACTAACCTTGGTCTAAGAGAAAGTATATCACCAAAATTGGAAGGATGGAGTTGGTGTGTGGATGAGCTGTCAGTAATTATTGTAGATTAATTCTGTTAATTGGCTGACTTTTTAATTTGATAATGTGCGATAGCATAATTGTTTTTTTGTAAGCACTAGAATTTTCTGCAAAAATATTCCTTAAATTATAAAGATCACACACTAAAATAAAGTCAAAATCATTTTTTTTTTAAATTTGCAGTATAACAGTTGGAAGTAATTTTTCTTTTTATTATGTGCCATGTCAATAACTTAAAATCCGCAGTAAATCACCTGTGATAAAATTTTGTTACAGAATCCAGCTTTGAGAACAAAGGAGTGGATATGGCCTAATGAACAAGAGTCTTCCTACCAGATCACAACAGCATCAATCACAGAAACAACAAGAATTGAGCTTTGGACATTGGATATTATGGTGCCAATAGAAAAATACTTAATGTTTATTTAGTAAATTGAAATGTAAAGGGAAATATGGTTCATAAAATATTTGAGTTATGAAGCCATTATTTGTATAACAATCTTGTTGTAAATGTACATATATACATATATATTTCTATGAATAGAATAAAATTGATGTGGAATTTGGGGGTCAGCTGCCTCTGAATATGAAATTATATAAATGTTTTTTACAATCCATGGCTTAGTTAGTCTGTTTGGACATTGATCAAGAATTGCGATGTTCTGAGATAAAATGTAAAAGCATAGTTTATTGACTATTCCAAGAAGTACTCTGATCTTCTCTTGAAAAACCACATTCATTTGATGAAATGATGGCTATCTCCTTTATCCCCTCCAATTTTTTGTATTCTTCATCATGGCCTTGAGGTTCAAGGTCACTTTTTTTTTTTTTTTGCAACACTGATCTTGATTTGGTTTATAACAGTTTGTACAGAATTTTGTAAAACTGAATCACTATAATATACATACAATATGTTGGACTGTGATTTTTATCTGCAATCTTTTTTCACAATATATTGTTGTAAAAGTTTGATCCTATGGGTGTGTGGTTTTCAAGCATTAATAATGCCCCACAGCTTTACCAAAATTCTAGGGGCTGTAGAAACCATTTGCAAACTAAGAAAACGATTGGGTATGCTTTTTTTGCTACTGTTTTGTCATTACATATGTGACTAAATTAGAAACTACTTCACTAGTGTATTATTTGTTTGAACTTTGCAACACTCAGATCATAATATGTGATTATTAAAAAACAAAAAAAAATGAAAGGAAGGGCTTCTTTCCTTTTTTATCTTTTTTATCTTCACCATATTGTTAGCTTTTCTTAAGATAATTTTCAGCAGACGAGCTTGAAGTAAAGGTAAACTGTTAAACTGTTCTTATGCTAAGATTTCTTATCAGTTTTTTTACTTTGTTAAAATCACCCTATTCATGGCAAGAGAATGACTTGGCCATGGAAGAGATGTTGCTTTTTTCTCAACAGCATAGTCTTGTTTACTTAATTTCAGTCTTCATGAAAGTAAGCAAAAGCTGCTGTCTCAGCTTGAAGAAAGCAGCTCATGATGATATGAGCCGGCTAATTCAGATTACTGAGTGATAATATAGTTTTTGCATTGTTAACTTACTATATATATATATATATATATATATATATATATATATATATATATATATATATTCCTTGCACTGAGACCATAATGTGATGCTGATGATCCATTGCAGTTACAATTTAATGCTTGATCCTATGAGGTGAAAAAGTGCTGTCTAATACAAAGTAAAAATGTGCAACTGCTTTGTTACTTGAACCTCTTAGCCTTTCATCAAGAGCATGGATGATATTTCTTATCTTCCATTATTCTTTAGTTATAGTTAGAAAAGTTTGATTTTTTTTTTTATAAAGTCAGACCTGCCAACCGTCCCTGATTATCTGGGACAGTCCCCGATTTCAATTTTTGGAAAAAACGGTGAAAAAACCTTTTTCTATCTTTTTATTTTTCTTTTGTATGAATGCCTATAACTTCCTAGCGACATGTATTAGAATACAAATTTTTAGTTTAATTATATATGTTCTGTTTGCTTAGATCACCTATGCAGTAGTGGTCCGTGAAATTAGACTCGTCCGCAAGAGGGTGTCCCCGGTTCCATTTTCTGAAGGTTGGCAGGTCTGTTAAGGTTGAAAGGAGTAACTGCATGTATAATATGCCTCATCGAGCTTCAAGTTTTGTACAAAAGATAGCAACATTCCTTATCCTTTTTTTGGTTTATGTGACAATTTATCTATCATTTTAACAATTTTTTTTCTTTCAAAATTTGTAGCTTTTGACCCAAAAGAGATTTTTGCAAGATTGAATCATGTCAAACGCTCTATACAAATACATTAATTTTCTTTAGAAGAACTTCAATACATTATTGTGATGTGAAAGAAAGGTCAAATTTTGATAGTAATGAAACTAGGTGTGGTTTTTTATTGGGATACCATCAACAATCTCAATGCTAGATAAACTGGTCTGACTTTAGTTTAATATTATTTACTTATTAAATGGTAGCGGTTTCACCATTCATTCTCATTCTTAAGGTCTTATTTCTGGTGTATTAAAAAAAATGGCTGTAGTATTAAACAAAATGTTAGGTATTAGGTTTTCAGATATACTTGTATTTTAATTACTTTGTTTGCATCATATTTCACATATCTCAAAAGCTATCTCTGGTCTAAGCTACACGATGATATGCTCTAGTAGAATGGAATTGGTTATGCTGTCTGCTCATTACTTTTTCATTTCTGATTTTGTTATATTTTGTATCGTACCGTACTTATTTATATCTTGCATTAGTTTTCTTTGATGCTCATACTGCTGTTTTGTTGCCTGTAACTGGATCATTTCTAAACCAATTACTTGAGCTTTATATTTGGTACTTGAGACTGCCTTTGATCAATATAATTGAAGTCGGGAAACATTTGGTTTTATTTTAATGAATATTGTTTTAATTACTTGAGATTTATCTTATCATCATTCTCCTCATTCTCATGCCACTTCTAATATGATTCTGCGGATTATGAAACTCATTTTGAGTTTCCATAAATAGACAGATTCATCATGTGCACTTGATGTGATGCTAACTTGGAAAGGAATATTGTTTTTCTTTTCTTTATAAATATTGTTCTGAATGCTTATTTTTTTTTCTTTTCCTTATAATTAAATAAGAAAAATGCATTTCTGCATTTAAGACTTGAATATTACTTTAAAAAGTTTGCTAATGAATAAAATGGGGTTTTTTTTGTTTTTTTTTTAAACCTACCAAATGATGTCTTTTGAATTTTGAAACCTCCAAGCACAATGATGCACCAACTGTGCCATTGATGCTTTCAGTGATAAATACTTCGGGATGAAAATATAGAGTGAAATTATCTCAGAGAAAATCTAATTTCTAAAAATGATACCAAATTTTATAGTCAACGCCAGTGAAAATCGTTCTCAAAATATTTCTTTTGCAGGTCGTGTTGATTTCAGTAAAAGCAAAATAATTGAATTTGTTTTACTTAGGTATTTCATCACTCTAATGTCATAAATATGAACCTGTTTCAGATAGTTATAAATCTTTTATCTTGATTATCTCATCAATTTCAAACTTAACTGTTCTTGCTAAATTAAATCATGTGAACATTGCTGTCTTTTCTGTTCTCTTCATATTTATGCACTGTTATTTTTTCCCTTTCTATCATTCATATGAAGTAAATCAGCTACCATTTCTTGAAACTGCAGCCAAAAAAAAAATGTTCAGAAAATTCAAACCTAAATGGAGAGCATAGTGGCAATGCTTGCAAGCTAGTCGAAAATTGAAGCGCCAATATAAGCATCTAGTTTTAGGCATTGTAAACATGGCCTTGTGTTTTGCCTTATTTTCCACAGCCTTGCCTTTTCCTTATGAATTGTAGTATAAATTTTATAGGCATGTGACTTATTGAATAGATGGAAATCATGAAGAAAAGTGATTACTTTGAAGTTAAAAACCTTAATATCTTACATATTATTGATTGTGAACGTCTAGGCCTATTGAAGAAATTGATATGTTTGGAAGCCTTACTATGTTATACTATACAGCTAAAAATGATAAGAATATCTTATGAATTTCTCAGTATAGTATGTATATTACAATATGTGAAACAAAAGTATTGCAAGACTTTAAAGGGATGCAATACAAAGTTTTATCATAATGTCATTAATTCTTGCTTATATTGAAGTAAGGGATATAGATATCGATATATAAATTTAAGCTCTACAAAGAAATTAAAACATATGAATGTTAAGTTTTATTTGCAATTAAAGTCTAGATTCTGAAAAGCAATGTTTTGAATGCAATGCTTCTCAGTATATATATATATATTACTATAGAGGATATTCCTATTGTCAGCCACTATTAATATGCTGAAGAAATCTAAAGAATTCAATATCTTAACTTATTTGCATCTTTCAGTTATAGAGCTTAATGTAACTTGAAGTTTAAATGATTTAAGTTGATCAGTACAATTTGATTGAAGTAGATTTCACTATATGTAAAAAGAAAGCGAAGCAAAACTTATTTCATGCTTCAGGTAAATTCTTTTCACAAGTATTTTTTTTAAAGACCGTATAAATCTCATACCTAGTATGTAAAATAGTTTTGTTGTATCTCCTTGAAATGCCTTTGTAAAATGTATTGTCCTCCATCTTTGGGATTTATTTTTAGAATCTTTCTCTGAGCTTTGTAATCAGTGCAAATTTAATGATTTGCACCTATGTGGATATAGATCTTATCAGAAATTTATGAGGCTAAAAGGGTCCTTTAATCTTCTGCTTAAATCATCTTGGCATAAAATGTTCATTTCAATTGACAACTTCTCTGAAACACTTCAGCTTACTCTGCTCTGGTAGTTTAATAATAATATCCTCTTTCTAAAGGTTGGTCTTAACTTGCATAATTATTGTTCGCTCCTGTCAAGTTTTCAACCATCTTATAGGCCAACAATATTGTTTCGCTATTGTTAATTTTGCTGTCTTGGTGCATTAAATGTAGGTGTAAGCAACTGGAGCAGTTAACATAGGAAAAGTGAGAAAGGGGAATCAGAAAGATCGGGTGTGCAAGTTAAATAACCAAGTCTATAAATTGAGTACTACCATTCTTGAATTCCATGACCTAATTTTCACATTTTTGTGCACTCTTTCTTTATGAATAAATAAAATCTAATTATTCCTAAGTCTAGAATATTCTTTGAAAAGTATTATGTCTCAGTCATTACTTTGTGGTTGCTGCATTGATTAGTACAGCAATCTCATTTATAGCCCATGATTCAGGCATTCACTAAAATAAATAATTTTTTACTGCTAATAAGCTAAAATGTGTTGCCATAATTCTAAGATTGTTGACCGAAGTGGACTGTTAAATAATTATATCTCTGTAATGGTGCAATATCTGAGATCCTTTGTTGTTGGGAGATGAGACATGAACAAAAATTTTTTTACTGAACTTTTGAAATTGGTTAGAGCGAGTAGCATAGGGGGAAGCATGAGAGGGCAAAATGGGATGGGTCTAGAGAATTTTTTTTCTATTTTCTTAGATATTGTATGAAGGATTGAGAAAAGCCTTGGAAAGAACGGTGAGGTCTGGATATGGAGAGAATGATTTTTTATACAATTGAAGATAAAGTATACAACTGTCTAGCACCAATATCTTTGATGCTTTCAACTAAAATACAAATCTCAATAGTAATTGCATAAACAAAAAACCAAAAGAAACGATATCGATATAATATACGATCTCAGTATCTGGTTTTATGCTTTCCCACAATAGAGTTATGAAGAAATCTTAGTTATTTATAGCTCCATGTTTCCTGTAGACTGATCCTGGATGGTGGAAAAATGTTGTGCTCATTGATAATGATATCTAACTAATTTTGTCTATTTCCGTACAAGAAAGTTGAAGGAGTTAAAGGTTATGGATAAAAGTTTCCGTCAGGCACAAGGTTAGGGTTTCGGAAAATAACATGAATGATCAAACATACAGAATTCTGTATATTCACAAGAAATTCTCATCCCAGATTATTACATTGATAATCAACTTACAGTAGGTGCAAAGATCTAAATTTGTCTCTATGATATTTTAAAAAATGAGGTCAGATGTTGCATTAAAATATCAATGAATTAAGCATTTGATGCAAATCTCAGTTTTTTTTCCCTTATACTGATGATTAAAAAAAAATTAAAAAAACATAGGTAGGAGCTATATGCCATCATAAGTGTACTGTACACCTCAGTCAAGATGCAGCCTAATCAGTTTTTTAATCCAAGCCAATACTTGAAGGTTGTTATTAATTTCACTTGGTTTTTCTTACACTTACAGTTTGATACATTTCAACACATGTTAGTCAATTTCAATCAATCTTTATCTGCTGGTCTCTTGAATATTTCAATTCACCTAAAGAACATTTGAAATTGTGTTACTTATTTTTTTTCAAGATATCTAAATCAATAAATGGGGTAAGACTAAGAGAAAATGAAATGTAAGATTAATTATCTTCCAATGTACCTCCCTTGTAAAAGAAACTTCATAAAAGTTATTCTGTGGGTCTCATACTTTTATTCTAAGCTATACTCCTAGACAATGCAATGCTTGTCTAAGAGTTTTTTTTTTTTAAACAATATGTTCAAAATGGAATGCCAAGGAGTGGGGTTTTCTTGCAATGAGTGTAGCTGACTATTGCCTATGGTGCTTCAAAAAATGACAATCCAAAGCAATCTACAGCCTCCAAAAAATCCCAAGAAATGAACAATTCATACTAGTCTATAGCTATTCCAAAACTTACTTTTTATTCAATGTATTAACCCTATTTGTATATCGAGCTTAACTATCATTTCCTTATTTTGGAGTTAATTTTGTGCCCCTAGATTCTAAAGAGGCAAAAAAACTGATTCATAAATATGTTCTCATCTTCTGTATGTCTGGGGTGACAAAAGTACCCCACAATTTATTGCGGTAAAAGTTGTTCCACCTATCCATATACTGGGGGTGACAAAATCACTCATCTATCACATAAAATAAATCGCCATCCTTTGAGATTGAGCATGAAGTACACATTACTTCCAAGATTTTCATGTACAAACATTCCTGAGTTGTTTCCCTTTCTTCCTAGCACATCATACAAACATGTGGGCTGTCATTTCTACCCATCATTGTCGTTTTTGTTTTTTTGTTCGTTTTGTTCTGGTTTTTTTCCTCCTATTTTATATATTAAAAATTACCAAGGTGATAAAAGAATACAAACATTCAATTGGAAAAAGCATGAATGAAAGATTTGTTGATCACCTATCAATATAGTAAACGTGAACTGGATCCAAATCAATTCGATATAAATTATAATCCTAATGAAATCAAGTATCAAGGCAGGTAAGGAATCAAGCATTAAGAAAACAAGATCATTTGCATTCTTTGTGTTTCTCTTACACACTCACTGCGGTAGTACAGACTGTTCAAACTTGGATGGGTTATCATCAGTGCATATTCTATAACACACACTGGTGACCATGAAAGTATTGGCTCTATTGCAAATAAAGTGTGTGAAACCAAAGTTGCTGTAATTTAAAGAGCAAAAATTTAAAAAAAAAAAAAGGTTGGCATGCGTGAGCTAGAAACGTGTTTTATGAAACCGTGTTTAAAGCCAGCAAGGAAAGGATATAACAGTTCAATTCTGTGAGATAACTAAAAGGTTCTTACAATTTGATTCTGTCAGCACTTGCCGTATTCACCCCATTGAATTTGATGGGTTTCAGAAATGACTAATTGTAGTTTCAATTTATTTGCAATAAATAATGCATTATCATTGTCAAAACAAATTTTTGAAAAATACATCAACAGTGTTGAAGACTTCAGTAAAAAATTACTATATAAGTATTTTTAAATAAGTAAACTACTGGGGTAACAGATGGACAGATAAAGTTAATGTCATCTAGGGGCAAAGCTGACGATAGATGCAGATACAGTTCTTGTCAGAGAAAACTTCATTTTACTTCTGCTAGACTGGTGATAGCTAAATTGAAGCAAGGTCAGGCCCAAAAAATGTTTTTCCTTGATGAATAAAATTGTTAAAACAAAGTGGGAAGCAGATGGAAATAATTACATGTTGGCATAATTTGAGTAATCAAAACATGAAGGAATATAGAGCTACATAAAAAATTATTTCTCCAAATTCAATAAAATGCAGAATCAAGCTACACTGTATTTGAATTGTATTGCAGCGTTGAAATCCAGCTAAGGTAT
This sequence comes from Elysia crispata, assembly GCA_033675545.1. Lineage (NCBI taxonomy): Eukaryota > Metazoa > Mollusca > Gastropoda > Plakobranchidae > Elysia > Elysia crispata. The sequence goes on along the minus strand of JAWDGP010003399.1, from coordinate 1,546,880 downwards.
ATGAAATATCTTTTAAAAAAAAAAAAAGGAATGTAGATAAGTATTTCTTTCAAGGACCATCCCTTTGAACACAGAATTTCAGAGCTGCTAGAAGAGTTTGTTTTGATGGCTGTGATCCAAAACTATAGGAAGTCAAAAATTAAAACGAAGTTAATCAAATCATCTTTTTTACATAAATTTTCACTGATTTGAAAAAGTTCTTGCCAGCGAAATTTGCCTACAGCACAAGCAGGTAAACATACTTTTTTTTTTTTTGTTTTTTTTTTAACCTAAAGTTGTCTCATAGATGTTGAATCCTTAGGAAATTTTCTTCTCGCGGCTGCTTACATGAGAGGTATCTGATTGACTTTTTGAAACCTATCAACCTCAGGACAAAGCCAATAGTGGGATTTCCACCAGTTTCATAATGAGTGAGATTCAGGAAAATGCACCTCAAAATCAAGGTACTATTTTTTCCTAGTTTCAGAGATTTATTGACTAAATCCCAACAGGCTATTTTTTGGGGGGCAAGTATACCATTATGGACAAGCAGAGGAGCTACTGCTTGTCAACTGAAGAGGAGAAATCAGCTTTAAATATATTTTAAAATTTTTAAGAACTAATAGGACAAGAAAATATGATTTGTAACCCTTACAAACCAAATGAATTTTTCAGCTATTTTTGAAAAGTATTAGACTATTACACTGCAGTGTATTTTCCTAAATCAAATTTCTTTCAAAAAATAATTTGAACTTTACAAAAAAAACAACAACCCTTAACTTATAAGCCCTTGTGTACATGTTAGAACTAAGTATTCCTATGGCTATGAGCTCAAATTCATCCTGAGATAAACAAACATTTGAATTTTATGTATAAGCAAACTGAAAAGAAAGTTAATGATACTTTTTATTGATAGGAGCAAATAGTTTGTAGCATCATCTTTCTTTCCAGTGAAACAATGGATTAAAACTTTGTGTAATGTGAGAGCTTTGTTAGTTTAAGTGGCCCCAATTTACATTCTAGCATGATACTATGCTGCATCTGTGTATCACCAGTCATTTCTATAATGTTTCTATTTGAGTGCTCCACTGAAACTTGGAAACAAACAGGCTTTTTCAAAAAGTTATCTTCAAATAAACATACACAACGGAGGTGGAATCTTTAATGATAAAGGATTTCAGAAAGTGGCTGGTCCTTTGTGATCAAGGGGAAACAAATTAATATTATTCAAATTAGATTTCAATCAAGTAAAAGCTTTCCTTCTCTCTCTCTTGAATTTCCAGCAATCAACTCATTAGAACCTGTGATGAGACATTCATTTTTTCATTTACTCTACTTGTTTTGCAGCTTGCTACAGCAGGGCTTACCACCATCAGGAATTCTCTCACCAACCTTAATTCCAAAATAGGCAACCCGATGTGTTTTAATGAATTTTAAATGCTCAAAATCACCTACATGGATCATATTATTGAATGAACTTCAACTCATTGGACCATATCCATCCAATTTTGAAGTAGCTGAGTAAAATTGTTGTACAGATAAATGGTGAAAGGTAGACACTTATCAACACACATTAATCATTTCATTGAAAAAGGTAGGATATTAAACAAGCATACAATTTAATAAGAAGCCGCTGAGGGAGAGAATAAAACTTTCCCATCACAAAATCATTACACTAAAAATTGATGATTTTTTTTTAATTGGGTAAATCAAGTCATTGCATGCATGAATTTAAAATTCATCAAAATTAATCAAGTAATATCAAAGTCTTATCCTTGCATGTTTAACAATGACAAGCCTTTTAAGAACCTCTCTTCCTATTTCTCCAAGGTATGGGATACAAGTAACAGGCACAAAATAATTTGTACAACAACAAAATGGATTTGCAATATAAAAACAATGCATGTAAGACAAACAATGCCTGCATATCGTATTTATCATTGTGTCTTTCAGATATATTTTGAAAAGGCCATTAAACAAAAAGACATGATAGTTTAACAGATTTGCCTGTACAAATTAGTAAAACAAATAAAGGTGTATTAGCTCTACTCAGAAACAGTGTCATACATAAACAGATACACCCTTTAAAATTTTGCTTACCCCAATTTCCTAGGAATATTAATCTCTTTGTAATAGCATCAACCTTGACTCAACCCCACCTATGTTGCCTGCCGTTGTCCGTATGGACCATTATATTGTGTACCTATATAGAGTGGTAGAGTCAGCCTGAAGTGAAGAAGTCTTAGAAAATTGGTTTACTGTCATAAAACCTTGTTTTATTCAAAATTCAAGACCTCTAGTTTTTTTTCGTTATTTCATAATTCTATCTTGTTTTGTTTGACTAATATTTTTTTACATGTATAGGTTTATTCTTTATACAGAGTTACATCCCTTCTCTTAGGGTCAGGGCTTTACCTAAGCTGGAGTTACTTAGGTGGGGTTGAGTTAAACTTAGTGCAATAATTTGATGGCTAACATTACTGAAAAGCAGATTATTTTCTTTGTTCTAGCAGAAAGACATATTTTCCTTAAGACTGATCAGCAACTGTAGTGGCATTGACAGGCACAAAGGACAGGATCTGTTTGTTTGGCTGGTCTGGATCATGTGTCAACTCTACCAAATAAAGATCTCCATCCATCTCAACCATGTCTCCATGCTTTAGACTTGACAGCTGATCCTCTGAAAGCTCCATACCAGCAAATTCTCCACCAGCTTCAGCTTCTGTAACATCTACAGAATCAACAGTCACCCCCTGCAGTTCCTGCATTTGATCACTGCCATTGACAACTTCCACAATATCTGTGGTAGAGGCAGGGCCACCTTCTACTGTGGCTACTTGATTAACAATTACAGTCTCTTGTGATTGGTTCTGATCCAGTGAAGTTACCTGTTAAAGAAAATGGGCAATGCAATACAGTTTGAAAATATTAATAAAGAATGACTTGTGGTTTCTTTTCAAACTACAAGGAAACAAAAAATGATAGTTGTAAAAACCTATGCAAACCAATAAGAAACAATTGATTTTTTAATAATAAAGCTTTGATGTAAATAACAACGATAATCAAAACATATCCAATCCAATTTTTGCCTTCACCTGTTCCTCAACAACACTGTCAACAAGTCCAGCCTGTTCTGCAAGAGCTTGGAGTCCTTCTAAAGCATCAGCCGAATGTTGCTGTTGTTGCTGAATCAAAGTAGTTGCATTTGCTCCATGTACTATCTGTAAATAAAAGATAAAAGGCTCATTTGAAAAGCAACGGAAAATTTTTGCAACTACCTTGCTGATCACAGTTTAACATGATTGAATTAAGCTTTAGATCTCTTGTTTGCTTTAATGAGATTGATTCACCAAATATGTTCCGTTAATTCATTAATGTATACTGTACAGGCTGCCTTTTATAGGGTCTTGCCTGTGTGTCTTACAACATGAGTTACAAGGTCCTCAGCAGTCTTTAGTGGGCCCTGTAGAATCTTGTCATTAGATTTTTAATCTAGATAAAGACTTGTATCATACGCGACATGAATGAATTGAAACTGAAACTGAAACTGAGCACGGCTGTTAAAGAGCGACATTTTAGTTTGCCTGCCGCATGCGTGACACCGCCCATAACCTGAACGGGTCATGAGGTCGACCACCAAGTGGAACAGGGATTCCCGTTTCCTCGCAACTCTAGTTATTAGACCAATTTTTACACCAAAACAATGGAGAATTTTTTTAGTTTCTTACTTCGTTAAAAGAAATATAGCATTCATATGCATTAGTTAATTTATGCATAAATTAGCATAAATTACGTTTTATCATTTCTTTATGTAATTTCTGAAGTTACCACCTCCAAAATGTTCTTATCATAAGTATCAACCAAGGTGGTTAAATTGTATTTTTGTTTTGTTTCTTAATTTGTTAAAATCAGCATGTAAGTTTATGCATAAATTACGCTGATGGCATAAATTATCTTCCTTTCCACACTTGCTATGTAGAAATAAGTGTCATAATTTGCGACCCAAACCCCTGCAGGTAACGTTAGTCTAGAGCCATCCTTGCACAACTGAATCCATTATTCATGGAATCAGGGCATCCATATTTTTCAACAAGAGCTTCTTTATCCATATTGAGGATGTTTAAAAAAATAAAGAAAAAAGAAAAAAAAGGAGAAAATTCATAGAAGCTCGCTTCAGATACTGAGAGATAATACAATGTTCATTGAGCGTTTCTCATCCTTCAACTTCCTACGTTCGTGGGACTTGGTACACGTACCTAATTAGAATAGTAATAATAGCGTGACTGCTCATGGAATCACCCCAGCCTCAATGAGTTAGTTATTTGGGTTACAATATTGTATTTGGTTACTGAATCAGTCATACAGAACGCTCATTTCATATTTAACAGGATTTATCAGATCAGACTCAATGCCCAACCTCCCCGCCAAGAGCTAGAAGATCTAGATCTCACACGGATAGTTAGAAACCACCAATTAAATATAAGCTAACTTTGTAGATAAGATGTTATCTTCATATGAAAAGCATACTTAAGAAACAAAAACTCTTTATAGATGTACAGGTAACTGCAAATGTACCACTATTTATTTATTTTTTTCTTAAAAGAAAACAAACTATTAGTTTTAAAAGCGGAGAACTATTATAGATGCGCTAATGGATTATTTTAAACTGAATACTATAGGGGGTATAAGTTAAGTCAACATACTACTCCAAGCGCTTTGAGTAAAAATTGTTTGAAAGAAAGTCATGTTTCTACGTGCTACAAATCTATTAAAAATAGAATGAATACTTTATGTTTTAATAGCATTTTTATGTTTCAAAATCCGATAGCTATCTATTTTATTTACCTAGATCTACCCTAAGCACCCCTTTGTAAGCCATTATTAGAATAGTGACAATCCAATAAGATAAACTCGCCTAACCCAGTTTACATGCTCTCGACCAATGAGAGAAGAGCTCTTAGCCATGTGACATCACAAACCAAATGTCAGTTTGTGCGCTACACCAAAGGCTTAGCAGGCCGGCTCGTCTTGAATGTCAAGTGTCATTATTTTGAGAGGGTGGGTGTCTTTCAAAGACGAATACGGGCAAATACGCGGACAAAAAGTAATGTAAGTAAGTAAAAATTGCACAAGAAATGTTAAAAAATTATCTGTCCCAAGACGAAATGCGTAGTCCCAGTAGTTTTAGAGAGCAGCGAACGAAAAGAAAAAACTCGTTCAGAAACAACACTTCCAGACGGCCGATCAATACCGTTTTACCGCAGAGTATAGAAGAATATCTTTTCTGATTGTACACCAAGTTTCATCGCGATACATTATAAAATGACCCTGTAGTTAAAATTATAAAACGGCAACCGTTGCTTAATCGCGGTCCATTTTTTTGCCTAGGTCTACGGGCTGCGGCGCACTGAATTTTAGCTAGAGTTGTCTTGCCTGCGGACGTCGGATTGGCATTGCTAAAAGATGACAGTATGCTTTTTGCAATGGATGCAACGCAGCAAACATTTTACAAAACAACAAAATGGCAAGTTCATTTGTATTTGGAAATTGACACTAGTTTAAGAAAAAAAATGCCAACAATCACTTACAGAACTATTACTGTTTCAGTTTTACAGATTTCAGTAATTTATATGAAGAATTGGCATCACTGCGCAATAGCAGCTGGGCTCTGTACAATATAAGAGACTGAAATGCTGTCGACGGCCTACTCTGAACCTGAGGAGTTCTTTGAACAGCATTCTTAGAAAAACACAATTTTCATTTTTATTTCATTTATGATAATTAAAATCGTCCAAGAAAATACAAGAAAAAGTAAAGCACAATGACCTGTACTGGAGTAGGCTCCCCAGTTGTGTCAATCACAAGGGTAGCCACATTATCATCTACTTCTCCTGGTGGCGTACTTCCAGTGCGGGTCAAATCCTCTATTTTTATCATATTGGCCAAATTACCAAGATCACTAGTATTATTCTGCAAAAAATATACAAAGTTACATGAGGATGAAGACTTGAAAAAAAAAAATTAAGCAAAAGAAAAAGTGTCTCACCCCAAATCTGCCTAAGAAGAAGAAAATAAATCTTGTCCTTCAAAACACAGACTTTGATCAAGACTTCCAAAATCTTAAATCATGTTTGAAATAGTATGCAGCAACCACACAGTAAAAGAGTATCCACAACATTTTACAAAAGTCAGTTTTAATGGATATATACTTGAGATGAAAGGCATATACAGTTGCAAAATAATGCAGTAGTTGGAAACTCATAATAATACAATACCTACATTTACCATTTCCTACTGCATAAAAGAGCATAGCTTACATCATTCATTTCAATGGTTGTCAAAGTGTCGCCTGTGTTTGTTGCTGCTGTGCCTACCACTCCAGGCAAACTAGTGTTTGTGACTTGGGTGGTGAGAACACCATCTTTCACTGACTTTATCACATCTCCCATTTCCACAACCTACAAAACAAAGTTCAAAGAAGTTAAAGCCTGTTCTTTCTCCAACCCTTCTCAAATCATTAAAAACAAAATCATAACACCATAACAATGATCCCAGCAAGTACAACGATTTGACAATTTCATTTGATAAAACAAAAAGAAAACATTCTTTTTAACAAAGTTATTTTCACTTCCATGATTTCAGACGTGTATATAACTATTGTATTTCATAGAGTGTGTGTGTTTATATTTTTAAAAAAAATTATTACAATTTGCATAACTTCATTATTGAAGACTTCATGCTCATTTGATCAAGTTCTGTATATGATTAGGAGTGCTGATCTAGAACTGAACTTAGACTGAACTTAACCTTTGAATTCTATAACTGTATCACAAAGTTAACTGATATGTATTTGAAGAAAGAAAATAATGATTTCAAAGCATTTTCAACGTCAAAACCAAAGTAAAAGGATACTTTTTATCAAGTTTTAAAATTTGTATTTGACATGCAGGTTTAGTAGTAAAGACAAATTCAACAACAAATCATGCTTAACTGTGAATAAAAAAAAAAATAAAAAGAGATTGCTAATGATCACAAAGCTATGTCTGAACTTTCTTTATGAAATGGATTTATTCACGATTTGCTAAGCTGCAATAAATCGAAAATCAAAATTGATTTTATGGGGAAGCTTAGGGGATATGAAACTGCCACAAAACCCTAAAACTCAAGATAAGAACAAAAAATAATTAATTATAATTTTTTTTTGTAAAGATTTTTTTTTTAATTGAAACTCTTTACACTCCAACGAAAGTATGTAAATCCCTAGGGGCCAGTTTGTGAAACCTGCTATATAAGAAAAAGTGTCACAAGCCTATTCTTGCCCAGATACTTTACCTCTGTCTCATCCTCTACTTGATTGCTGATATCAATGTTGTGCTTCTTACGCATGTGTTGAAAAAGGTTGCGACGCTTAGGATTTACATAACGGCAAAGCACACATGAATAAACATGTGTGGGAGGGGTCTGATCAGTCATGTTATGCCTGAATAGGACCAAAAAAAGTTTGATGTTTAAAAGTAAAAGGCATAAAAGACAAAATTGAAATACATATTTGTTATACATTTTGAGCAACATTTAATGTATTTTTAATAACATTGTTTTCTATACTGAAATACTAAAAATTGAAATTGAAATTAAAATTAAATGAGGGCTTGTTTTAACACAAAACGAAAGATCTGAACATTTTAGTGATAGATGCACTCGTTCCTAAAGGTAGATGGAGGTTTAAAAAAAAAAAATCAATTAACTCAGAAAACTAATGTATTGTTCCTAATTCTGTCTTTACAAAGTTTAAAAACATACCCCCCAAATATTCAGGCAGTTTGAGACTGTGTACTTCAGCCTAATGGATAACACCCATTGGAAAAAATAAAAGCTGAGTATTTATATATATATATATATATATATATTTTTTTTTTTAATAAAGAAGAAATAAAAAAAATACAGGCTGTGAAACTATTGTTTGTAATTGATTTGTTACTTCTCAAGAGCATTGTGAAATAGATTTATGAATGCAAAGCTACTATGAAACTAAAGATTTGTAATTCTACTGAAGAAAAGAGACAGTGAACTGTTATGCACCTATGTATAGTCTCAAAATTTAGGGCAAATAGTACAGTTTCTGTACTTTGTTTCTCTGTTAAGAATGGATTGAGTGACCATTGCAAAACCAGATGAGTGAAAAAACAGGAGTAAGATGGAACTTTACTTCAACTCATAATTTGAACACAACTGCAATATATATCAAGATCAAATGAGTAATGTATATTTCAAACAAAATCAGCAAGAATAGTTTAAGAAATAAGAGCAAAGAGATTTAACTGCAAAAAAATCAAAATTTCCTGGACCATAATGGGAACATAGGAAACTCAAAAAGATTAACAGCTGCACAATGGTCACAAACAGAGGAATGATGCCTATGCCTCTTGGAACAAGAAGTGTTAAAATTAAAGTAAGGTCTTGGCTCTTGTTTGTGTGATGATATTTTTGATATTTTGATAGTTGCCATGAAAATTGTGCAATTACCTTCTCATGTGAACAAGCAGATTCTTTTTCGTTGTGGTTGAAAACTCACATACAACACAATAGAAGTTTCCTGAAGTCTCTGGAGGCATTATGTCACTGTGCTGTGTGTGCAGGTGTTTATATAGGTTGATCAGCTTTGCAAATCTGTGTCAGAGCAAAGGCAAGGTAGAGTTAAGAAAGTTAGGATATTTTACACATGCACTCTGATTTATTTTAAGGATTACTTTAGATGACTAAAAAATGTGGGGCTTTAATTACATGGATGACATTTCAGCTCATTTTCGATCAAATTATCGCATTCTACACAAGTGAGGCCATATGCATGGGGAAACTTAAACCATCTAGGATGTCTAATTACTAACAAAAAACTGATATAAGAAAGTTGATTAAAATATAGTTAATTAATACACACTTCATTTAAATTCTACTGGCCTGATTACTGTACACGGCTGTTTGCTCTAACGCTCAGGGCAGGAATTTAGTTTTGGGGAGAAACCCCTTTGTGCTTATGAGATGATTTTAATTAAACGGACGGCTGGCAGGCGTAGATTTATCCCCTGCAGGTAATTTGATCTGACAGGCTGGATCGGCGTTTTCGGGGTCTGTGCCTACACATCGTGGGCGCTGCTTTCTGCACTAGAAATCGGTCAGAAATGCGGACATTCCATTAAATTTGTTACTAAATTCTAATATTAAAAGATAGTCAAGTGTAGTAACATTTAAAAGATCTTTTTCTGCTGTACAAGACGCACTAAAATTCATTGTCACATCGCTTCGTATCGCGTTTTTTTCAATTCCGTTTTGTGGTACGTGCTTTTGAAGAAAATTTTCTGCTAAATTCTAACTAATTTCCAAATTATTTTTTCCAATTTATATCCCGCGGTGGTTCTAAAAACAATTTATCCCTTTACTTTACTTATGATTTGATTAATTGTGTGTGAAAAAAACTTAACTGACTCTCTGTTATTTTTTTTTTTTTTATGATTTTTTTCCCTTTTCAGTGTGTAACTTGCCAGGGTTCCTATCATATACACTTATATAAAATAATGTAACAACGGTTCTTAGAAAGATGGATAACTAAATTTAAAGACATAATTTTACTATATAGAAACGAAGAAAGCAGTCAAACAAAGTTAAAGGCTGAGACAGACGGAGTTAGATCTAAAGATCGAAAGATACAAATAACTGTAAATAAAGAAATAAATATTCCAGAAAAATCAACCACAAACCTTGATCTAGCTCGAGACCGACAAATAAGACGAAAGACATGGAAACATGCTTTTAATTATGTCGTCTTCTTTGTTAGTCTCGAGCTAGGTCTAGGTTTGTGGTTGATTTTTCTATACTATTTATTTCCTTATTTACAGTCATTTGCATCTTTCGATCCTTAGATCTAGCTTCGCCTGTCTCCGTCTCTATCGGTGTCTGACTGCCTTCTTTATTTCTATAGCACAGGGAGAGAAGGATAAAACGAAAGAGAGAGATAAAAAATGGAAGGGATAACATAGAAAGTTAATGCGTGAGCGAAGATGAAAACTGGAGACAGAAAGAGAGAGAGACACACACACACACAGGCAGAGAGAGAGGGAGAGATAGATAGATAGATAGATTGATAATCGCACACAAAAAGAAGAAAATAGAAGGCGAAGAGGAATTATAGAGAAAGAAAGGGTATGATTAAAAAAGGGGTTAGAATTAAAAGAAGATAGAGAGAGTAAAATAACATGGAGGTATAAAACATTAGTAAAACAAATTTTTTTTATATATTTAGGTGAAGTGTCGATATGAAACAAGCTATGAGAGACATTTTCGCTCATTACTTGAGTTGAATTCGTCGTCATCAGTGACTTCTCTTACCTTAACATGAATAATATCGCATGCAGGTTTGAAAATATATCAAAAATATTCTTCGATCTTGATTCAGGTTTGAACGCCATTAGAGCCTTCTAAGATATTCACCAGATAAAGACTAGAATCTTTTGTCTTTTCATTTACTCTTTTTTTGAAACTATATCTCATGGGATGTTGAAGATATTGATGGTTTACTATTACCTTTCAGTATCTGTGTCATCATGACCTAATAAAAAACCGGCATTTAAAAAGTCCTATCAAAGCCTTTTAAAAAGCTTTTTTCAGAAATTTTAATAGTCCATATAAATAAAAAGTATCTTAAGTAATTAATAAGACATTTTTTGGTCTTCAAAATTCAATTTGACGGCTAAAAATTGCTTTGTTTTCAATAAGAATAGATAAAAAAAACACGATCACTGCAGCTCTAAATTTAGTCGTGCCGAGGAGGCTGGGTGAACTAGGTCAAAGTTCGCATGGGCACAGAGGGCGTCATGGGATAGGCCGGGCGAAAACTAAACGAGCGCTGGTAAACAGCCGTGTGTACTGGCCGTTACAAAATAAATTAAGTTAGAATAAAAGCTTCCAGTAGATATTTGTCGGGAACAGATAGATATAATTACAATGTCAGTATCCAGTAGGATATTTTATACAAACAATTTTCAACAAAGTGAATTGAAAACATTGCACAAAAGTTTTCATTTTATAATGTTGTATAATTCATGTGGACTTGCGACATGGTCAATATATAACACAATGGATTCTTTTAGGACAGATTGGTTTAAATTACCTCATCGTACAGTGATTGCAAGCAAAAATTTTATCTCCACTGGTGAAGTCAGCCTTTTCAGTCTTTACTTCTTCTTGTTCTGGTTGCTTTTTACTTCTCCAAGCTAAAAAAGAATAATGATACTCCTTTGATGATGTGCTTAAACTAAAAGGCTTTTAAGCTATAAAAAAAAAATGGTGATTCCCTTCTTATGCAATTGCATAAAACATCTTCCTAACCTGTTGGACATTCAATTTATGAGATCTTATTCCTTATCATAAGTATAAACCAAAAAAGAGAGTAAGAAATATAGCTATTCACATTAATATTTAAGTTGTAAGGAAATCCATTTTCACTTTTTCATTTTAATGCTTCCATTCAATATGTAAAAACTTGTCTTAGAGTAAGCTGATGACCATTGATAGTTCAAAAATGTTAGGAACAAGAAGTTCAGATTCTAAAAAATCACCATAGAAGAAAAAAACAAAGTAAGGCAAATTTTGCCTGAGAGAAATAAAGTTTACAAAATAAGCAATATTCCCACAAGTTATAGACCTCAATGATGACTGACTTTTCAACTATGAGTTTGTAAAACTGCTTTGTTTTAAGGACTTGAAAGGAAAATCTTAAAAGCAACAACTTAACAAAGAATTCATTCTAACAATAAAATATAATGTGTAATTAAAAAATTCAAATGACTCACTCTTCTTGACCTCTCTTTTCACCTCTATCTTATGTTGAGTCCTAAGATGCCTCAACACATGTTCTTTCTGAGCAGCTCGGTATGGACACACACCGCACTGGAAAGGCTTTAGCTTGGAATGGATGGCTGCATGTCTCCTTAGACGGCTCTGGCAGTCTGTGACAAAACTGCATTCCTTGCAGAAAAGTTTAAGCTCTGGTCCATCCTTATGAAATTTCATATGCTGCTTAAGGTCTTTTTTGGAGCCAACTTCCAACTAAAAAGATATTATTTAAACAACATAACTACAGAGTTTATCTTGCGATTTAAAAAAACAGACATTTGTACAATATTTAAAAAAAAAAAATTGAGGACATCTTTAAGTAAAAAGAGGCACAATAATTGTCTTTTTCTAAGATACTAATGTACAGAAGTGCTGTATAAATACAAAGCTCAAAACTTTATCAAAACAAGAGCTGAAATAATCTTTCAATCAACAGAGTGGTTTCACTGTAAAACTTAAGAAAAGCTCATTATTTCATGCATCACTTTATAGCATGGAAGAAATTCTCTTTTCCAAACCCCATCTAGTCTTTACACCTAATATTTCTAAAAAAAAAAAAAAATAAGAACAATATACAAACGTGGCATTCTGGACATTTCAGCATCTCTCCACTTTTGCCATTACTGTGTTTACGTTTCATGTGCATCTTCAGATCAGGCTGCTCATTGGCACACACATAGTCACATAGAGGACAATGAACACTTTTAACCTGATCATAAACAGAAGGATAACAATAGAGTACCGTCAGAAATGACATCACAAACATATAATCATTATTAACGTGAGACATCTACAGAAATGCTTAATAAGATCTGAGAGCTACATTTAGAAATCCTTCTTTTTCATTAAAACAACCTATCCCTTTTTGCCTGACTAACATAAACTCATTTTTTTTTTCATTTTCAAAATAAAACTATGATAGTTGCAATGTGCAGAGATACAGGCTATATGGGAAACACACAATACTTGTGATTTTTCATCCACAGTAATAAACAGAGTGTAAAAATACTTCTTTGTAAATCACAGCTCATCATCTGTTACATAAATCTAACTGGAATAGGTAAACACACACCTCATGTTTATATTTTATATGCCGCTCCAAGTGAATTTTTTGCCTAAAACAAAGACCACAAATATCACACTTATGCTCTCTAATATCTTTGTGGATGCCCATATGCCGCTTCAGGTTGCTGCTTGTGCCAGCCTTGTATTGACATATTGGACAAATATGAGGTTTTGTGCCTGACAGAAAGATAAGAATTTAATGACTTATTTTTTTAACCAATGAGTGTGTTTATAAATACTTTTTTTGGCTTCTTGTAAAAAAAAAAATCATACCTAAAACATGTTGAAATTTAAATAAAAATGCTGGCATCAAGAGTAATCCAATATTATATAATTCAATTTCACTGTTTAGCATTAAATTTGTGTGTATAGCTTTCTATGATTAAACTTTTTTAAATAAAAAGAATAGCATGCTTTCTTACCTATGTGAAGCCTGCGATGTTTATAAAAATTAGCCTTCCTGTCTGTTTTATAGTTGCATTTACCACAGCAATACATTCCATTTTCACTTAACACCCAGCTGGCATGAGTCAAACGTGCACCCTATTAAAGGAGAAAGAGAATGGAATAAATAAATATTACACCTTAAAAAGGTTTTCTAGAATAATTCACAAGACGTAAATTAAGATTTAAATAAATTTAAATTAAAATTGTCTTCGATTTTTAATGAACATTTTGCATGACCTGGCACATTCCAAAATTAAGCCCCATTTTTTAACATATGATATTTTCAAAAAGCATACATCTTTTTATACTTAATACAATGCGTATATTTTGGTTTCATTAACTGCCCAAATAATTAAGATGTCAATAATTTAAAATCCCACGATAACAGTTAGATATTCCTTTGTGGAATAAAAAGTATATATCTACACCCTTTGTTTTTCTCGAGAAAACCACTTACTGTATTCAATGAGATAAGGTGTTCAGGCAAAGCAAATTGACAAAATCTTTAAACAAAAATGGATTGTTTTGAATGCCCACTTTATGATGACTGAGACATCATTGAAAGTGATAATGTGTGATGAATCCATAAGCTTCCAGTTTCCCAATTTTTTTTTAAAAAAGGTATGGTATGATTATCATTGTTCATTCCAAACAAATGTATGATAGCCTAACTTATGTGTATTAAAAGGGGCATATCTTTGAAGTTTTAGCAGTAAATAAAAGAAATCCAGCACTCCTAATAATATCTGACAATTCAATGGCATTTAATATTCTTTGTATTGACCTAACGAATGCATTTTTTATTTTATTGGAGCAACCTCTATATGTGCATCACTCTCTAACTCCCTCTCTCCCTCCGACTTTCTATTTATTAATTGATATATATTTATTTACCTGCTTTTCTCCCTTCCGCATAAAGTGCCTTGCTCACACTTCACCCTCCCTATCCTACCTTCCAATTTTTCTCTTTCCCATCTCTGTATTCCTTAATTTGCAGCATTTATTTTGCACAAAAAAAAAATCATACCTGATTGCTCAAAGAATATGTGTTAAAACTTCAAACTAGTTTAACGAAAATGTTGAAATAAGAAGGGAATAAAGAGAGAATCAGAGGGGAAAAATGGAGAGTTAATTCGTGATTTTGAAAGATCCATGTTTGATCTAACCATGTTCTACTGTATAAAGAAAACAAACGCTTGCAAAAACAAATTTTGTTTTCCTTTTAGGCTTTTTGCTTTTGAAGTACCTGATTTGACTTGACTCTGTTCAGAACACCTTTTCCTGGGAAGACAGATACATAGTAAACTTGCTTCTTCTGGCCATCCTTGTCAACAACTGTGGTCATTCTTTGAATAGCAGATCCTTTATCCATGTTATACAAAGTCTGCGTACCTGAAGTTTGCCTGAAAAGGTCAATCATTGACAAGATTAATGCCAATGACATAATTGACAACTATTAAATATTTCAAGATCAAAGATCTGAATGAGGCATAAAAATTGAAAAAAATATCATTTGGTCAAAATCTGAATCTAAAGATAATTCTGCAACAGCTAAAATTTTAATAATTGTAATTTTAGTTGGATTTAGATACTCATTTAAAAAAAAATCTCAACACCTTGACTTACATTCCTGAATCATCGGTGCACTCATCCATAACTTCTTCCTTGAAAGATATATCCTCAGCCTTCATTGCTTTGTCCTTGAAAAAAGTAAAAGAAAGTGCAGGGGGAATAAATATTCAAATTCCAATCATTTAGAGAGAGAGAAAGAGAGAGAAGGGGAAAAAAATCAAACAAGTTGTTTAGAACACTTTCTAAATGCTCTAATGAACAGAACAGAAAAGTTCCATGACAAAAACTTATATATATATATATATATATCTATCTATATATATACACTCATATAGATATATTTATAAATCTTGTTAGAAGATACAAAATGTGTTCAACTTTAAGATTAAAAAAATCAATATATATATATATATATATATATATATATATTAATTTTTGCCTATTTCTAAAAAGTGGAAACTACAAACTCTATGGTATCTATCAGAAGAAAAAAAATTACTATTGTACAAGCCATGATTATTATAATACTTCAGCAAATTTTTAAGGCAGGCAAAATACAAAGAACTTTAAGAGAAAAAAGTAGCACATATACAAGTAAAACACTTTTGAACCAAAATAATTTTAGTATCTATTTTTTTTTCCTTTTATGAATACCGGTATGAACTAAATATATAGATTTTAGCAGTCCCTAGGATTTCTATTTAAAAATGTTTCAATGTAAAATATTGTGTACGGAAACATTTCATAGTTATCATGTTGGATCTTAATGATTTTCAAATAATTTCTTTGATACTATTTACAATGAATGATTAAAAGGTTATGGCATTGAAAAGTAAAAACTAAAATTTGAGGTTTTGTCAAAGTTAAGGTATCCTTTCAGATGAATTTTTTAGTCTGAATATGAATTCCCCTAAGTAAACTGATACAAGAAAATTCTATGAGTATGACCACACTAAATAGGAATTTTCAATATGAGATTACAAAGGGTAGAAAAGAAACATAAACAAGAATTGAAAAGGGGAGATGTGGGGAAAAGAGACATGAGGAGATAGAGAGAGATCTGCATACACAGAGAGAGACAAAGACAGAAAGAGGAAAAAGGGCATTTGCAAAGCAGGCAATTAACTCACCTGTTCAGTAGAGTCATCAATAATTTCTTCAGCAACATCCTCCTGGCATACAATCCGTACATCATATTCAATCCCATTGTCAACAACTTTAATGGTTTCACCTTTGACAGTCCATTTTTCTGATCCAGAAGATTTGTCTTCCCCTTCTGTACCACCTCTAACGGACAAGTCAGAAGTAATTGCATTTTCTGCACCTTCAGAGTGTGATGTCTGCTCAGAGGGTACATTTGAAGGCTCTAGAGCCTGTAAAGCTTGATACAGTGCAGATTCAACAGGTAGATTTTCATTGGGAGTATCCTCTGAGGCGCTTTCAATTGCAATCTTTACTGATTCTGATGAAACTTCGCCATTGTTTACATGAGCACTATTGGTATTTGTATCCTCCTTTTCGGTATTCTCTGTGAGATTGTCAGCTTCATCTGTGCTGTTAGCATTTTGGCTGATCTCCACATTTGTGGTATCTTGTATCAAACTTTCTGCACCATTTTCAGACTTATCCAGTTCCTGCATATGTCCAAGGACATCCCCTTCCTCTTTCTCTATCTCTGGTGAGGAAGTTCGATTGCCCTCTTTTGAGACTTTGTTTTCAGGATGTTCAGAATCTATCAATGCTGGTGTTTCTTCAGATGTTACAGCAGGCAAAGTTTCTTCAGATATTGAAATTGATTCACCCTCGGATATGTTTTTCCCAGATAGAGCCTTCAGGATACACTCTAAATCTGAAGCTGATAGAGAAGATCCTTCAGCTTTTTTCACATGTATGAGAGTAGATGAACCACCTGAAGCTGGCAAAATGAGTTGAGCCTGTCCTGTTGGACTCTTTAATGTTGAGACATTTGTTCCAGCAGAGTTATCTGTTGATTTTTGACTCACAATTATAACTTTTTGATTACCTCTTGGAGTAATAGATCCGTGAGAAGAAACCTTTGAGTTTTCCGTGGTTGGAGTTTGCTGCAATGATGGAAGAAGGGAGTATTTTAGGCTGCCTTTCTGAGATTGAATATCTTGAGCTGAAGAGACTGTTATAAATGAGCTTGCAGGTGTCAAAGAGGGACTACCTACACCACTCTTAAAAATCATTGCAGTCATTTGTTGTTCATTTCTAGGTATGACTCGCCCATGACAGGTGACAGGGTTGGTAGTCTTAACTTTGGGTTTCAACAGAGAGGAGAACTGTCTGGCTTCTATAGTTAGTTTCTGGGAGGCAGCCACAGCTGTATTATCTTCAGCTTTGCCAGTGATAACACTGTGCCCACCATGACTGTTAGGAATGACACTAACCATTTCTGTCAATGACTGATTATTTGCTCTTCTTTCCTCTGACGTTGAAACAGGAAACATTTGGGTCTGAGATTCCTCTAAACTTGAGGGAATGGTTACTATTGCAACAGTCTCTCCATCCCTTTCCTCAAAAGTGACCTGCTGACCTGCAATTGTGATATTTGAGTTTGGAATCTGCTGAACATCTTGCATCTCAGGACCTGCATGATCCTCTGAAGTCTCACAATCTGGCTCCGTATTACTGGCCTCCAGCAATGATACTTCTGATTTTATCTCCTCACTACCTGTTTGCTTGACTGAGGAGTTTACCTCTAGATCACTTTTGTCTATTTTTCCGTCTTGAAGGCTTCTTTCAATCATTTCTTCAACAGTAATAGGTGCATTTCCTTCATCATCTGTATCTTTTTCTACCTCTTCTATAGGCATTGGGATTTTTTCATTCTCTTTCAATTGCTCATCTTGCTGTTTCAGTTCAGGGATTCCATATGTTTCCCTATCATTCATTTCTAAAAGAGTGATTGCTAATTCAGGAGAGGCTAAAGTTTTCTGTGGTGATTCTATCCTTGAAACATTAGCCTTATTATTCTTGGATATTTTCTCTTCCTCCTCTGACACAATGTTTTCAGTGTAGATTTCATCACTTGGTGGTTTTGATTCACAACTCTTACTGAAATTCAAAAAGAAATATGTGGACATGAAGCACAAGAAGATTAAAATTAAATATTAGAGTAAAAGAGATATCATTTCCAATTGATTTTAACAAAGAGAAAGAAAGAAGATGCCCACTGAATTTGAATCTTTCAAATTTTTATTTTGTATTCAATAACACCAAATTACAATGGAATTTGCAACCCCTGGTAAAATTAAACGCTTTCTTGAAAGAGATCAATTTTTAATGAAAACAAGATTTCTATTGATTTTTACATAAACAAAATAAAACAAATGGCAGGTCTTGGCCGAAGTTAAAATTGAATTTGGGCAAGATCATAAAAATCACTTCTATGAAATTCAAAGATAATAAAATTCTCACATATACATCGTTTTTTGTTTTTCTGTCTCATTTTTTTTTAAGTTCACCCATATATATATGAGCCATTCTCAGAAGGTCAACGCTAAAACGTAGTTTAAAACTTGTTCTATACTAATGAGAAAGGTTTGATTAAAGAGAAAATGGTTTTGGAGATACATTTTAGACAATATGATTGTAATGTATGGTTTTCATCACCACAGATTGATCTTCCGGAACCAACTGATGACATAAAAAGATAAAAAGTTTAGCTACCTTACAAGAAAAAACATTATACTAGTATTACTTCCAGTGAGAAAGTAGATGTTATTAGTCATTAAAATATGATAGTTGAATAGAAAGACTTATAATCAATGCTAGTAATGGACTTCAGTTTGTGTCATTGTAAAATCCAGAAGAACTTGTTCCAGAATTTTGGTTTTGCAGCTTTTTAACTCGCCAAGCGTTGACGGCCGATTAGATCTGCCATTAGTACACTTCTGGGGCATTACGGCCAATTAGACTGGCCATTAAGTCAGACATTTTTTTTATCATTTCAGAGACAAAATACACACTACATTTATTTCATAAGTTGATCCTTCCAAGTAGAAGAGTTCCGTTGAAAACAAAAAGAAATTTCGTTGTGAAAGTGAATTTATGCAGATTGTTTTCATCGCTCTTAAATTACCCTGATGCCGTACACCTTCATATATGACACTTGTAGGGTTAAGTTACTTAAATTTCTGTGTAAGTTGGCTGCATTTTGAATCCTCACCAAGAGCGAGAGCCTAGTGTTTCTACAATGCTGATAAGGAGTGTACAAATAAGTCTGTGAACATTTTGTCCTTCCCGATGTTACAGTGACATAGTATCTGTCATTGAAACATCGGGAGGAACTTGTTCAAGAATTTAGTGTTTGTAGCTTTTAAACTGATTTAGACTTCAATATAAACTACCTGGGTGTTTATTCCTCACCAAGAGTTAAAGTCTGGAATGTCTATATTGCTGATTTAGATTCAACAGAGAAATCTATGAACATTTTGTTCTTCCCAATTTTACAGTGACAAAATTTTCTGTCATTGTAACATTGGGAAGATCATGAAGAACATAGATCTACATCAGTTCACACGTTGTAAATAATTATCAACCTGAAACTAAGTCTAGGAATTTTCCCATAATAGGATTAAGGAATAGTTGAAATTAGATATAGACAAATACTTAAAAGCCCATAAGAAACGGTAGTAATGGACCAATTTGCATCATCATAACATCGAAAGAACCATTATAATGCCCGGTCTTTTGTATTCATTGCCCAAAGTTTTAAACATCCTTAGATTTATCTCAAGAATAAAATTCCATATTAAATCTTTTGAAACAAGTACTTCAAATGAAAGCATAAAAAACGGCTGTTCAGATTTATATGGCCTGGGGCCTTAAATGCTTCCCATGTTATGCTCAGGAATTTTTTTTTCTCCAGCAGTGATGAAATGGAACTGAAAGAAGTTACACGAAGAAAGGGATCATTGACTTGACAACAATGGTTTAGTCCAAAAAGTGAAAGTAAACAAGAAACGAAGTATATACCTGACATTATAGTATGACATGAAACGACCTACTTTGTTTTCATAGGCCCAATCAGATTTAAGGGTTTGCATTCACCCCGATTATTGAAGTGATGTGAGTTCTATTTTTAGCATCCTTCTTTGTACAAGCATGTAGCAAGCTAGCTAGGCTTTTAAAACAGCTGATCTACTCTGCTTAAAATAGGCCTCTAAACGACATAGAGCATAATGTCTGGGAGAACATATTAAAGATTAGATTTAAAAAGAATTGTGATCTCTGAGAGATCCGTTTTTAAGTGAATAGGTACCATTTGACGATAGAAATGAAAAAATATATAAACTTTACGAACATAATTGACCACTTTGTAAAAACAGTCACTCACTAACACCCCTATGTGTTGTTTTTTATTGATAAAATGGTCACAGATTCAATACAAAACTGCACTGAGTTAAATTTTGTGGTCTTATAGGCACAACAAACTAGATATAAAATGAGGAAATTGAATAATCCAGTGAATAAAAAAAAAACATTTACATACATAAAAAAAAAGTCCAAAATAACAAGTTTATTTCCTCATAAAACCTGTCATCTGAACAATTCCTATAAAACAAGAAGCACTAGGTGCAGTTGTTACTGATATTTTCAATAAACCTGATAGGATGAAATAATCATTTATTTGCCTTATAAATATAACTCTCGTAGTAGTTGAAACCCATAATTCTAATCAAAAAGTTGACATACTACTCTAATACTGTCAAAAGGACAACTCTGACAGATCTGACAGAAAATCAACTCACTGACTGTTAGACCAAGGTGGACTTCAGGCAGTATAAATGAGAAAGATTTAAAATGCTCAAACTAATCTAAAGAATAATTCAAAATTTAAAATTCATACCTTTGCTTTTTTAAATGTTTTCTGGCGAGTTCTTGCCCCTTGTCAGATTCTGGGAGCAATATCAAATTTCAATTGTATATTATTGTGTGAGACAATCAAACAGGTTGCATTTAACTTATTTTACATACACAGTTTCTTTAAGCAAACATAGAATAACCCAAACATAATATTTTATACTATTTCAAGCATTACGGTAAACCATCACAAGAAATTAATTAAGCTAGAAGCTGGAAACATTTTTAGAAAAAGTTAAATTTTCTCACAGAAGCAGAAAAAAAAACAAAATTTACCTGATAACTTCATAAGATATGACAAAAAAAATTAGGAAATACTTCTAGTTAAATAATTTTGAAATCAATTTTCAAAAAGTAACCCAGCATTAAAATATTATTATTACTACTGTAACATTTTTTTTTTATTTCAAGTAAAATTTCTGGAAAAAAAAATTAATAGCAATGCATGTAATTAACAATACTGTTACGCAGCAGTCCTATAATTTGCCAACACCTCCCAGTAACCTGATTAGGATATAAAATCAAATGGGGGTAGAAAAAGGATTCCCCGTTTCACACATAGGTACTGGATATGCATTTTACCATGCCAGATGCATCAATGTAAACCAAGATTATATGATTATGTTAAATTAAGACAAAGAGAAAAAGTAATGGAAGTTTTATTTTTTAATTATATGAACACAGTGTTGTTTTGATGCTCAGGAATAAGTTCAAGGTTGTTTCAGATTACAAGGGTGATAGTATTTACTTAGGGCTAAAGAAGCATTGGAGAAAAATTGAAATTTTACCAAAGCTTTATTCAAAAGCATTCTCATTAACTGTATATGAAGTGAATTTACAGCACTTTAACTTTCTAAAATTCGGCTTCCAAAAAACAACTTTCTGACAATGCTAACTCACTTATGTAAAGTTCCTCAACTCTTTGGTTTACTGTACCCAACTGTACAGAAAGTGATATAATGATGATGGCTTTCATTTAGATATTTCTAGTATCTACTCAAGGCAGGGACTAAGGTCACTATGATTCATCAGAGAAACACATAAATACTGTGCTTATGGATTTAAAAATAAAAAAAAATTGATAAAATATTTGAGACATTTCGGTCATAAGTCTAACAGTACTAGTAACATAAACTTGGGTTATAAAGGAAAGACGTCTTACTCTACATGATTACACTATATTTGTCTAGGTTTAGGAAGGCTTACAATTTTTATGTAGGTTTTGAAAGTAGACTGCTCGAATTGCAAGCACTGGTATTGTTGGCTAAATCCATTGCCAAACACACAGAAATGTTTGTCCCCTAAATTTCCAGAAAATTGGGTAGTTTTTATTTTATCATTTAACATTTCATAACTGGAATGAAATGGTTTTCAATTTTAGTTCTGATTTGAAATGTATTTTGAACCAAGAGCATCATCATAGTTATGGTTCCTATCATTCTTGATACATATATATACAATAGGTTAATTTAAGAAAATGGATTCTTCCAGTGTCCAACAAGTGGTAAAAATTATTGTGTGTTCTTGATGTCTGGAATTTAAAATGAATTCAAGCATACTTTGCACAACCAGAGATATTACTAGGGTACAAGAAAAGCAAAAACTGCAAATACTGACGTTTACAAGCTTTGCAAAAGCATGTGATGTTACTGGCCCTTGGATTTGTTATCTCTGCCTAAAGAGTGATATCTCGTCTATGTGCTCAGCATTTTAGGTACCTAAGATATGTGCCTTGCCAGAAACTAAGGGAGACTTTGCCAGCCTTTTATAGTTGTTCACACTTTACACTGTACTGATATTGATATTAAATTTAATGAACTTTCATTTCTTATGGCTTAACATAAAATGCTGGAACTTAGTGAAAGAAAAGGATGTAAACTTTTAAAGGTCAATGAATTTTTTTGGAAGGGAGGGTGATGGATAAAATATTCGGTTTGAAACAAAAACTGCAGCAATTGTTATGACGTTTTACTTCTTCACAGAATTAGAATACAAACCTTCAGATGCACTTGCAATAGACCTTTTTCTTGAAGATCCAGGAGTAATCACCTCCATATCTTTGTATCTGGTTGATGGCACAGGTGCCCTTCCACTACGACGAACAGCAGTTGGGGGAGTAGAAGACATTGCTGGTGTTTTACTTTTTTTTGAAGTAACATCACCATGCTGAGAGGTTGGACTGGATAAATTTTTAGCTGCCGTAATTTCAGTTACCATAGCCCTTACATCTGATTTGGGCTTGCCATACTGAGCTCCCTTCTTTTTTTCTAACTGACCAGTTTTGAAAGAGTCCAGTTCATCAGCTCCAGTAGCTAGAGGTATTTAAAAAAGCAATACTTTAATAAAAAAATTGAAGCAACTTTCTCACTCTCTAATTTATAATGAAAATAATTAAAATTGTTTTGCTTGTGTACTTTCTAATACCTTTACATGTTTAGAGGAAAGTTATGAAATCCTTATAAAACTTGTTAATTCATTTTTAAATTTCTCTCATTTCGCAAAATTTATATCTCGTAAAAGAAAATTTGGTACCTTGCATTTCGTCTGAAGACTTAAGATTTTGTATTTGATCCAACTTTGACAGCCGTTTCGAGCGTTTGCCTGGAGATGACATTTTACCACAGTTCGTGCAGCAAGGTCCCCCTATTCATATGAGGTTTTGCTCACTTGAAACTCTAGACAATAGGAATGAATTATAAAACAAGGATTATTAACATTGTCACAAAAAAATTGCATGCTAAGAAAAGTCAGATTAAACAACAATGACAAATGTTTAAAAAAAATTGATTACTACTAGTGCAGTACACCTCAGACTCAACGAACTATTTTGGTCATTTTTAAAAGTTCGATAAACCTATTTTTAAGGCACCACAAGAGAAGTAGCCACTAAAACGAAATTACCACATAATTATCTCCCTTATTTTTATCAACTAACCACGTGTAATTATAAGTCTATCAAGTCACTATTTACCCTTCCCACCATTGCCCAAGTTACCGCCGCTTTGGCTCTTTGATCCTGTATCATGATCTCTCCATGCATTTGCTGCCTCTCCCTGCCCATTTCCCTCTCGCTTTTTATTATCTTCTCCCTACATGTCAATACTTAGCTCTCGTATTACTAAGGCATTATGTAGCTCCCTGGGTGCCCAACACATGTACACTTCAAGTATTCTTAACAGCAGACAGGGAACCTTTTGATTGAATTTCATGCAACTACATAGTTTCTAAATAGAAAAGCATACTATAGTGAGTTTGCCAATACTTGTAGTTTGTTGAACTCGAGGATAAGTCTGAGAGTAGTTGGTTTGATGCAAGGTATTTTAAGAATCAAAGAGTAAAAAAACAGGGGATTTTTCTCTATTTGTTGAATACAAAGTGTTCTTGGAATTTGAGTTCCTTTGATTCGAGGTGTACTGTATTATTAAAAAAGAAATCAAAGAAACTTGAGACAACATGCATCTAATTAGTTCTACTTAAAAGACAACTAAGATGTCAATATTTCAGTTCTGATGAAAAATTAAAAAGCATTCCAAGGGATGAAG
>JAWDGP010003399.1:1460000-1515000 GCA_033675545.1 Elysia crispata | reverse complement strand
ATTCCTGTTAAGCACGCGCACGCCGCTTGGGGGTGGCAGAGAAAATGGTGGGCGGGCCTAGGTCGACCCTAACACACCCTTGGACAGGCCTGCAACAACTCAAGAGAGGACAGAAATGACGATAGCAAACGCCAGCCACCCACCACATATACACCAGATTCCGTACACCAAATTATCCAGTCCGGCGCGATAGGATGATTGACGAATTTCCTCGGAAAATTCCGATAATCTCGCCCATACCTCCTTATACCCATCCATGGTTGCGCAGCCCCAGTCAGCCGTCGGTTCTCAAGATGTGGCACTTCTCGGCTCGTGTCACACTCGCGCCTGCCCCGTGGCCGGATGGGAAACGCACGGACCCAAACTGGCCAGGGAACGCTCATCTGCAGTTTGTCAGCAGCGGTGTTAGGGTGACAAGGGCGGGGACAACTTGTCTCAATTATCCCTGGTCTGTCCCAAAGCTTTCCGTCTGCCTGGTTTCCATATCTGTCTTTAGCTGGGGTCAGCGAGTAAAGATTTATAACACCGATAGAGGAATATTTAAAACCATGTAGTTGTTTCACTTCCTGCTGCTACTACCGCTGCTGCTGCAGCTACTACTACTACTACTACTACTACTACTACTACTACTACTACTACTACTACTACTACTACTACTGCTGCTGCTGCTGCTGCTGCTGCTATTACTACTACTACTACTACTACTACTACTACTACTACTACTACTACTACTACTACTACTACTACTACTACTACTACTACTACTACTACTACTACTACTACTACCGCTAATAATTATTATCATTTCCGCTGCTGTTAATGCTATCATACTTAAAATGTTATAAATATTACTTTATACCGCCTCAATATATTCTATCATTGGCTCTCCTAATACTACTACAGCTACTTGTCTTACACAACTATCAGTAAAAAAATATTTCCTCGAATTGATCTAGGGCCTTTTTTGCATATCCAAACTCTAGATCGGGGTGAAGATGAGGCTTGAAATTTATCTATTAATGTTGAAGGCTTACAAACCTCAAGAACTGACCCTTCCATAAATATATTAGGGCTGACAATCATCTCAAGATCATCGGTTAAAGGATATTGATGAAAATAGAACAGCAAAAGTCAACTATACGAATAATTATTAAACTATGACTGAAATCAAGAAAACACGAAGATGCATCTCATTACATTAAGCAAATAGAGAAATTGTAAACCTCTACGTAGTTAGCTTAAACCATTCTATTCACTCTTTGCTTTAAAAGTTTAGATTCACAACATAAACAACTAAGCTGCACATCTGGCCTTAGTTAGAGAAATTAATTACATAATAAGAAAAAAATGAAATACTTCATAAGTTTACTACATGAAAAGGAAAACAACTTTTTAACTGCGAGAATATGGATACATCTAGAGATCATTTATTATGGTGAACTGGATTTTCATAAAGTCACTGATAAACATGCGCTTAAATGAATAAATTAATTGATTGATTAATAATAATAACATTAGGAACAATTAATGTGCTCCATATATGGCGACAAAAAAAAAAAAAAATTAAAAATTAAAAACAACCTGAAACATAGATCATAGGGAGTGATTTTAACAAATGCCGCATAGACTTAGATCAATTCTAAACCTCTAAAATCTTCTTCACTTCATATGTCATTAGCCCGTGACAGTATATAACTAAAACAAACCAAAAAAAAAAAAAAGAAAAGCAATATCATTTTTTTATCAGCAATAAGCAAATCTTTCACTAACTTTGATAAAAGTTTTTATGGATTTTTTTTTAAATCATTAAAAGAAAAGACTATTTGATGGTAGGATCAATATGGAACAGATGAAAATTGCAACTCTTTTGCTTTTAAAGATAATCAGTACTCTGATAAATATATGAATTCGCTATCATCATAATTTGTGTTACGCCGATGAAGGTTGGTTTAGAATACTTTTTTTTTAATTATTTGTCCAACTGTAGCTAGTCTCAGAGCCAAGACAGGTAGGCAATTTAACTGTATTTTAAGACTTTCCCTTAAAACAACCATTGGCTTAAGGTTATCAAATTGTGAATCTATTGTTTGTTTCCCAACCCTCTTCCTGTTTATGTTATGATAAAATTGCTTTTTTGCTTTTTTAAGAAACCTATAAATTTTTTTTTCTCAAAACCCTTTGTATATGCAGGCTTCAAAGACTCGTGGAAAAAAAAATCAATGACGTGACACTGCCAAGTTCCAAGCAAAGCATTTATAAACCTGACAATAGCTACAGGACTGGTCGTCAGTGCGTTCTTCATTTTTCCCGCAATAAATTCATTGTTTATGCAGGCAAGTGTCTTTTAAAGTTTCATAGACTGAGATGATATGTTGATTCCTACGAAAAAATGTCCTTTTTCTTGAACAGGTTAGAGGCCTAAATTTTTTTTTTTGTAACGGTAGGTTACTTTCTAAACCTTCAATATTTCTAGCAAAACACAACTATTTGATATAAATTACTTTTCCTTTAACTTTAAAACAAGTTGGTTAAGATACAGAAAACAAAATGGATATATATTAAAATAGATACTCAGATGGGCAGGAAGATAGATAGGTAGATAGAAAGATAGAGAAACAGATATATGGGAAGATAGATAGATAGATAGCTATATCGATGGATAAAATAGCCGGATTTTCTTTTTCTTTTTCTTTTCTTCCCTCTTTTTTGTGGGGGGGGGGGGGAGGCAGAGAGATACTCGGACACACAGACTGAGGAGGGGAGAGGAGAAGAGGGAGGCAACGAGGGAGAGAGGAAGCAGAATTAAATGCAAAGGGCGGGAGGGGGAGGGGGTAAATAGGGAAATAGAGCAAATTAGAGATTAAGATAATCATACATAAAAAAAAAATATGAGATATAGGAAAAAGAATTATGACGTACAAAAGAGTTAACAAAGTAAAAGCACCAATATCAGAAACAAAATAGAGAGAGGGGAAAAATAGTAAAGAGAGGGCGAGAGAGAGAGAGAGAGAGAGAGAGAGAGAGAGAGAGAGAGAGAGAGAGAGAGAGAGAGAGAGAGAGAGAGAGAGAGAGAGAGAGAGAGAGAGAGAGAGAGAGAGAGAGAGAGAGAGAGAGAGAGAAAGCTTGAGATGGTAATGCCTAACAGAAGTCCTAGGTGACCATGCAGTATAGCACCGATTGTCCTCCTCTTCACGCTCCTCACTCATCAAAGGGTGGAATTGAAATACGATAAAGTGGTCAACTGCCGTCTCGGGTGTTTCGGACAATGGGCCTTAGAGTGGCCGCATCTGGACTCCCTGTGGTGGTCTAGGGTGTAGCACCATATAGGGTCGACCTGCGCGAAATGATATGAGATGAAGAATAGAACAATGGTCTTTATTTTAGTTCCCGGTAGAAAGAGGGCTGATTGGGGAAAGATGATTTGCAATTAATTTTTTTTTCACAAAGCAGATAAATGTAAGTTTTGATCAGAACGAAAGTGAAATTTATGTTTCTCTGAAACTTTAATAAATCGCTTAAATTAAGAAACCAAGAAACGAATATAATTAATGAAAAAAAAAGGTTACATAAGATCATATCTAGAGCAAGAAGTTGAGGAGAAAAAATTAATGCAATGGGTTGGACAAAAAAATTTGTTCATGACTGCGCGTACTCAGTTTTAGGCTCCGACGTTTGCTCCGACGTTTCACATTTGTTTCACTAATTTTGCTCTCAGTGTGTACTTTCATCATTCCAGAGCTTTTCCAAGACGTGCATATGACATTCTTGCACTCTCTCTTCTTGCTCTGCCTCTGTAAGCCCTTTTTTTTAAAATTGACGAACTAAATAATTCCACAGACAATTGGCTTATCTCTTCATGCACGGAACCTGAGTATTTGACACTTACCGCTGGGGATGAAGATAATAATGTGATAATTATGCCAGGAAAAGTGAAGTTCGTTCAAATTTATCAAGCTTACGTTTCGTGTATTATTTTTTCCTTACGATAATGAGCAAGGCTGTGTATATACTACATACAGTTGAAGATTTGGATAATAGACATAAATATAGGTATTAATTGCATTAGCCTTGCATTTCGTTCTTCCCAGATTGATTGATGTTCAAAAGTGAAAAATTATTTTATACTACCAAGCTATCTTATTTAGATATATATTATAGAGAAGAGTGTGGATATCTCCATCAAAACGTATCTTTAATCTAATGCCATTAGATGTAATGCTCAACTTAAGATCGCGTGTTTTTAAACCATAAAGAACTAAGAAGAAGAATCTTTAAAAATCGTAGCGGGCCGGAGCTTTGTGTAAAGATGTTAATGTTTGTACTCTGGTTTTAATTGTGGCTTTAAGGGCTATCGAGGACTCCAGCTGATAATTATCTTTGTCAGTGATGGTTTCAAGTTATTTAATGTACTGGCAGACTCTGGCAACAGCAGGCCTGTGTTGGTTTTCTCAATGAACTTCCTCCTCTTGTCAACATAGCACCTCTTTACCCCCTCTCTACAACATTCCATACGCCTACACATTTCCTGCATTTGTATTTATGAGAGGAAAAAAATGAATGATTTAAAATACTTCTCTTCTGATCGTAATAAATAATTTTGTTTCTAAGTTCTCTAAAAATTGAGGGAAAATAAAATTAAAAAGGAAGAAATTAGAAACTGCTTTACTTGCAATCACCTCATCCCACATCTTTTCTCTCAAACATTCAGTTAGTTCTTTAACTAAAAAAAAGTATATATATATTGAGCGAGCGAGCGAGCGAGAGAGAGAGAGAGAGAGAGAGAGAGAGAGAGAGAGAGAGAGAGAGAGAGAGAGAGAGACAGACAGACAGAGAGAGAGAGAGAGAGAGAGAGAGAGAGAGAGAGAGAGAGAGAGAGAGAGAGAGAGAGAGAGACAGACAGACAGACAGATAGAGGATCGGTGGGATTTGGGGGGGGGGGGGGGGGGGGGGCGAGCTCATATTTAAATACACCATGTCTCGGCCTATATGTATTTATCTTATTTTAAAAAAAAATTGCTGAAATTTATGTCCTCCCTATTATTCTCAAAGTAGTGGTGATTTACTCCTAGCTTATTTGTTAAGGCTTTTTTTTTTTACATTGGCCTGTGTACATTGATTAATCCGTTCAACATTCCAATCCTGTTTTCTTCCAGTCAACTTCATCTGCGTTGAAAGAGTGTGTGTGTGCGCGCGCGAACGGTGATGCTTGAAGAGCACTAGAAGCGACGGAGCATCGCCCTCATCACAAGAGATGAGAAAATGATCGCTAAACATGGACAGTTGGCCGAGCCGGAAGGCCAACACAACACTGGAGCGACATGGAGGACAAGGGTGCTAACTCTATATCATGCGAGAAACATGGATGAAAGTCGCATGGCTTTCTTTATTTCAGCCTTATCGACATGAGAAGGCGTCAGAAGAGCAACATTTTCAGGCAGATTTGTGTGAGAAGATCATTTAAAACTTTAATAGTGCTTGTCATTGCCAATTCTGTGTCTAAAACGAAAAAGAAAGTGAGTTCATCTTAAGTATGCTTCGACATCAATGCACAGTTGTACAGTTTTTGCGACACACATTTTTGATGACCGAAATACACTATTTATATCTCAGGAAATAATATAAATTCAAACGACCCTTTGTTCAATTGAGTTCAATTGATACCACCTTGTGAGCCTTTTACCGGCTAACAGTGAATGGCCATGAGTTTTTTTTTTTTAAATCGTAAATGTGTAAACTTAAAATTCCAAATGGGCACGTTTTAATTTTGTTAATGGTTAACATTTCGGTTTGCTAAGGTACAGTGCTTTCACGCACTCAATAGTAAAACGGAATCGTCTATCGAATCGTTGCACACATTGTTAAACACATATTTAAGGTAATTAACGTACTAGATATTTTTGTCTTATCCCAAATTATTCATTAATGCTTTTGGAATGGATGAAGACATAATCTTTGTTTTATGCAATATTGATCATTCTATTTATGTATTATTTTTAGTATCTTCATCGCTGCGCTCGCAAATATTGTAGATTAAATATTAATAATTCTTCGTTTTTCATGACTACATTGATTTCTCGAAGTCAACAAGCAATGGAAAAAGAAAACGGCCCATAGATCCTTTTGCTTCATTCTCTTCGGAGCGCTTAAGGGCAAGCCATGTTGTGGTGAGCAAACTTGA
Organism: Elysia crispata; assembly: GCA_033675545.1. Lineage (NCBI taxonomy): Eukaryota > Metazoa > Mollusca > Gastropoda > Plakobranchidae > Elysia > Elysia crispata. Next base: position 1,508,822 of record JAWDGP010003399.1, on the reverse strand, counting down.
AGGCAAACTGGTCTAGGCAGTGTGGACATAATTTTACACGGGGTGTTGTCATAAGAGAGCAGCCTATTAAACAGGGGCGAGAAATTCGGGAAACACCGGGTACTGCTCAAGCGGAGTCTGGAATCTCCTAGGGCGAAAATCGCCAAAATTCGTTTGTATTGGGTTCTTAGGTGATTGAAAAGTTGCTTGCTTGCTCAAGACTGCTTTAAAGAGCCAGGGAGGCGTGCGTATGAAACGAAAAGCAAGGTTGATTGTTCTTAGAATGTGTTTGACATCAAGGCGATAGAGTTGAGATATTTCTCCCGAAGAGATAACAGTAAAGAAGTGCGATAGGGTAAGGGTAAAGGGTGGTAGGGGCGATGTGACGAGCAAAAAAAAAATTATCGGGTTTAATCAACAGTTTTTTTTGTTTGTTTTTTTTTTTCTAAATTTCCCTTCTCTTTATGTGCTTTGTTTCATAGAGCTACAACCAGCACATAGATCAGAAGAATGCAAAGGTTAAATTTTCAACATAGCTCTAACTAAGGGCAAAGTCCTTGCATCATTCACACTCTGTGGACTGTAATAACTATAGGTTAGTTTTAGGACGAATGACATGAATTACAAAGATCAGAAAATACCTTTGTCAGTCTCTGGCTGGCAGTATGTAGCAATTGCCAACTGTACGATTCTTTCATTACCAAAGTGATCAAAATGCTACAAACAGAGGAGTCCTCTTTTTTTTTTTTTTTTTTTTTTTTTTTTTGGCAGTTTTCGGTTTGAGTCTTTTTTTTTCGGTATGAGATTTGCCCCTCCTTCCTTTTCCAAACTTTTGGAAACATTTCGTGTCATTTTGAAATCACAGTATCTGTGAGGCCCCAACCTAACGTGTGTGAATTCTTTTGTCTGGAAGACGGCCCGTTGAATGTGCGTTCCTTAGTCACCTCAAGTGATTAAATGTAAGAGATGGAGTAGCTTTTGTTGGGTTGATTGGACTTAGCTGCGAGTGTATTTCTGTGTTGAAACAAGGGTTTTAAAGTCATATGTAACTGTGCAGCTGCATCCATCTGGAAGATTTTTAGGATATACTGCACCTTTTCCAACGGTGATGAATCGCATAAGGTTCCACCTAGTTGACTTTACAGTTGACTTTTCAGAAAGCAGCTTGGATTGCTTCCTGGCCTAATGCCATAAAACTCAGTGGTTCTGCAGGAGTTATGGGCTTTTGAAAATATTTGCTGTATATCGACTTTGTGTGACTTTTTGATATGCTCTCATTTGACAACTTAAAGCCAAGATATTTACCTGATGGCTAGGTAAAAGAAAGCACACTACACCGTTTTGTTTTGTTTTTTATAAAAAGCTGAGGGAGTGTTTGAACTCATGACAAAACAATGTTGTCTTCATGAAAAAGTTCACTGATGGCTAAGGTAAACAGAAGATCCCGAGTGCGTGGACCTATTAAATCCTGAAAAACAGAGACAATATAGTGATAGTGATGTCGAACTTTGTTGCTTGCCTAACCTATTCAAATTACATATCAGTTTGGACATAAGAATTATGGTGCTTCCAACTGGGTGTAGTGAGCTAATTCTTGAGAATGATGACTTCGTTAGCTGCAGCCTTTATTTGAAGTCTCTGCTTCCCTTGACTCCATTACGGACATTAAGTTTGACTTAGACTTTTTAAAGATACCAGTAAATTTTTGTATTTCTGAAGTATGTTCAGTTGATGAGCAAGTATTTCTTTAGTGCATTTGCTGCAACTTTTGTTGTCTTTGGGAAGATCTATTTGAAATCTTTTCCTTTGAAAAGTGTTTCAAAACAAACTCGTTGCCAATACAGTATACAGAAGAAGTTTTAAGGGCTCCATCTCAAGATAAAAAATTTGAAGAAACATCTTGATTGCATCTTGCCTTTTGCATTTTGCAAGCTCGTATAACATAAGTTGTACCTTTCTTTAACCAAAAAAAGAATCATTTGGAATGGAATTGGTCCATCATAAAACGTCCATTCTCTACAAATGTTTTCTGGTGAACAACCCTCGTCCTGAGAGGCTACATTCCAGTATAAAAAGTGCAAAGGCATAAACACATATGAAATTTATCAAAATAATCCGAATTTCGTTAACTTGATTCTCAATCTCATTAAAAACTGACCATTTAGAGCTACAAAAGGTCATAACATGGGAATGCAACTGCTCATTAATTCCACCAAAGAGGCAACTATGAAGTGCAATATCATAGTGACCACGATAGTTGAAAAGACTTCTAAGCATCTGTCAAGCCTTAGGTTAAGACTGGTTCAATGAGATTCTACCCCTACACCCAGATAGACTAAATTCCGTTTAGAACCAGCTGTGAAATCACATTATTTATCCATATTGAACTTCTCACAGCCTGCCTTATTATCAGCAGTGATTCTCTAGGAGAGACATGAGTGAGCAACGGCTTGAGTCACAAACTCTCTGGTCTTCGGTCGAGACGTCGGTGGATTAATTATTTTTATTGACATATACTTGGGCGAAGGGATCGATGGATGGATAAGTAGATAGAAAAATAAATAGATGGCTGAATAGTGAAATAGAATAATAGAAAGCCCATTACAGTGATAGACAGATATATAGAGTGGTACATAGATCAATAGATAGATAGATTAATCAATTAGTAGAGAAGTAGAAAGCTTTTTTTAGCATCAAGGATAATTTTAAAAGTAAAAATGGACAGAAATCGAGTCAAAGTATCATGAAATCGTTACTAATTTTGGAAATGTAATAGAAATATAACATACATAAGACAAAAATTTATGCAATGTTGGAGAAAGAGAGAAAAAAAGAGATTTTGGAGGGTGATGGGGATCTTACAATTGGTCTTGTTTTTGTTTTGTTTTTTCTTGGTTTTTTTATTATTTGATAAATAAATGTAAAATAAGGGGTTTTCCCAGGATAACAATAACTAAAGAATAACAGTAAATATTTGAGAATTAAAATCGTTATTCAAAGTTTGTAACATAACTTACTGTCATAAAAATATACTTTAAAAACTCAATAGCGCTCTCAGGCTTCTAGATTAAAAAGAGTAACCTGTAATGGGAAAATAAAATGAATATCATTAGAAAAGTGGAGCATAAAGCTTCTTTCCGTTGGTGTAAAATTTTCTACACTTAACAGGTAAAAGAAAAAGATAGACTTATAAGGAAAGCTTCCACTTTTTTAAACTGTGGAAAGGCAGCTCTATTAGAATAAAAAAATTAAGTCATAGAAGTTTGTCTCGATTGCAGCCTTTAACACTAAGCAGAATAAAGACGAAGTAAAACCATTGCAAAAGTTATTCGTCATACCTGCGAATCGTCACGAACTTCTGTGAGTGCAAGGGATCAACTCATAGCCTTCTGGGCTCTCAGCGCTGAGAGATTTTATGGAGAAGTTACAAGCCTGTTTTTTCTCAACTATGACTAGTATAATCTACCTTTTATTTTATAAAATGAGAATATTCATGGTCTTTATTTTTTCATCACTGAGGCTAACCGAGGGAGGCATAGCTTTGAGATCCAGCTACTCTTTATGAGAATAATATTCTTGGAGTAAAACTTGATTTCCAGCTAAATGAAACTGGAAGGAAAAAAAATAACCACAGATACTTGAATTAAGCGACAGGACAAATGGTATTACCCTCTCCTCTAAGAGTAGGAATAGAAACTTGCCACTACAAGTCGATGAAGATTGGAAACAATAATTAAAACAATCTGTCGACCCGTTCACTTCATTTGATGCTTGTGAAAGTCGGAATAATAGAGATTTCTATAGTGAATGAAGTACTACTTGTGTAAAAAAAGGGAGGGGTTGGAATAGGGATAGCCAAAAATTAAAGGATTAAGTCACTAACTTAGCATTTTTTGTGGTCCACATTCAAGTTGTTTCAAATCAACAAACAGACGAGACAAGTGTCTTTATTCTAGGAAGTCATGAGATGAAGTCATTCCACTCATCTTCAACTCCCACGTCATCTGAGGCGACAAGGCGGACCCCAGCAGTCACTTGATGTTCAGTTCAAAGGACTTGAAACTTTGTGGGAAGGAATAAAAAATGAAATGAAAACATCCAACAAAGCAAAATAAAATTGAATGGAGGCATCACGGTTTTGTCATTTCTCTTTTTTTTTTCCTCAGGGATGTATTTTCTCTTTACGCTGTGTTCAAGAAACTCTAGATTTCTCTTTGGATGTAAACCATGACAAACTATTTCCCAAAATGCTGCTCTCGTTCACTTCTTAAAACTTTTCCAGCATAGCTTTTGTGGTCTAAAACAAAATAATGTAATCCCATTATTATTGTTATTATTATTATTATTATTATTATTATTATTATTATTATTATTATTATTATTATTATTATTATTATTATTATTATTATTATTATTATTATTATTATTATTATTATTATTATCATCATCATCATGATTCTCATCATCATCATCATCATCATCATCATCATCATTATTGTTCTTGTTGTTATTATTTTATCATAACGTTGTTATATTCGCGAAAGAGAAAAAGTGTGTATGTATGTATGTGTGATTCTGTGTTCATGAGGAAAAATAAATGTAGTATAAAGATAGACAAAGACGCTAATGTGAAGTTGAAGTGGTTGTGTTTGAGATGTGGAAATGACGCAGAAAGAAGTAAAGAGAGATTGAAATAAAAAAAAAAATTGGAGCTGGATCGGAAAAAAAAAAGTTGGCTTTCATAGTCAAGATTGGCTGAGATGAATATATACTATATACTAAGTGCGATTTTCTTGGATAACATAAGACTTATTTATCTTTTCTGTTGTTGACTCAAGTCACTACTGAATGATAAAATTAAATTCCTATATTTTGTTATTAAAAAAAAAACACCTTATACCTCAATTGACTCATTCTTTAATGACTTGCATTAGATAAAATTAAATTCGCACGTAATATTATTAAAAAGCATTTTATACCTCAATTGACTCATTGTTTAATGACTTGCATTAGATAAAATTAAATTCGCACGTAATATTATCAAAAAGCATTTTATACCTCAATTGACTCATTGTTTAATGACTTGCATTAGATAAAATTAAATTCGCACGTCATATTATTAAAAAGCATTTTATACCTCAATTGACTCATTGTTAAATGACTTACATTAACAGCACCATACCTTTTATCAGGTGTGCTTAAAGCGCACCAACCAAGTTCTCGACAGACAGAACAGAGTTGAAAAGCCCATGTACGGACAAAAGTGTCGATGATAATCAGCAAAGGAAAGGCCTGGAAGGGAAAACAAATTTATTTTATCAAGTTGAATTAATAAAATGTTACTATTGTCTGAGGGCTTCGTGTAAACAATTAAATTTCCAAATCTGGGATCCCCTTATCAAAATTAAGTTCTCTCCTTCCCTCCCTCCCTCCCTCCTTCTCTCTCTCTCTCTCTCTCTCTCTCTCTCTCTCTCTCTCTCTCTCTCTCTCTCTCTCTCTCTCTCTCTCTCTCTCTCTCTCTCTCTCTCTCTCTTGCTGTCGCTCTTTTTCCTAGAAGCAAAAATTAGTTGCGGTTCTTGAACATGTTTTTCAGCATCACACTCTTGCATTATCTTCTCTTCTGTTTGCTACTCTTTCTTCTTCATATTGTTCTTTTATACCCCTACTCCTGTATTTGTATTTTCTCCTGCTCTGTTCTCTTTTTCCCCCTCCCTGCCTCTAATTTATCTTTAGTTTCTCTTCATATTCAAAGACTATCTGTTGAATAATACTCTTCGCTACTTCTTCATTATTATTCCCTGATCCACCCCTCCCATCTTACCGAATTCTTATTACCCGAACCTCCGAGGCTTCTAAGAGAAGCATCGAGCAGTCATCAGCTTTACCCCTCTCTTCTAGGCGTCTTCTCCAACACCTCTGGTCCTGGGGCAGGGCCCGCCAGGGAAAGATCTAAAAACCTTGGCACCATGAAATATGGATGGTGAGGCCCAATGTTTTATGCATTGCAGGTCAATAATGCAACGACCCAGCGAGATAGAAGCGTCCAGGGACAGGGGACTAGTCGGTGCGATGTGGCACGTCCAGCCCGTCTTGTACATGCTGTAAAAAAAAATAATAATAATACATTAGGAACAGTAGCACACTCGTTGATTTTTTTTAAATTACTGCTTTCTGCATAACACAAGGAATGGAATAATATTTATTTTACTGGTAGTATTTTTTTATCATTTCTCTCACAGTCTTATTTTGTTTCTATCTTCTGTAAATCCTTTTCGTATATATTTTTTTCGCAACTCGAAATTTACGTAATTTTACGAAATTTTCAAGAGTCTTCTTAATTATGTTTTACTGGGATTGTTATATTCAAAGCACAATTTTACTTTCCTGACTGTAAGAAACTTATTGAAATCGATTGAATACTGTATTGTGTTTTGAACAGAATGATACCTCAAAGACAAAAAATGTGTGTTTTCTTATTCAACTAAACCTTCTTTGTTTATATGAATTTTTAAAGTTCAAAATGGTTTAAAATTAGCAAAAGAAAAACTAAATTAAAAAAAAAAGTTATATGTTCAGGAGAAATCGTTACTTAGTGGTTTGAGGGAAGATTCTCTTATTGCATTTGAGGTGATATCTAACATACAAGAAATTAGAGTCTTACATCAACCAGACCATAGAAAATGTTTATTAGGACGAAAAATACACGTTTAACGTTTGGATTGACATGAAGAAAGTTTCTATCCAAATATGATGAGAATGAATAACATTCAAACTGGCAACTCACGGCATCAAATCACTGTAGGCCTATTATTTAAGGATTCAATAATACAAAAAGAAAGCAGGAAGAGTTTAAATTTATAATTATGTGAGTCGGACTTGAACCCATGGGAAGGGAGTACCACAAGGAGGGGTTCTATTTCTCTCTTTATTTCTAGCTTTCAACGATAACACCATCAAACACAATCCCTTTATGCTGACGCTGAAGGCAGTGAAGAAAATCATGCAATTTTGTACTTTGGCAAGAGAGTGCATGAAGCATTCAACAAACTAGGAGACAGCCAAAATATCCTAAACAAAGAACAGAAGACTAAATAACAAAACTTCCATACTACTCAAAATTATATATACAAGGTGCAGATTAATATTTGGAAGGAAGCCCATCTTATAGCTTATCATGAATCACCTTAGATGACAGCTCACATGATTGTTTTAACTAGCACAAAGTGATGAGATAATTTAATAACGCACAGCCATAAAAATTCCAGGATAGTTTGTTTATTATTTGACGTGAAATTTGATGGCAACCTTTTTGTTTATTTAATTCCTTATTTAAAAAAAACACAACTGTTGGAAAAAATACGTACTGGTTGCTTCTTTTTTCACAAACGGCTTTTTAAAGCTCCCATTTGTGAAACCTTTGAATATTATTGCGGGTTTCTTTTCCAATGGCGCCATTGATGCAAATCTGCAATAGGTTATAGTAGAAAAAAAATCTATCTAGCTGGTCATAAATAATATTAGTGTTGATTTGATTCCGAAGAAGCTCTGTCACTTTCAAGTTTAGAAGATTCGGAAGAAATAAATAGTGAGTTGATCGCGCTCGTAGACCCGCATTTTTGCACTTCATTGAAACATGAATTCTACGAACAAAGACTTACTGAGCAGGCAAAGATATCGATGATTACGGTTAAGGTTCGTGATGCCAACTTGACACAGTTGATTTGTTTTAAAGAATTCTAGACCAATAGAGCAAAACTTGCAATTTTTTCTTGTCGTCCTTTCTTTAATAAAAATCAGTGCAAAGTTTAATCTAATATCAATATGTCTGATGTATATTTAGACATTTGAAATAGCATAATAAACAGCTACTAATGACAACAATACTTCTGTTAGATTGTATTTTTTTTTTCAATTTGACATTTAAGAATTTATGTCCAAATCACGATAAACCATCAAAAAGTTTATTATGCTTTTGCCTAGAAAATTAATTAACCTAAAAACTTAATCAAATGTTAAAATCTTTATGCTCAGACCTCTAGATGGGCTACATTCATTCTATAAAGGTTGAGATCCGATGGTTTCTAAAATGTTCGTGGAATCCAGTTGGAAATATCTTATTTTATAGAAGGCAAATGCTAAGACATTGCTTTTTTCCACATTCCTGATGGAACAAGAATTGCTTACATCAGTCTCAAACGTGCTCAATATAGGGAAAAAAAAGTATGGATTTAGAATACAAATTGCTCTTAAAAGCTTATTTTGTCGTTCAAATTTATTGTCTCCACTTCCTGGTCATGGAGTACTAACCCCTGTTTCAAATCAAAGATAGGGTATGAGTCAAATGTCTTCCTTTCTAATTTATTTTTTCTCACATTTTACTTAGAACATTTATAACACTGGCCTCATAATTGTATGGGACCAACCAAAACTAGAAGAGTTGTGTGTTAATGTACCTCTATCTCTGTCCTACTTAAGAAGAAAAAAAGAGTTATGATATTACGTCTGTCAACAATTACCTTATTGCTCTAATTGCTAAACAATACTTAAGTTTGCGGCGGATTAGAGATGACAAGGGCAATCAGCAATTAAAAAAAAAAATTTTTAAACCAACAGTGACACCACACTTTTTTACCTATTAGACAAAATATCATAACAGCAAGTTAAGTCAAACTTTTATCTCAATGTTCAAACTTGCTGCGACCAACAAAAAAAAATGATTATTTGTACTTTATCTCTATGAAGCTATCAAGTATGAAATTAGGAAGTAGAAGTGGAAAAGAAAAATAAGAACATTAATAATAATTACAAGAACAAAAAATAAAAAGAAGAACGAGGATGCTCCCAGATCGTCCCTTGCACTAGTTCGACCTTTGAGTGTTCCAGGACGTGCGGGCCCTTCTCATCAGTTGGGAGTCCTCTTTGGTGAGCAAAACTAGGGGCGCGCTAATCTGGTTAGAGTTGATTGCGCCAGTCCTCATTGGAGTCCCGTCCGGCACTTCCAATCTTTTCATCTCTTCAGTGAAGAGGGAGCGCTGACTTCTCTATGTAATGACTTTGCTTGAAAGAACTGGCAGTTCAGCCATGGATGAGGGGCAAGACCACACTGGTAAGACAATTTTCTAGGCGAACAGAGAGAGAGAGAAGAGAGAGAGAGAGAGAGAGAGAGAGAGAGAGAGAGAGAGAGAGAGAGAGAGAGAGAGAGAGAGAGAGAGAGAGAGAGAGAGAGACAGACAGACAGACAGACAGACAGACAGACAGACAGACAGACAGACAGACAGACAGACAGAGACAGAGAACGAGATAAGTAGGTAGATGAAGAGTAAAAGACAGACAGAGCGTGATAGAGATTGGGGAATAAGGAAGCGAGTTAGAGAGACAGACAGACAGACAGACGGACAGACAGAGAGACAGACAGAGAGAGAGAACGAGATAAGTAGGTAGATGAATGGTAAAAGACAGACAGAGCGTGATAGAGATTGGGGAATAAGGAATCGAGTGAGAGAGAAAGGGAGAGAGAGAGATAGAGACAGTCAGTCAGACAGACGGACGGACAAAGACATAGAGAGAGAGAGAGAGAGGGGAGAGAGGAGATTTGGATTTTTATAAATGTTTATATATATATATATATATATATATATATATATATATATATTATTATTATTATTTCCTTGTGTGTGTTTCTCTCTCTCTTGCTCCCTCTCTATTAACGGCAATATATCACATCTGATGAAAACCATATTTATCATAGGTATGGCAAAATATAATAGGCATACTGCTCTACTTTATCATGTGCACAGTCAATGTTAGAGTCTTCATTTACACAACTTAGCATTCTGCACCATGTGTTAGTTTCAGTACCAATGTTGTCAAATTGTAGTCACGAGGGTTTTAAATGTTTTAAACCAGAACCACGTGGAACCCAGCGGCTCTATCGTAGAAGGTAAATTAAGAAACCCTCGACACGATGCCTTGGGAGAAAAACGGACCTATTGCCACACTTTGAGGCCTCTGCCCTGAAATTACCAGTTCATTTTACAAAACAGCGTTTACGTATTCCCCTTGAGTATGGGTGAAAGACAATTGAGGTCATTTAGTGCTCGATTATTTTTTTTTTACTTCTCAAAGTTGTAAACATTATATGAAAGAATTTTCTAAAAATATGCAATCATTTTTCACCGATATTGGTTAGCTTGGATGAAGATTCACCGAAACTTTTATTCATTGTTCTACTTCAGTGACATTATTTTTTTTACATCTTAGCTCTAATATGTTATATGTGAAGCTCTACAAATTGAAATATCATTCTTCTTCTTCTTCTTCTTCTTCTTCTTCTTCTTCTTCTTCTTCTTCTTCTTCTTCTTCTTCTTCTTCTTCTTCTTCTTCTTCTTCTTCTTCTTCTTCTTCTTCTTCTTCTTCTTCTTCTTCTTCTTCTTCTTCTTCTTCTTCTTCTTCTTCTTCTTCTTCTTCTTCTTCTTCTTCTTCTTCTTCTTCTTCTTCTTCTTCTTCTTCTTCTTCTTCTTCTTCTTCTTCTTCTTCTTCTTCTTCTTCTTCTTCTTCTTCTTCTTCTTCTTCTTCTTCTTCTTCTTCTTCTTCTTCTTCTTCTTCTTCTTCTTCTTCTTCTTCTTCTTCTTCTTCTTCTTCTTCTTCTTCTTCTTCTTCTTCTTCTTCTTCTTCTTCTTCTTCTTCTTCTTCTTCTTCTTCTTCTTCTTCTTCTTCTTCTTCTTCTTCTTCTTCTTCTTCTTCTTCTTCTTCTTCTTCTTCTTCTTCTTCTTCTTCTTCTTCTTCTTCTTCTTCTTCTTCTTCTTCTTCTTCTTCTTCTTCTTCTTCTTCTTCTTCTTCTTCTTCTTCTTCTTCTTCTTCTTCTTCTTCTTCTTCTTCTTCTTCTTCTTCTTCTTCTTCTTCTTCTTCTTCTTCTTCTTCTTCTTCTTCTTCTTCTTCTTCTTCTTCTTCTTCTTCTTCTTCTTCTTCTTCTTCTTCTTCTTCTTCTTCTTCTTCTTCTTCTTCTTCTTCTTCTTCTTCTTCTTCTTCTTCTTCTTCTTCTTCTTCTTCTTCTTCTTCTTCTTCTTCTTCTTCTTCTTTCTTCTTCTTCTTCTTCTTCTTCTTCTTCTTCTTCTTCTTCTTCTTCTTCTTCTTCTTCTTCTTCTTCTTCTTCTTCTTCTTCTTCTTCTTCTTCTTCTTCTTCTTCTTCTTCTTCTTCTTCTTCTTCTTCTTCTTCTTCTTCTTCTTCTTCTTCTTCTTCTTCTTCTTCTTCTTCTTCTTCTTCTTCTTCTTATTATTCTTCTTATTATTCTTATTATTATTATTATTATTATTATTATTATTATTATTATTATTATTATTATTATTATTATTATTATTATTATTATTATTATTATTATTATTATTATTATTATTATTATTTCTATCATTATTGTTCCAATTATTTTGATTATTACCATCATTATCATCACCAATACAAACACCACTCTAGAATTCACAAAGCTAAATAAAGTTATACGATCATAAGAAAAGCAATACCACTACAAGATAATAATGATGATGATGATGAATCTTTTTTTTACACTGAGAACAATGTAAACATCTCTTGTTTAAGCAAAAATGAAATAAATTTTAGACGTTTTGGAAAAGAAAAAAAAAAGAGTGAGAGGAGGTAAGAACAAAGACAAGAAAGAGTGAAAATGGCACACTTTTTTATATTCCATGTGAATCCAGATGTCAAGCGTTAACCCCTGCTAGTATTAGTTTGATTCATAGTTCCGTTTCAGATCCTGTTATGGTCACCGACGGCGTGCAAATCTCACCATAATCATCTCCCCTCGATCATGTTATTGGATACTGTGAACTGAGGAGCGGAGTCGTGAAAGAAGCCAGGGAAAAATGGGTGAAAGACGCTGAGCAGGGTGAGTGTCGGAGGGCGAGCAAGATGACGGTAGAAGGTGCAAAAACGGACAGATGGGTGGGCGTGGCAACTGGTGACAGTAACGGGACACAGTTCATGAAAGAGAAGAGAGAGGAAAGGTAGAGGGTGAGCAAGCAATTGTCCAGAACAAACACGTGCCCAACATAAGGGTGGCCAAGGGAAAACAAGACTGAAAAGGGTCGAATGGACCAGTGTTGGGGAAAATAACAAAAGAAAAACGTGCAAACCTAGATCAGTGGGAGGTGAAATTGAAGCTGGAGGTGTCTGTGAAGAATATAGAGTGAAATCATTTTGGAAATGCGTGAATGTTTACATGCATTGTATAACAATACATTAAATAGAGAGAAAAACCATAACATATAATTATGCATGTAGAAGATTTTATGTTTGTAAAACATCCCACTGGAAGTCTTGAGAAAACTAGAGAGAAAGTTACAAAGTTTACATAGAAAAATATATAGAAACACCAGACAGATACATAGATTGAGCTAAAGCGAGAAGATAAAAGAGATAGAGGGAACTTGATTAAAAAAAAATAGAGAAAGATATGGTAGAGATTTAGAATAACTGAGATCGATTGATTGATAAATAAATATTTAGAACTGCTGATGTATAGAATGATAGAAAGATAGGTACAAAGAGAATGAGAGATAGAGACAGAGAGAAGGAGGAGAGATAGATCGATAGATAGATAGAGAGAGAGAGAAAGAGAGAGAGAGAGAGAGAGAGAGAGAGAGAGAGAGAGAAGGGGGGAGGGGGGAGAAACACCAACCCTCTGTACAAACGTAAACACATGTCTCTTTTTTTGGTCATTGTTTTCGTTGATGCCCAGAGTTTCCCGCTGCTATTGAGTAGCAAAACATTATGTCGCAGCCACTGTCGCTTTCGAGCAATGTCGGCACGCATGCGTGAAGATGAGCCCAAAGTTAAAGGGTGACTCAAGGGGGTTAATGGATGCGCAGTCAAACAGTCAAAGCTCTATATAGCATCCAGGACGTGAGCATTATTGAAGAACTCATAGTGGGGGGGGTTATTGGTCCTTAATTCTTCGGTTCGGGGAAAAAGTCGAATGTCTGTGCTGAAATTATGTCCATGAGTCGAGCTAAGAAACTTTCTCTCGAAAAGTGCAAGGTTGAATTTAGCAATACATTTCCTAGGTTAATTGAATTAACAAATCCTACGTGCCCTTTAATGTTAAGATAAATAATATCTAATTTTAAAACACAAACTTGACACCATCGTGAAGGCTCGTCCTCTCTCTCTCTCTCTCTCTCTCTCTCTCTCTCTCTCTCTCTCTCTCTCTCTCTCTCTCTCTCTCTCTCTCTCTCTCTCTCTCTCTCTCTCTCTCTCTCTCTCCATTATTTCAATGGCCAATACTTTAATTTAAATTGAAAGTATTGATAAGAACACCTAATATTAACCTTTCTTTCCGTTATTCTTTTCTACTTCAGTGGAACATGTAAAACTGTTTTTAACTTCTTATGTCGCAAACCTCCTTTTGATAGTTCATAATTAATTAATCCATAAACGCTTCCCTTTTTAAATACTAATACATGTGTTTGCACTAGTCTATGCCAAATTAGTCCGACTCATTCTTTGTTTTGTTATAGGAACTTTTTTTTTTTTCAGATACTAACCCACTCATTCGCTAGGAATCATTATTGTTTCAAGTTTATTGTCACTGCTACGTTCAGGTACAATTGATGTATCCCGGCTATCTTAACCTTTTAGATGGCCAAGGCCGGTGTCTTGAAAAACAAATGGAACTTGATCTGTATGTATTAAAACTATCGAAATGCAATTTCGTGTAAATGAACATTTATTAGTATTGACTGGACAATCTTTATGAAATGTTAGTTCGGAATGCTTTCTCAACGGTAACCCAGACAGTCAACTGGCATTTTCATTTTTGCTCTAGTTTTTTTTATTTATCTTTTTAAAAAAAAGGTGATGTTAAACTATTTTTATTCTGAATACTGCTTTTTTAAAAGTTATTTTAGCTGACTAAGATTTTCTGTAGGCAAACTAAAATCTACAAAATTTGTCACTCTAAAGACAGTTTACAAAAAGTCCAAGTTTTTTCCAGTTTGTAATATCGCGAAATGTACTAATTACATTTTTCTTTTGCTTATCATGGGAAAAAAATAATTTGCGTAAAAGTGTATTTAAGAGTTATATTGAAACGCCACATTTCTTTATAGCTTTTCCAGTCATGCGATCTAGTCCTAGACAGTATGTCGTGGTAGCTTGCTCACGCCTTTTAACATTAAGCGAAACTTCTGAACGGTGAAAAAAGCAGCGTTGACTTATCGTCTAGATCCAGCATTACAACAGACTGCTCAAGTGTATTTTGAAAGATTAATGCAAGGACAAAGCCTTGTGCAAATTGTTAGAATCAAAAGTGAGAGATGGCAAACTGAGATTTTCAAATCCTCTATTAAAAAGAGGTATTCAATTATGCTCACAAGTATATTGAAATAGTCAATGACATTTACACAGATTATTGAAGAAAATACGATGATGGATTGTAGTAGATCGAAAAAAGTGACATTTTTTTTTCAATGAAGAATAGTTAATAAAGATATATCAAACAAGAGTTAAAGTTCTCATCTGTTCGGAAAAAATACAGTAATAAAATATTAGTTTCATTGGTATAAAAAATATGGTTTGAGAACTGTTATGTCTTAGTGGCATCGAAACATTGAGGTTTTTCTCGTTAATTTGTTTTTTCGCACAGCGCCGTTTATATGTGAAAGATAATTTGTAATCATACAAAAAGTGTACAAAACTAAACGAAAATTAAACAACAGGATTAAAAAGATGTATAACTAGATTTGTTCTTGCGTGCGTGTGGTCGTCCATAAAAGTTTGTATTTTTGAAAGGCTGCCGCCATAGATTGGGCTATCTTTCCAGCATAGCCCATCTTACTTCTGATTGGGTTGATATATTCGGAAAGATCTTTCCATCAAAAGGGAAAAAAATCACGATTAATAAATAAATTAAATTGGTCTTCATATGTCATTTAAGAAATTGTACCTTGAATAAAATGTGTAGATTAAGTCAGCTTTTAAAATGCCAGGCTCATATCATACTTATTCAGTATTAGGTTTTTTTAGGCGTTTCAATACCATATCTTTGTCGCAAGATTATTTTAATTTTTTGGCGTGGAGGGGTGTGTGTGTGTTTTGTTTTACTTTTTTTTCTTTCATATAAATAGACCTATATAAATTCTGGCTCATAAAAGACTAAACGATTGAGATCAGCCAAATCTACTAACTACACTTGCTAGTAATACAAGTAATTTCTTTGAACAAGGATGGATAACCTTTCATGTTATTATCTTGTTTTATGAGGCTGCCAAAAAAGTCATTATTAATTTGACTACCCTGTAGAATGCAGTACTAAATCAAGGCCTGAAATTGTAACGTCTATACAGACAATAAAAATGGTCTATGAATGAGATTAATGCAATGTAAACATTATACATTAAATACTATGACTGAGGCTAGTCAGTATGGTTTTCTTTTAATGGTTTTCCTTAATATTATTCAATAATTTAAAAAAAAATTAAAAATCTCTTTTTTGAAGTTTAATGTCAGAACGGTATTAAAATAGGCACCGAATAGAACTATTAGATTTTCTCGTTCATTTGAAAAATATGGACGTGGACTTCTTTTTTAAATATGAAAAAATATAACCGGTTCGCAATAAATAATTTGGAATAAAGAAGTTCAATTATATGCATTTAAAGGTCAAACTCATTTTGAAATAACATTAGCAGCTTTAAAGGAAAAAAAATGTCTTATTCAACTTCCAGAAGCATAGAAGATACCCAAGCCTTGCCTCTAGGAACTTTAAGAAGAAAGTTTGAGAAACCTTTATAGATTTCGACGGACATTTATATATCTCTAGGCGAACATAAGAGGGCACAGGAATCTATTCTAATTCTACGATTTATGTGTCGGAACGATTGTAGATTCACTGCGAACTGTGCCAAAGTGTAAATTTCAACCAAGTATTTGGGGACGATCGATTTTCTTTGCGAACTCAGCCGACCAATCGCAAGATCGGAATTGAGTGACGCTTCTCCATACCCAGAGCAAGGGTTCTAGGAATCAGTTGGTTTATCGATCTGTAGGCGTTGCCTTAAACAGGCAGATAACCCACTCACGAGCCACACCATACTGGCTGAGGTCTGTGAGTGACATATTTGGATGGGAAGGGGCGTACAACTCTATTTCCAAAAAGCCAAGCGAGGAAGCCAACAAGGCGCATGCCCGACAACTCGATTATTCCCAATCGCGTACATAAGCTGTGGCCGTTTAGTGAATTTCTCACATTCTAAACTCAATGAGCGTTTTATCCGTGCGGGGGTCTAAATTAGATATAAGGCAGACAGAATTTGGGCCGTGCATCTTTTAGAGTTGGGGTTTGAAAACGGGGCAACGTAATCAAATCTTGCAGTGGAGCGATCCAGCGGCTACTGCACGTCTGAGAATTAGGCCGCCCTTCCGGACAAGGTTAGTAAGATTTTAGAAGCATCAGTGACCTGCCGAGGGAAGAACTTAACTGAATTTACTTAGTCCGGCTGCATCATCGGTACGATACATTCCTCCGTGGCTCTTTTTAAATTACTTAACGACATCCAGATCAGAATCCGCTCTGTTTGGCGCTATGACCGTGTACTTCTGGTCATGACCTACATGTAAAGACGTAGAGGATCTTAAAACAATTGTCTTTAGGTTGCCCTTGACTTTAGGAGTTTTTTCCTTGTAATCTGATTTATGTCGCGTACAAACTGCCTAAAAGAGGAAATTCCCGGTGAAAGACCCGTTTCTCTGATGAGGTTTTAAAAATTAATCGCATCTGACTGAGAGGATTTGATTTAAAGAGCGACGCTCAAACATTAAAGGTGTTATCGGCCGGACGCTTGTAAAGCGATTAATGACACTCGCGCCGAAATCGAATAAGGACCAAAAACAGCAACAAAGATGATCCGATATAGCCTAACTTAATCTTGAATTATGGACGCGGAGAGTTGGGCCTTCGATCTTCCTTTCTCTCCTTCCACCCATTAGTGGATATCAGTGTATTAAATTATGATTTCGAGTTATGACCAGAATAGGAGATACGTGTAGAGCTATTAGTTTAGGCTTGGTTTCTTCATTATAGCTCTAGAATATTAGATTAACACACCACCTCTCAGTGTGATAGTGTTTGGTGGTAAAGTCTGGTAGACACCAGATTGTCTAACACGATCAGTGTCTGAAATTTGATAAATTCAATTAGGTGCTGTCCAGAAAAAAAAGTGATCTATATCTTAGAAAATGTGATTTTGTGGCGGAGTTTCATTGTGTCTGACGTTTTATTGTGTTAGATCCGTTGCTTTTATTTCACCTTGTTTAGCAATTTTGTTACTCTCAAATTGATACGATTGCGAACAGTTTTGACAAGGTCTTGAAAATATCTGTATGTTTCATACGTAGATAGTTTTCCTCGTTAAAACTTAATTGTCACTCTGTGATTTGCATTTATTTTACAGGCTCTTAGAGGAATATTTTTTTTTCAAATAAATTAAAAGGAAGCGGAAAGGTAAATACTCTCATCCTGTAAATTTCTTTTTGATTTTGAAAGGACCAATAACAGGCTTAGACAAATTGATTTTTTTTTAAATATAAATCAACAATTCTTTATTTGTCAATTTTCTAAAAACTGAATTACCGTATTTTTGTTTCCTTATCTTTCCAAAACGAGAATATAAAACTGCAAATGTTAAATTAAAAAAAAATAGATAAAAATTTTTCAAGCAGTTAATATCTCTTTAACCCATCTTACTACTTGTCAGCTTTGAAGATATAAATTTTTGAGGCAAAGTTTCTGAAAGTCCTATGTTTCAACTCCTTGATTCTAAAACCTAATATTCTATCAGCGGAGAAAGTAAACTATGGTTTAAGTTCACTCAGCAAAATAACAACGGAAAAAAATAAACGGCCATTTACGTATCTTACTTTATCTTTACAAACATTACAATTCATTAACAGAATTTAAGAAAGAAAACAAGCTGCTCTATATTATTCACCAGCTGAAAAACAATTTACAATACCATTTTTCCACGGGAAGGAAAGGGCTTATTTTTAAATTTGCAGCATTCTTATCTGTTATTTAGGGGTCTAGTTTTATCTTTTCAATCTAATTGTTTTTTGTTTAAACATCTATACTGCATCAACCTACTGAGTTTTCAAACAACTTTAATGCATACTATTATACACTCAATTGAAACTCGTACTTATTTTATTGTTTTAGTTTTTTTAATTGTATTCTACGAAGTAAAATGGAATTTTCTTAAATTATTCGATTTAATTCCGAATACTGTATCAAATGGATGCAATGAATGTACTTAAAAGTGCTAGCTTATCTTTTTTACGTATTGAAAACTGCAAATTTGCAAAGGCGTTTATTTTTTTTATTTTTTGTTTAACAGTTTGTGCAGCAGTCGTCTATCTACAAGGATACTAGGGCGTCAGGCCTGTTCTGCAAATATTCGGAGAGTTTATTGACGATCCTCTAACAAGAAAAACAGACATTATAGAGCACAATTTTACAAATTATGCAGCGTTTTACAAAACACATTTATTAACACTTTGCACATTTTAAGTACTGACAAAATTTGTTAAAGTGTAAAACCATCCTCAAGGCAAAGTCATTATCGATCCAAAATGCGATAATATTTTATCATATATGGGCATAAAGAACATTCTAAAGCTGACATCAACCCATTTTCTAGCTCTAGGGTATTTTTTATAAAGACACCCTTATCATACCTAACTAGACGTACAATACACAGATATCTCACAGCATAATAATCTGGACAAACTGAAGTAGTACAACAAAGAAGGTATCATCCGCATCAAGTCCTCAAACCCACGACAGCCATGGATTACCCTTATCTAAACCAATCGAGTTTCGACACATCAAATTGTGGCTTACCCCCAGGTATGGATCCCAGCAGTTTAAGCAACCATTGTAGTATGGCCAACTCTTATCCTGACTCGGCCAACATGTTCTCCCAAATGGGCCAAGGCTACGGGCGTTACAACGGCGTTCGCTCTTTTCCATCGATGGGGGGCTCGAACCCGACTGGTCTAGGAGGCCATCCAGGGAGCTGCAGCATGATGCCTAGAGTCCGCGACCACCCTCATCACCATTCGCACGCCCAGGCACCAGTCTTCGGCACAGGTCAGTAGGAAAACATACTCTCTGTGCAACTGAAGTGCATAAAATTAAGCTTTCCGCAGGTGAATCCAAATAGAAATGCAAAAACACCACACTTGGAGGACAACTTGGTAATTATAAAGGATGCAAAAAGGACGCGTGTGTGTCTGTAAATAGTGTGAAACAGTGTCTAAAAAGAGACAGGCACACAGCTTTATAACTACGAGACTAAAAAAAGAAACAACACAAGTATAGATTTAACATATTAAGGTTTCGCTTTTTTTTTTTCCAAACACAATATGATGAAGCCACAATAAAGGCGAAACGTTTATATGTTAAATCTATACTTGTGTTCTTTCTTTTTTTAGTCCCGTAGTTATAAAGTTGTGTGCCTGTCTCTTTTTAGACACTGTTTCCGCAGATGATGAATGAAGTTACAAAATAATATGACATAAGGGAACATTTGCAAGATTTGGCAGTGTCATAGTGAGGCATACTACATAAAGATTGTTTTTGGCTGTTGAATTGCAAATAGTTTTTGTCAAGTTACTCGTCAGACAGACCTTGTTCCCTACCTTTCTTTGGATAAAACTGACATTTTAAATTATGACGTTTTATTTATTTACTTTTTAGCAAAATTTTGCTGCGTGTGGAAATATCTTGTCCATACACTTTCAAAGGGAAAAATTCAATCTTTAAAGGAGACTCTTTTCTTTCAATAAATCAGAACACGGACAGAAAAGAGGACAAATTAAACACTAAAAATTTTTCTTTGAGTCCAATGATAAACTGTTGTTCTTCGGTGGTTTTATTTTCTTAATGAAAACTGGCAGAAGAAAAGATTAATAGCTGTTTAAACTATTCCTCTTGAGATATTTCAATTGATATCAGAGCGCCAGACCCTCGCTTTCGGTCATGATCGAAGAAAAACTCTTTTTTTTTTCTAAGAAGCTTGAGATTTTAGTTTATTTTAGATTTTCAATATACCACGAATTCAAAAAATACATGGACTTTTTTATATCATCTGTAAAGACTAAAGACGTGACGCCGGAGAAGTTAAAAACTTTTAGAAATACTAAATGCCAGTACAACTCTTTTTTTCTATGACAGTAGCAACGCATGAAATACTTAGTATTCGGATTTTTACCAGACATTTATTTTGATGGTTTTCCTCAACAACAACAAAAAAGTATTTATTCATTGGCATTCAGAGAAAATCTACTCATCTTGACTTTTTGTACGACATGCGACACCCAGGTGCAAATAAAGAAAATAAAAATGTATGTAGAAAATACGGAATCATTCGGTATGAACTTTTGCTTGATGAAAGAGATATTTAAAAAAAGGCTTTTGATTATTATCTTCTAAATTTAAACCTCTTCTCCACGTTTTATTATAATGTCAATCGCGAATTTATTTTTTTTTAATCAGGTAAGCGCATCGTCTGACAAAATTTATACTAGATGATTGAAAACTGCACAACTAAATTTCTTATTTTTGTTTTTATAAAAAGAGGAAAAAAGAAGGGGGCGGGAGGGGGGGGGAGAGAGGGCGTTTAGGGGATGTATACTTTAAAATCATCAAGTTTTTTTAAAAATGAATTGAATACGATCTATAATTATAAAGCCAACGTTCATTAAATGGCAAATATACATCGGGTGTCATTGGGGAAGTTAAAGATATCAACGTTAAAAAAAATCTGTTCCAAGAATTCAAACTAATTAGAATTTATGAGGAACAAAATTAATGTGAAATTCACTCTAATCAGTATGTTAAGGAGTCATATACATATCAATTTACTGGATTAAATATTATTGACTACAAAAAAACAAACCTCGAAACAAAACAAAAATAACAACAAAAAGCAACAACAACAACAACGTGTTGTGCTCATCAACACCACACATGAAAGGAAAATGAAGCATCTTTAAATTGCACTAATGTTTTGACATGGTTCAGGTGGGTTTAAAAGCATTACAAAGAAGTTTCAACAGTTTTACTGTATTTGTTCGAAAATTTGAACTTTGATTTAGCTCTAAAACATATCAAGCCTAAGGACTGCGTATGAAAAAAAAATATGAGAGTGTCAAAACGATTTATTAATATCTCAATATGTTATGAAATGTTCATTAAATTTCGAACAGCTAAATAATTAATTGTTTTTTTTTAGAGATTCGTGGTAATAATTTATTTAAGTACAAAGGATTTTTTACTCTTGGAATTTTTATAAATTAGGCTATGTCCTCCATTTCAACTTTTTTTTCCTTTATCTGCACAAAGAAATTTTCCTATAAGGGTTTTTATTTATTTCTTCGAAGCAACCTAGCTAGCTACATCTAAAATTAAATTCTTACGAGTTCAATTTATTGTAAAGTACTTTCATTTAAATGGCTCTAATCACACTGCAGTTTAAAATTCATATTTTGATACTGTTATGATTAACAAGATGCTGCCAAGATAAAATCGACGGCCACTGTAGGTGTATGGTTTCGCAATTAGGCACTCTACAAGCTCGATTAATTTCTTCTTTATTATTGTTTTGTTTTCTGATAACTATTTTTTTCATTTATATAAGAACAATATCATTGTTATTATTATTATTATTATTATTATTATTATTATTATTATTATTATTATTATTATTATTATTATTATTATTATTATTATTATTATTATTATTATTATTATTATTATTATTATTATTATTATTATTATTATTATTATTATTATTATTATTATTATTATTATTATTATTATTATTATTATAAGATACTGTATAATATTATTATTGTAACTAATTCCAATCGTTTTATAGTCATTTCAACCTGGAATTACTTAATAATATAAGGAAAGTTTGTGTAGGTGTAACCGGATCCCAGTATTTCATCTAAATATCGACATCCACAACGTAGTTTTACGAAAATTTCGATAAAATATAGATTTTAAAAATACAGTACGTATTATGGGGCAAAACAGATAAACTTTTGTTTAAACGAAGCTGCATCATATTGAAAAATATGATATTGCTATCCTAAATCCTTTAGAAAAAATTTACTATATCGTTTTTGTGACCAAAAAATTTTTAGAAAAAGGTGACTAGCATTATTATTACAGTTATTATTTTTTTTCCACTATCATCATTATCATCGTTCTTCTTCTTCTTCTTCTTCTTCTTCTTCTTCTTCTTATTATTATTATTATTATTATTATTATTATTATTATTATTATTATTATTATTATTATTATTATTATTATTATTATCATTAATATTATTATAGTTACTACTAGTAGTAGTACAACAATAACAACAACAACAACAAACAACAACAACAACAACAACAACAACAACAACAACAACAACAACAACAATAATAATAATAATAATAATAATAATAATAATAATAATAATAATAATAATAATAACAACATCAACATCAAACAACATCAACAACAACATTATTATCATCATCATTATCTTTAGTATCATTATTTTTGTTGTTATTACCACTTATTATTACCCCCATTTTTGCATCTCCATTCTTATTACCGTAATTGTCACTACAGGACTTTGACTTAAATCAAAAATGATATTTCTTTCATTTCAAATAAGTCTTGTGTAGACGCAGAGAAACAAGGGGGAAAAATCATAGGTACAGAGATTACATGAGAAACAAAACTGCATTCATTCGAATCAGCAAAGATCGACGTACAAAATTTAATATATAATCTCTCAGTTAATTTAATGCAAAAGAGCTTTATAATGAAAGGCTTTCGCAACCGCCACCGCTTCTTATGTTTTGCTGGAAACAACCATGTATAAATTTTTACAGATACATGGTTTCGATAAAAACCATTCCAATCAAATAAAAGAAAGGTAGCTTTTTAATTGAGATATATTAAATGGAATCAAGTCAAAAGAAAAGGAAAATAAATTTTTAACTTTAATTATCGGAACACGTTGGCATAAAGAGATTAATTTTTTTTAATTTAAAAAAAAAAAAAAATATATATATATATATATATATGAACCATATTAAAAAGTATGTTCTGCAATAAGATAGACTTAATTGTCTGTTTTCGCTGAGCTTCTATACCAATGCATAAGATGGACGTCGATAAGTTTTAAATAAGTGTAAAGTATTAAAAGAAATTAATCGAAATGACAAGACTTCTGTCCTATTAAGGCAATGATTTTATAAATATATTTTGCTTTTGAAGCAGTTATATCTTTCAATTGAAAATTCTACACTCTGTTTAATAAATTATTAGTGATTCGATTTATAACTCAGTACTGCTGAGTTTGAACACATTTAAGTGAAATAGATGTAAAGAATCTTGAAAGATGAACATTATATTAAAGTGAACAAAATGCTATAGCTTATTTCTGATAGAGTAAATCAAAATCCCGTAGCTGCAATTGTCAGTTTATATTGTCCCACATCCCACATCCCACTTTTCAAAGTAATCAGAGAAAGTCATATTTAATAATGGAGATAATCTAGCTGGCTTTCTATTTCGTGATTTGTAAAATAATAGATTGTTTTTTTTATTTATCACTATATTCTATTTGGTTTGATATTTTTTTATAACCTTCGCATGATCGAAGATCAGATACATGAGTCCGTTTCATAAATGAGGGGGGAAAAAGTCAAGAGTGTAAAAGTAATAGCATAAAATACGCGTGACGATGGTTTTCCATTTTGAGCAACAACTTTAGATATGCCGTAAAGGAAAAATTATGGACATAGACTGATTATACGATAATGTGAATATTATCAAAGAAAGTCTTGGGTAGATTATTGAAATGTATGAAGTGTTGAAATAGCGGCAAAGGTGCGAAGGAAATGAATGAAACAACAAAAAATATGTAGACGAAACCTTGAGTGTTATGTGTTTTGAAAATTTATGTTACCTGAAAGTTGCAGTTTGATAGAAATATAACCAATCTTATAAATAAAATCAGAAATTACCACAAATGTCGCACATAAAATGATCAGTATCCTTTATAAATGTGTCTTTCACTCGATTCTTGACTAGAAACCAATGAAGCGAAATCTCGAAGTACTTTTATTCTTATTATTTATTTGTCACTTAGAAATACCACCAAGGCTTTCTTAGTTCCAAAAAATATTGTAGGATTAATTTTCTCAATAACTGGATTATAATACTTGAGAAACAAGAAAAATACTTGCATGCAAATAAAGTCAAATCTTTAAATATGTCGCGATTAGAATTTCATCCAAAGTATCGGTAAGAAGAAAATGGTTTTACGAGTCCCATAAGCTCATTCAACAAATTTACATCATTGCTAACCAATTCTGTTTTTATTTTATATTTTTCTATCATAATTATTCATTCAATACTAGAAACATTAACCACACGGTTAAATCCTTATGCTGCAATGAACATTGATATCCAAAAACTAAAGATTTGTGTTTTTTAATCCGTGCTGTTTGAACGTACACGGAGAGTAAGGATTTCCTATCAGAGCGCCAAAGTTTCATGTACCGCCTAGAATCAACTTTCCTAAAATCACCACTTTTTCTGTCAAGCAAGATAAGTATCAAGGAAGTTTTCTTCGCGTGCTCTGTGAGCTCCAGGTTTATATGGAGATCTGAGCTAGCAAGCCAACGAGATTTCAGACTACAAAATTGTTTTAGTTTGTCCTAATACTGTTAGCCGAGCGGACTAAGAGTGCGTCTTTGAAACTCACGATCTGATTAAGTCATCAGTGGCCGCCCGTTTTACATAATTTTTGGTGATATCAAATCTTCCCTTTCTATTATGGCTCACAAAATAAAGGTTCCGATGTCGTTCAAAAAATAACTGAGCTAAAATTTAAAAGATTTTTATTTATTTTTGGTTTGTAATTAATTTTCAGCTCTTCGTATAGGGAACCTATTTTAGCGGCAGTCTCCTGGTTTGTTGCCTTACTGCAGAGGCGCTTACTTGATTTGCTGTTGGAAGGGGAAAACTGTGTAGGAACTAAAAATATCCAAGACGCCGTTGTAAAATATTGACGACGAAATAGGTTTATCTCTTTTCTGCTAAAAACCTTCATCTATTAGTGACATGGACCTTATTTTTAAAACTCGAAAAAGATAAAACCATAAATTTGTTATATGTTATGAATGTCTAAAGTTCTTGAAACCAATCATTCTTTTAACGAATCACAGTAACTCATGATATATTGACATTTTTAAGAGACCCAATGAAAAAAAATCATCGAAAGAAAAGTATGGATAAACATTTCTACTATTAACAGCAGAACACTTACACTTCAACAGCAGGAACATCATGTGCATCACTTACGCAACAAAAATAATAAGTGAATAGAGTAACTCAATATTTTGGTTTAATTTGCGCATTACGCATTCAATAAAAATGTTTTTTTTTTTTTCGTCTTTTATTTTACTATTTATCAGCATAAAGATGGACTTAGAAACTTTGAACTCAAAGGATGTAGAGCCATGGAATTTTTAAGACCTTTAAACTATGGTTTGACTGAAAACCAGACGGCACCTTTTGTTGTTTTCAACCTCTCTTAGCTAAAAAAAAATATTTAAAAAAAACAAGAAACAAAAAAATGGTTTTTTTTCTCCCCCATCTTACTTTTTGACAAAACGAGCAATTGCAAAACGACTTCATGCCATTGCGCCTGTTACGTTTATCACCCAAATGGGATCATTCATGCAGATCTCCGATGCGTTGTGCAAGAAAAACAAACTATCGAAATGTAGATTATTAATATGAGAGTTGATTTGATTTCGAAGACTCATCGGCGCTGCCATGCTTCAAAGATACGAATGATTAGCTGTCTGAGCTTAGAAACATGCAATTTAACACTTCATCAAACCACAGCCCACAAAAGTTTTTTTAAGAAAACTTAGCCTTCTTCTAGGGAGAAGAAGATACTTGATCTCGTAAAGGAGCTGCGTCTAAAAATTTTAAAAAGTGCAAGGATTTTCATGTTTACTGTTTTTATAGTTTGGTGATGATGATGATTAACCAGTTAATTCGTTTTAAAGAAGCCTCGAAATAACAGGCTATATATTAAAAGAAAATTAAAAAAAAAAAAAACAATATGAGAAGCAACTGGATCTAGATTTAGTTAAAATCAAAACTCATTACAAAGATATGAACACCTAACTTTTAAAAACCTTACGTGATCCATAAGATAAAATCTCATTTTCACTTTCTCACTCTCTAGATCTATGAATTCATTCACAAATGATCTTTTATCATAGTTGGATAATGATAATACCCAATAAACACTCTTGTCTTTTAGTGTCCAATTTTATTTAAATAAAATTCATTTTATGTCAACGCTATATTTGAAATAGATGTATGAAATTTAGAAACATTTGAATCTGGAGAATAATCAAAGCTATAGGAAGCAGGTGCTACAAACAGTACAATTTATATTTAATGTTATGCGGTCTGACATCATTTTAATCTCATTTTGCCTTCAAAAGAAGTGTAGGTGGAAATTGGTTGACATGTGAGCATTTTTTTAAAGTCAACATGAAAGATGAATGTTGTGGCGATTGTCTGGCTGCAGAGACATTCGTTAGCAATAATGTACATGAATCCAAGTAGATACAAAGTTTAAATATTTTACCATAGTCAAATTAGGTAGGGTTAATTTTCTTTTCTTTGTTTTATTTTATCGACTCATGAATTAAAAAATATTCTTTGGAATACGTTCTCATGCGAAAATATTAATAAGCAATGATAATAATTTGAAACAACGAAGCTCTAGAACATTATTTTTTTTATTAAGTTCCCACTCGATCTGATATCTTAGATTAGTTAAAAACATCTCACCTCTTTCCAACTCTCAAAGATTAGATAGGTAAAGGAAATCTTTTTAACCATTATTTCAGCTTGATTTTAAACATCTTCGAAATTTTAAGATAATTTGAATTGCCATTTTTCCGTATTGTGGAAGAGACCATTAAGGAAATTAAGGGGACTTCAATATTCAGGTATAACTATTATTACCTTAATCATAGTTTTTTACTTCTATCGAGCTGATAGGATTTTTAAAAAACTATTGAGTAAAACTCCTGAGAGTATAAACTCAGCGTTAGAGTTATGCCATTAAAGCCAGAAATCTCGGGAAAAAAATGTCTCAAAAATCTTAACTTTCGAGTTCCTGTAACCATCGAATCAATATAGAGATGTGTAATTTTTTAATCATTTGAGAATGCTCTAGCCTAAAATAGATGAAAAAAAGGAAATGTTGAATGTGCAGATCGTTTATTCACGAAATTTTCAATGCATCAATAGATCCAGCCCTACTCAATTCTCGCTGTCATTATGGTACGTAAAATAAGAGTATTTGTAGCAATTCAGATTATATGCGTGGCTTTTTTTTTTTTTTAAGATTAAGTAGCGATATATAGATATTCCATATCGAATTTTCAATAAAAGCCATGAACTGGTGGTTTTCAAGTTCTAGCAACATGCGATTTTAACGAAGTCCAAACAATCGAAATCTATAAAAATCGAGTTTATGGACTGATTATGATCAATCTTTACATTTTTTGTCTTTTTCTTTCTCAAATCTGTAATGATTAAATGAAATAGACTATATATAAAAGCATTTCAAAGATCTGTAAGGTGTTTTGGAATTTGTTCCTGTTTAAGTTCAGCGCAGTGAAGCTTGATTGGTATTAAAAATGGATGGTAAATATTTCTATACATCTTAACCCAAAACAAATAAAACGTCAGCTTATGATCGCACAAAAGTTCTTACATATTGATATAAGTCTTCAGCATTGTTTGAAATTATTGTCCGAAACTGGTTTCAAGCCCATTCCTAGCTTTATTTTTATAACAACAACAAATCTGAGAGTTATGTATATACATATAAATGCATTTGCTATGAAAAAAAGATTTTAATAGCTAAAACAAAATTAGCTGGAAACATAATTGAAAGAGTTCCCACAGAAAGTCAATAAATGTAGGAAAGATAAACAGCAAAATTTTCCCTTTTTCTGCAATCATTGTAAAAGTTCGCAAAAGAACATCTTTCTGACTCTAATCACTCTCCCATAGGGCTTTCGTTCGATTTGGACATCTACTGTGTTTCATTGAACAAATTCTTAAGCTTGTAGGGTAAAATTCATGAATAGATGGAGATAGAAAGAATTTATAATTATATTAAATTCATTAGGACTCTTATGAAGTGAAAGAGACATATATTAACATTACAAATTAAGTCTTTAGAAATATCATTAATAGATAGAGGCAAAAATAGAGATCTTGGCTTAGCTGTGTTGAATACAACATATGTTTAAAGACAACACATAGGAATTGGTGCGTTCTTGGTCGCTGGTGATCCAATAATCGAAAATGAGACCAGGCCAGCAGGAGCATCTTACCCAGACATACTGATGCCCCATGTCTTTCTGTTGTCAGCAGTTGGCAATAGTGCGGCTAGTAAATTGAATCAAGCCAGCGTTGTCTATATCGCGGCCATGTTTACAAGTCTCCTAGCGCTTTCTACTCCCAGTTTACTCTTGGGCCTGTAAAGGATCAGTATTAAATTACCGCAGAGTTAATTCGCTGGCCAGGGACTTCGCAAACTTAATACGCTGGGGCACTTAATGCAATGCACAACGGGTACAGTAAGAACGTCGCCTGCCCTTACATTCAAGTTCTTTGGCAAACGGTTTTCTTCTCCTGGTTAGAGGGTCTTGAGAACAGAGCGATATTCTGGCCAGAGAGTCTGTTCTTTTCTGGCAGAAAGTCATATTGGACGGAAGCCTTATCCTCGAATTGTTGTCCTCTTGAGAGTTAGGGGCTCTGGCCCGAACAGACTCGCTTCGCCATCGCACTCGGAAGGGTTAAAGGCTAAAACCATTGGAGGCAAAACTCGAGTAGGAGGGCTAATCTCGCTAATGTCTAAGGGAAAAAGAGGCTGTAATTAATAATATTGTGGGAGGCGGAGATGAGCCGTACAGGGAAGTGGAAATGAGATTGGTGGGGTGAGGAGGGAGGGGGGGCGGGCAATGAAAGATGGTGGTGGGTTTGAAGGGGGTTGGGGCGAGTGGATCTGAATGAGACTGACTTGCAAGGATTTAAAAAAAAAAAGAATAGAGTGGAGAGAAAGAGGGAGACAGACAGACCGAATGGAGGGGCAGCGATGGAATTGAAATGAGCAGTATTCCGACAAGACTGGGACGATCGTTACACGTAAGGAAATAGAAAAAGTGATATGTGGGCGGGTGGGGGTTGGATGGACGTAAGAACCACGAGAGATAAAAGTCATAACAGGCGTAGAGAAGGAGGAGTCGGGTGCAAATGGAAATGAAAAGAGCGTTGTCGTATTAATCAAAATTGCTGGACGATGGCTGGAGAGATTACTCAGCCCCTCCCTTCAATTCCCTCCAACAAAACTAGCACATACACACACATTTTCCCCGAGACGCGCCTCTCCCAAGAGCTGCCGAGCGGATCCCATGGGGACCAAACAGGTCGAGCGTGGAGACCCAGCTCGCCTTTCGTCAAAACGTTCAAGCTTGGCTGGACGCCGGGTTTGGCCATTTTGCGGCAATTAGTGATGAGGCGGCGAAGCGGCCAGGAAGCACCAGGACACCACCAGCCGTTTGACCGTGTGATGCTCAAACACATGCGAGAGTAAGAGAGTAGAATTGATAAATTATGATTCAATGTGATTCTCTTCCTGGGTAATCTTGATATTCGAATTTGTCTTACAACATTTCTAACTCTTTGCTCGTGTAGTATTTAAGTCAGATTTTCTTCCAGTGTCTATATGGCCCTCTGATTCCCGCCTGCTTGCCTTTCATCTTTCCTCCTCCAATTCATATTTCTCTCTGTCTCTGCCGTCTCTCTCTGTCTCTCTCCCTCCCCCTCTCTGTCTCTCTGTCTCAGTCTCTGCCTGTCTCTCTCCCTCCCCCTCTCTGTCTCTCTGTCTCAGTCTCTGCCTGTCTCTCTCTCTCTCTCTCTCTCTCTCTCTCTCTCTCTCTCTCTCTCTCTCTCTCTCTCTCTCTGTGTCTCTCTCTCAATTTATACAAAATATTTACTTCCTTTCTTCCATGTGTGATAACCTGTTCAGGCATTCTGTCTAGCCTAGCCCATGTTTCTCCTCAATACTTCTCTATGCTCTATCTCTAACTATCTCCCTTTTACTCTCGATATCCATTTATCTATTTATTTATATTTCTATCCATATATATTTCTATCGATCTATCTATCTATTTATCTACCTACCCATCTATCTATCTAAAAATCTCCTATTTTATAAATCTGTTCGCTTCTCTCAAATTTTCTCATCTGTTAAGAACAGTCATCTCGAACATTTTCGAGCTAATGATTTTTTTTCCAAATATCTAGCTCCTCGCCTTTGTCTCTAATTGCCTTTATTCATTGGTTTGTCGACTTCTCTTTTTTGCTTCTATTAGGCTGCATCGTGGTTGAAAAATTTACTCTTAATTTACCTTGCTTCCTTCCCAGTTCCTAGTTGTGGGCATTTTTTGAGCTCCAAAATAGAGTTTTTCATTCATTGATTCATTCATTTAGATTCTTATTATAATTCTTATTATAATTCTTCTTTTTCTTCTTCTTCTTCTTCTTCTTCTTCTTCTTCTTCTTCTTCTTCTTCTTCTTCTTCTTCTTCTTATTATTATTATTATTATTATTATTATTATTATTATTATTATTATTATTATTATTATTATTATTATTATTATTATTATTATCAGCATCACCACCGTCATCATCATCATCATCATCATCATCATCATCATCTTCACCTGAATTGCTATGTCATGTGGTTTGGTCCTTAATTTATCATCTTCAAATCGGACTCATTTTCTCATTATTCCTTTCTATTTATTTGTTCGCCCTCTCTCTCTCCTGTCTTTCTCTCTCTCTCCTCTCTTTTTCTCTCTCTCTCTCTCTCGCTCCCCCCCCCCCCCCCAACCGCCCCTCCACACCTTTCTTTCTATTGCTCTATAACTCAAGTTCACTGCTGAATTATCTGGCCCCTTTCTTTTTCTCTCTCTATCAGTGTGATTGTCCGTCTACCTATTTGTTCATATCTTGTCTGACTCCGTCGGCCACTCGAATGCTGTCTCTGTTTCTCCGCCTGTCTGCCTGTCTGTCTGCCTGTCTGTCTGTCCGTTTCTCTCTCTCTCTCTCTCTCTCTCTCTCTCTCTCTCTCTCTCTCTCTCTCTCTCTCTCTCTCTCTCTCTCTCTCTCTCTCTCTCCCTTCCTCCCTCCCTCCCTCTCATATCCAGACCGAGAACACTAGCTCTCACAAACCAAGAGTGACCCCCGGGATCGTTCACAGGCCAAACCGCACCAGAGCACACTGGTGCCGGGTAAATTATCCGGTCGTAACGAGAAGTCCCCAAGCTAATTGCTTTTTCAGAGATTGCGACGCGCGCCCCAAAGTCTGAACGGGATGCGGCAGGGACGATAACGGTGGCTTCCACGGGCGATTGATGGAGTCGCCGCGCCATCATCTGGGGGCCTTACGGCTGGATGACTTCTTTCCCTCTTTCTTTTTTTTTTTTTTTCTATTAAGCTTGTTTTTGACCCAACTCACTTGACTGCCTTTCCATTGTCTCTGTGAGCCTTTCCAGAACAGTGGGAGAGTTTTAATCCTCCCTGTTCGCTTCGCATTTCTAAATTCCTAGTAGCTTTTCAATGGATTCTGGGCTTGCGATCTGTAGCCATACAAACAAATTTTTGCAGGAAATTGAGCACTGTCTTTATGCTGTTGTACTCGCATTGTGACATCTTTACATCTTTACAGCAAAACTCTTTACTCTTTTATATACCTTCGTCGTTCAGGGTAATTATAGATAACTTATAGATATATCTTCCTGCTATCGAATTTTACTCCTGTTTGTATGTTTTGTTCATAACTGTGTTTTTAATTCTATTCGCCCTCCGTCTCTCTCTCTCTCTCTCTCTCTCTCTCTCTCTCTCTCTCTCTCTCTCTCTCTCTCTCTCTCTCTCTCTCTCTCTCGCTCACCCTCTCTCTTATGTCTATCTCTCATTTCTCTCACACACAATCTTATTTATTTGTTTCTTATACACTTTTGTTGTTGTTGTTGTTGTTGTTGTTGTTGTTGTTCTTCTTCTTCTTCTTCTTCTTCTTCTTCTTCTTCTTCTTCTTCTTCTTCTTCTTTTTCTTCTTCTTCTTCTTTTTCCTCCTTCTCCTCCTCCCCCTCTGTATTCCTCTTCTCCTCTGTCTTTATCGTCCTTAATTAAGCTTCCTTTCCATAAACTCCTCGCCCCTTCTCCTTTTCTTCTTCCTTCTCCTATACCATATCCTCTAAATATTTATCACATGAAAGAGGCAACTTCTGTCGCATCCAAATTTATCAGTGAAAATGGTCCCAAAGCGGGCCCACAAAACGGCAGCAGACCCAGACCTATTATAAACCCATACAAGAGAACAATCCAACCGGTTCTGCAGCTATCAAACAAATGACAAGAAGGCGCAGACCATAACCCTTGAACACTAAATTGGATCAGACAGGTTTAATTCCTGAAATTAACCAAACAGACATGCATGTGTGTGTGTCGTGAGCTTTTTTTTTTTTTTTTTTTTTTTATTAATGACTGCTTAGGACTGCGAGTGACGTGTGGGGCGATAAAATTATTGAGCAATAGTCGATTAGATCTGGCGCTGCTTTGGAGAGGAGGTGGATACAATTGAAGTGTTGGAAAAAATGTGATGGGCACTGTAGAGAGAAGAGAGGACAATTTGTTTTGTTTTGTTTTTTGTTTTTTCTAAACATACATGCATAAATAATCGTTTAGAAAGTCTCCAGAGGAGATAGGCTGAGAAGACGGACTGTTTCTCTCTTAATATTTGTCAGCTTTTCAATTACATTCAACTGCACACATTAATAACTGACCGTTGCAAAAATTGCATTGAAGTTTCGCATCAATAATCACTGCCCATAATATGTGTGTGTGTGTATGTTTACACCATCCAGCACACTCTTTGCGTTATGCTGATATGAAAATGCGAAGCATTGATATTTAAAGATCCTTATTCTATGGATTTAAATTTGTAACCAGGAAATTGAAGAAGTATGGAGAAAAACAAATTACAGTAGTTATACACTCACCTTCAGACTTTCTTAGTGTCCTTCATAAAAAGAAATTAACTTATTCCCTATGAGCCTCAACTATCTTGGCCTTTTTTTATTTTAGAATGAGAACATTTCTTCAAATATTTTTGTTCTGCATATCTAACAAAGGCCTGTTCATAAATACAGTATTGTGTAAAATTATAATATTAAACTAAGATTTTAATGGCACAAGCTCTGAGTATGACAATACAATTTTACGATGAATTGGTGATGGGGACAATAGTGATCATGGTAATGATGATGATTGTGA
Organism: Elysia crispata; assembly: GCA_033675545.1. NCBI lineage: Eukaryota > Metazoa > Mollusca > Gastropoda > Plakobranchidae > Elysia > Elysia crispata. The sequence goes on along the minus strand of JAWDGP010003399.1, from coordinate 1,475,316 downwards.
CCAAGGACAAGTTCAAAGTAATTGATCACATCTTATGTCACTGTTCTGTTTTTATCTCCTGAGCCTTACTCAAACAAAAGGCGATTAATGATCTCTCGCATAGTCCCAGTGGGTCCTTGCCTCGCTGGGCCGCCACCTCCGTTATCAAGGGTATCGTGTTTTGATCACTTTGAATGGGTGGCAAGTGGAGCTATCGATGATGAGCTGTAGAGCAGATCGTTTCCTCACCCTCCCATCTGTCGGGGGTTACTTTTGACTTTGGTTCTCCGGAGGAATTGAAAGGGGGGGGGGGGGGGGCGGAGTTGGAGGTGAAACGAGAGAAGGAGAGAGAGAAAAGAGAAAGACAGAGAGAGTATTTTAGATTGACCTCATTTTTTAAACGTCAATTTATAATTTACGAAGTTGATTCGTGGGTTAAAACTTGGTTCATGCCATGTTCAGGTAGTTTTTTGTTTGTTTTGTTTTTGTTTTTTTTTTTAACAAAATTTTCTATTGCTTAAGAAAATTAATGCAATGAAATTTTTAAGAAGTCTACCGACATGGATGACGAGGGAGTACTATCTTGTCTTAGAAAGTCTTTGAAAAGTCAATGTTGCTATGTAGAGAAGCAAAAAGAAAACATCTTAAAATCCAAATTTTATAAAATTTGCTTTTTCTATTTACTTTTATTGCATCATTGCAAGATTTTCTTTTCGTTTTTAAACAATTCGCTTCATTACTGTTGGCTTGAGCATTGACACACAAAGTGTGAAGCGATAAGCAGAAGAGAGAAAGGAATTTTTTTTAAATAACATATATTTTGAAAATGAACGAACTCACGTGGATTACTTTACAGAATCGTCTTGGCCGAAAAAAAAATGAATAAAAGTAAAAAAAGAAAACGAATCGTCTTAAAAAGTACCAAGAAACTTCACCAAAGTCATATTTATAAGAAATATATTACCTCTGTTCTCTTGGCTACCCTCGTCCCAGATTTTTTAACCAACCGTATCCTTTTCTGCCTCCTTACTGTGTTTATATAAGGTATTCTGGTATTGTAAATATGCATATACTTATCCCTATTCTTAACCTTTTGCATTGCAAAATTTCTGTAAGAGGTAGATAGTGATAAGCCTTATCTTCTATTGGCTTTTAATCTTTGGTTTAAGAATATATATATATATATATATATATATATATATATTGCGCAATATATCTATTTATAGATCTATTTATCTTATCTACCTAGCTTATCTATCTTTTTATCTACACAATCATGTATCTATCTTTATCTGTTACAAACTTTGTATATAAATCAATATTAAATTTGCCGAAAAATAAGATTTTTGAAACGCACATTAGTTTTACGACACAATCAATAGCCTTGCCCATTTAATCAAAAGAATTCCTCTTTTAGACATTTTTTGCGCTCCCAAACACTGATCTCCTATCACAGATCAAGGCTTTCTATTACATAGATTAAATAAAATTTACAATAAAAAAGAGGAAGGCATAGTTTTGATTTAAACCAATATTGTAACATTCTCTTCAACTTTTTTCTCCTCGAATAGTGGAGATCATTTTGTGTTTAATTTCCTCTATTAAAAAAAAATTAATAAAACCGAATTATTTGAGAAATCGTCACAAAGAAACCTAGATATAATATATATATATTACAGAGAATGTGTTTAGATCCTAAAAACCTACGTGATCACAGTGCTTCATTATTTTTTTTTTATTTCGTTTTTTACTTTGATGATGATGACTTAAACTTTTTGTTCTTGGTTGGACATTTTATAACAGTCAACCATCAAATCTTTGTGACTTAAAAAATATACAAAATCATATCATTAACATAATTATGTAAAACCATTATTAACTCACAAACTTATTGAGTTTGCCAACACCTTGAAAGCGCTTGTCTCAAGATTTTCCTTTTGACTGGCAAGTGTATTGAATGACATTGATGAAATTAGATTAAAAGGATAATATATTGCGCATCAAGCAAAAAAATAAAAATAAATAAAAAAGCAAAAAAAAATGATGGTAAAATAATTTCCTCTTCAGACATGTTTCCAGTGCTTCGAAAGTAAAGAACAAATCAATTTATGTTTTTAGAACTGCTTTTAAAGTAAAAACAAGGTTTTCAGAATTCAGCTCTTGAATATGAAAAAGTCAGAAAAAGGTAGCATTTCGTTTTTTTCTTTAGCTTTTTTCCCAGCTATAGTTCATATATATGGAAAAAAATTTAGTCTAACATCAGTGTGTGAATTCTGAAAAGATTTTAAGATTTAACTATCGGCATTTTGAAGCTACAAATTGCGTAAAGCAGGCTTGTCCCGCAAATGTTTGTGGATTCAATATTCTAATATCAATATAAAGAATCTGGACTATAATCCCCTCTTACGTTTAATCCATACGACTATAAAATAGAATGATTTTTTTTTTCAATAGGAGGATTTTACGAAAATGTCAAAGCTGTATCTATAGTTTGAGTAATGTAATAAAATTGCTTTAAGGGGAGAAATTTGTAGAATTTACTTGCTAGTACATTCAGAGGATGGTTTGCATTGGGCTAAACTAAAAATAGTCTGCCTTAACCTTGTCGGTAAAACTTTTAACATTTTCAGATTAGAGGCCTGTGCATTTTTTTTTTTTTTTTTTTTTTGGGGGGAGTTGTATTTTTTTTGGTTCGATTTAAGTGCTAAAATTTCAATCCAGTAGTGTTTTAAGCGGCAACCAGAGTGCCAATATATCGGCCAGTGACTGTTACGATTGAATACCTTATTTTATGGTAACAGTAAATTAAAGCTTTTAGCATGTGTTACGTCCTAAGAAATTAACTATTTTTTTTTTCTTTAAATAGTGGCCTCGAAGAAAGTCTGCTCGGTCTTAAAGGTATGAATAAAAATGAAACAGCTAATGACTATAAATTAAGCTTTTGAAATAGGTTATGATCATCGAAACATTCACTTACTATTTCTTAATTAATAGTGGTTTTAAGTCAACAAAAGAGAAAGAAAGGATCTTTCTTTTTTTTACAATTTAAAGCTAAACCTCATAAATTTTAGAGAAGGTTGGGCATAAAAAAAATCGACTTTCTGAATTTAGTAGCAAACATAAGTGATTATTTGCTTTGTAATTCTATTTTAATATCCTTCTAAACATTAATTACCAATCTGATGTGAGGAAACGCCCGATATCTAGGAAAGATCAAAGAAAGGAAAATCTAGCAGTAGCACTTTCGTATTAGTAATTCTCAATCAATTCAAAAGACCCCAAAAATAATTCTTATTCACCGGGCCAACATCCTGTGAACTTTTTGTAAGGAACGACATAGATTAATTACCCTTTCCAGGATATCTGTATTTCATGGCAAGACCAAGAATATTGATCTAGATTTAAGTGAATATAGAATGATTTGACGAAGAGGAGCCGTACCCGGCATACTTGGATAGTTTTGACGATGCATCTACTGTGCCATCATTTCGGTACCCCGATAGAACGAGTTTAACGTTGTAGTCTGAATGTTTATTTGGGAAGCTCTTACTTTAATGACACTATTGCTGCCATATTTATAACATGGTCTAAGAAATAGGATTTGGCAGCCTTATTTACTCACAATTTGAATGCATATATAGAGTAAATAACAAGTTGTAGAATACAAAATGTTCGTTAAAAAAAATGCCAGTAAGCGCATTGCGTTTGGGAACTCAGGTTATTTTTAGTTAAATAACAATGCGCTTTTAATGCAACAATAAATAGATTAAAATTTTAAATTCATGAAATTATCTAAATCTTCGATTTTATTTCAAAGATTTACGCCTCCTAGTTGAAAGTCATGAACATTTTCCACCATTATTACTTTCAAGAGACGTGGGAAGTATTCTTGATTAAAGAATAGCAATTAATCTCATACCCAATAATTGCGCATTTATAAATTAATAATCTTTTTTCTAATTTAAATGAGCGTACTCTAAGAATAATTGCTTTTGGTCGCATAGGTTTCTTATAGCATTCGCTATTAATTGATATGCTTGCAAAGAAGAGCTGAATATAACTTTTTGTAAAATTTAATTGCAGCTTATTTTCAACTCCTACAATATCCTCATTATAGGGAATGCGATTTCACAAAGAGTTATATCACTATGTTGGAATCCGTGAGATCTGTTCAACAATAGGAAGCATTTCGAAGATCTGGATAATTTTATGGCAAATGTTTCCTCATGTACAAATTTTGTTTCCAAATTTTTACTTTTACACAAGTGTGAATTATTGCAGACGCTATTGCTTGATATGCTAATGACAACAGAGCTCATGACTCCCAAATAGGTAGCATAACTCTTTGTGAAATCTCATTCATTAGCTTCATAGGTGTACTGCTTTGTGGGAATTCGTGTTATTTCTACCTCTTTTATATAATGAGCGTTAAAAAAGATCGACATACAAATTGTAACCTCATATGATTATCTAAATATTTTTATTGACACGAGATATAAATTTAGTTTTAGCTCGTCCCTTTTTATTTGAAAGTTGTAGGTTTCTTTATACAACAACAACAAAAAAGCCGCAGATGACAATATTTTTGAGTAATAATTTAATGATGGCTATTAGTTTAAAAAAAAAAAGTTAAAAAAGAAAACAACACAAAAAAATCACCTTTTAATTTTCTCCAAAGATGTTTAGTTGCTGTGAGAGGATGAAAAAAATAGTTTTTAAAAAGTTTTTTTAACAAAATAAAGTATGTTGCATTAAAAACTGATATGTAAAAGAAAAAAAAAGAAAAAAGAAAGGATGGTCGGTCATTACATTTTTTAAAACTCAAAGGTAAAAATGTTAAAAGCCAAAATTCTAACATCCATGGGTATATTTTGAAATTTAATCTATGCGAGTTTTCTTTTTCTTTGGAAATTAGGGAAGCAAACTTGCAAATTAGTTTCAAAAGTTCAAATATTTAAAAATTATATCCTATATCAATAAACAGCTCGAATTCCATGTATAGATCGATTTTTTTAGATTCAAAGTCATTGTGTACGTAAAATTTACTCCATTAATACATAATATTGAAAAAAAGAAAGGCTGTAGGCTAAATGGATAAGAAAACAAAAGGTTATTGAACTTTTATGTATTTATCTCACACACAAAAATTCCATATCTAACATACAAAACGTGCCGCGTATCTTCTCTATCATGTGTTGCACTAAAGAACTTAATCCAAGGTTTCTGCCAATTGATGTTTTACTTAACAGATTAGAAGCGGCAACTCTTTTACTTAAATAATGCATGTTAGATGTGTCAGTTTTTTTCTTCCACCGTTTTATATTTTAACAGTATTGTTTATTGTGTTTCTGCAGCTGAAAAATGAAGTTGTATTTTTACAACTTAATAATGGCAATGGCTATATTAGTCCTTCACTTTCGCCCCCTCTGAAACCGAGGATGAGATTTATACTTTAGTCGCCCCCTCTGAAATCGAGGATGAGATTTATACTTTAGTCAAACACTTTCTTTTGTTGTTGTTGTTGTTGTTGTTGTTGTTGTTGTTGTTGTTGATAATTAAATCAAGAAATCTATAGAAAGGAAAAGAAAATATAGACAGGGAATGCAACAGAGTAAGACAAATCCATTGGAATATAATTGTTTGACAATGGGTAAAAAAGAGAATAAGTTGAAGAGAGAGAGAGAGAGAGAGAGAGAGAGAGAGAGAGAGAGAGAGAGAGAGAGAGAAGAAAAAAGGAAAGAGCGCCAGCCAGTGAGACTGAAAAAAAGTGCCAGCGAAAGAATTAAATCTGTATGTATAATGAGTGAGTAGACACAAAATAGTCTAGAAGGAGAAAGAGATAAATTGAGAGAGAGAGAGAGAGAGAGAGAGAGAGAGAGAGAGAGAGAGAGAGAGACACACACACACAGATGGGGGTTAGAACAGGGGAGAGGAAAAGAAAGAATAAGCAGGGAAATATATGAGCAATAGGGGAGAAAAAAAGAGAATGCAAAAGCACGAAAAGACACACAAACGTCATAAAAGACTGAGCCCTTGTAATGAATTCATATGAAAGGAATATTTTGAAGGAAAAAAAAAAGATGCTCTTGAAGCCACAAATGGATGAATGAAGGACTTGAGTACCGGGTGCTCTGGAGAGATGTCCTCAGGGAATAACCACAGCAGATGAAAAAATGGGTAAACCGGAAAGAGAAGTGTGATGCCGAAGGGAGACACATCGCAAGGGTGTGATGTGCTCACCAAGAGATACGGGGAAGGTGTGAATCCGTCCGCCCTCTAGTGATGAGGTGAATTTGTGAATAGGAGTGCAAACATTGAACGGAATGGTGCGCGGGGAGGTTGGTAGAAGATTCTTTTTTTTTTTTTTTTGAAACAGGAAGGATGTTTTTAGATTATAAGAGATTATTACGTTGTTACCTTAGAATGTAACTGTTTCTTCTCATTCTTCGGTTCCATCTCCTCCCTGTGGCATACATTGTTTAAAGCTGGTATGTCTGCCTGTCAGTCTCTCTGTCTCTCTGTTTCTCTCTCTTATGTCAATCAATTTCTCTTTCGCTTTACCTGAACCCTCTGTGTGTGTGTCTGTCTGTCTCTATCTCTCTTACTCTCGTCTTCTCTGTTCCTCTCTCTCAGATCATAATAGGGTAAAATCAGGCCAATCAATTGATGAACAGTAGCCTAAACAACTTTAAGTTTACGTTTCCTTGAACCCTTTAACTTTATCCTCTTGATCTCTTGTACACTGTTACTCATATAAAGCGTGTTCTTATTAATTTTTGTGAACACTGTTAGACGACTAACAAGATACTTTTTATTTGCTGCATGATAAAATGTTCTCCTGAGAAAATAAAAAATACAGCCACGTTTGGTTTATTTTAAAAGTTAACTGGGCTTGAATCTCTTTGATTAAGGTCTACAAAGAATTCTCGTTACAAAAATTATACTATAAAAGAATTGAAAACCAAATTCTTTAAACATTTTTAATCGCAATTTCGTAGTTAATTGTAATTTTTTAAAGATTTTATTTTCTATCTTTTTTTCCTGGGGTGGGTGGGGATAAGGGGTCGTTACGTTGAAGCGTATTTATCGTATTACATTTTTTGATTACTTGTAACAGCTATCGTAATACAAGCATATCTTATAATTTCATTTCTAAGTTAATTTTTAAACATTCGTAAAAATATTTGTAGAATTTAGTTATTTAACGAATTATTCCCGTTAGCACAATTTACCTATTTACACCACTAAAGCGACGTGACGTAAAATGCCGTAACTAGTATCCATGATGAAAGTAGTTTAGCAATAGGGCCTAGCACTTCCGCATTTCCACCTCACAATAAGTTTCAACGAAAAATTTCTGAATCTGATTCTTTTTCAACAGACAAGCATCATGCCAATGTTGTGGGAAATTTTTGAAAGAATCAACATTGATAAGTTCAACTTTTTAAGGTTATTTTAACACACGTCATAACTAGATATAACTTTGAAAACTAGGTACGGCTCTTCACCGTCATCATGGCGAAGTGTCTTGTTACCGGCAAGTGTGAATATTATTAGATGAAGCTAAGAGGTCGGTTCAGTCCACTTTCGTTACGATCTAAATTTCATAAATCACTCATACTAAAGGCTTCTAGACGTTTACTATTACTGGTGCAATGTACACAAGTTAATTTACCTCTTACAGAGATAAGTTTTTGCTTAAACGTCTATTTTGATTTTTTTGGATATTGCTGCATTGAACAAAAGGTTCTTTGAAAAAGTAGTATTTTATATAATTAGGGAATCGTTGTTTGATCATCAAATAGTTGGACGGCAATCATTGTTAAGCTATCTGTTTCTTTTTATAATTTACATTTTAAAACCTTATTGAAGGAATTTAAAGCAGTTTTGCTGGTTTTAAGGTTTTGATTCAAAGCGTGTGAATTCTCAAGTTTATTATTTCTTTTCAGACAATGATTCCAGATACAGACAACCCTACACGCCACCTCACACATCTTCAGGTCTTCATCTCTTGGGTAAGTCCATAAATTGTATGTTACCTGTAAGGCCATTTTTTTTTTCGTTTTAGAATAAATGACCATATTGAAAGTCATCGCGACACTCCCTCGATGATGATCATCATCAGTTTCACCATGGTCAATATCATCGCCCTTACCATCACCAAGGTTGTCCTTATCTCATTTCTGAATGGTACCGCCCCCTTCGTCATCCCCCTTATCTTAAATTTTTAAATAGAAGGAGATGGATCGTATGTCTAAAATACAGCAGAAAAAAATATTCTTTACATAATTGTTATCTTTTTCGGTTCGAGAATTACATTATAGTAAGTTTCGGGTGCCATAGTGCAATGACTTAACCGGCCTAGCCTGCCTCAACCATTATCACAAAAGGCAGAAAATAAGGGGAGGCGACTACAATAATAACTCCGAGAAGAGAAAAAAAGGGAAGGAAATATGAGCTTGCCATCGATTTTCAGACCAAGTGCTCTGTAGCACCATCGTTAATCTCCCTTGCTCATAGAGAGCACAATTCTGAATTGGCAGTAACCCACCCGGTTTGAGATGAAATTTTGTGATCGTTACTTGGGGGTTTTGAGGAAGACAGCAATGTGGCTTTTGAGGCTATCCAGACGCAGTGTGTCCGTCCAACACTTAGTCAATATAAACACACAAACTTCACTACGTTCACTCGCCACTGAGGCTTGTTTCGCCTTTCGTTTATTGTTTTCCGTCCATTGTTGTACTCCTTCTTCTCATTGTCTCTGAGTCAGTTTGTCTTTTTTTCTGGTTATATGTAGTATATATTATTGTTATTGTTGTTGTTGTTGTTGTTGTTGTTGTTATTATTATTATTATTATTATTATTATTATTATTATTATTATTATTATTATTATTATTATTATTATTATTATCATCATCATCATTATTATTATTATTATCATCATTATTCACATAAACATATACACATATATATACATAATCTCTTTCAACCAAAACAATTCTATGTCAAAGTGAATTGTGCATTAATTTTATGTCCTTCTTTAATTAAAAAAAAAAGCTGCAACTCCGAATAAGCCACATTAAAGGTTGTTTGTGTGTGTGTGTGTGTGCGTTATTGCTTTGTTTTGTTTTTGGGTTTTATTTTTATTTTGTTTTTTGACATGCCCTCTTTTCTATAGAATCATGTAACACACACAGACAAAAAAAAGAAATGAAGAAAAGGGCAGTAAAAGAAGTGTAAATAAAATTGACAATATTTCAAAGCATCCCGTTACCTTCTCCCGTTCATACGTTTTGCCTTCTATAACCGTTCTGTTGACATAACAATGGCAAAATAATGAATTTTTATTTGATTTGATCAGCGTTTTGATGCTTGGTGATAAAGCTGAAATTGCGAAAATAGAGCAGTATTATTTCAAAATTCAATTCATGACCGTTACAGTGCTTTGAGATAATCTGAAAGTATATTTTTTGTTAATAATAGTATTTTGTTTGAAAAAAAAATAAAAACTTTACAATAAGCCATGCCACTCAGAGGGACCAATATTAGATGAGAATGAATTTGCAACCTATAAAAATATTGAATAGAATAAAAACTGTAGGTTCCATAGTCTACATTTATTGAAAAGATTAAGAAAGGCAATGCAAAAATTTTCATTTTCTTCAATTGGGATTTTTTTTCCGTGATTAATTGTTACGTTTCAGAGCAGATTATTTTAAACTTGCTGTAAAATATTGTGAAAAGTCAATGACATTGCTCAAAGTAAAACGTTTACAAAATTGATGTATTTGAAGATTGATAGCTAAGATCAAATCTCGAAAGCGCAGTAATTTTCCAAGTATCAGGCTTAGTGAGAGATACAGAGGAACATTAGCTATTTCAGTGATGCAACACATTTATTTCTTTAATTCCTGTTATACAATTTTTTTAAACTTTTATTTAACTTTTTAAACTTTTTTTTCGGAACCTTTTACTAGCACCTCTATGAAACCTGTGTCTTCGTCTGATGTTCTGGGTTGAAAACTTTTATCGGAATAACATAACTTGATTGCTTGACACAGTCTGCATATCAAGGAAACCTCCGTCGAGCAGAGCTAAGCTGAAAAGATGAGACATCACATTCATCCATCGAAGGCGTGAGTTCCAAATCCGTGACAAAACAATGATCGGGAAATAGACGTTCTTCGGAACAGCCACTTCACCCCGTTTACACAGGATGAGAAATACTCACGGCGATGCAACTGATCGTTCGTCGTGATACCTGCTTTCTCAATGGCTTATTCTTCTCTCGCCGTATCTGGGAATAATCATTATTTGTTGTCTTAGGAAGGGCAACATTGAAAAAGAATGATATTCCCTAGCGTGGGCAACTAGCTGCTACTTTTATATGAAGTTTCCTATATCAAAAGAACTAAACATAAATTGCACTTTGTTTAAAAGAATTTCTTTTACTTTTTTCTAAACTTATTTGAGGACATTGTAAGTCCGATCTATGTCCCTAAGATTATCGGTTAAAACAGGACACGATCCCTTATAATAATAATAATAATGGCTGAGTTTATCCTGATGGATCTGTCTGGGTGTTTGATTATGAGTTATAGATTTTCGTTTTGGCTGTCTATCTCTTAGAATGAATCCCGTAGTGTCCTATTGTCGCTCTCTAAAAATACGATTAAAATGCAGCAGCAATATTTTTTCATCTTTTTTTCTTTATTTGAGCACTTCGTGACAAATGTCAAACATCTTTTCTATTTCCAGCATCTTTTTTTTTTAAATTTGAACGTTTTGCAGTAATCCTATGTTTTACAATTATCCTCTTCTGCTTATTACAGAGGTATGTGAAGCGTACACATTTCTAAGAGACCCTTAACATATAGAAAGACGCTAATAATAGTTCACATCGAAGCAATCTCTATCCTCACGAAAATAAACTTTCACGACCTATGTTGTAACTGACTCATGAGCCATGCATAGCACAAGGAGAGGAGACATGAAAGGCTATACAAAATTGGGGCACTGCTTCGCCCATAGACCAGACGGACCCATTTGTAATTTGCTTTAAAAGAGACGTGCAAAGTCCCAGAAAGAAAGTGGATTTCAAGAAGAGGTGCGGCGTCCATATTGATATTACATTTATATGGACCTAACTTAATTTCTTTGGCTGAAGAGGCTTGGCCAGTTCGTTTGCCAGAGAACTGACCGAAATGGCAAGAGAAGGCGGCCAAAATTAAACGACGATTCATCCTTGCGCAGCAGACACCGTGGGCTTGCTACTACGAGGGCCCTGGAAAGTTTTATTTGATAAAATTCCAATTAGTAGAAGCTCTCCCTGGCAGCCAATCTATCAGATTTGATCCGTGTATATTTTTCCCGAAGCCTGTTTGCGTGGCCTGATAACCTAATTAGTATTGGCAGAGGAAAAGCTTGGCTCATCACCCCGGGATAAAATGTACAGTGAATGGAATAGATTTGAAATGCTGATTTCTTTGGGGGGTTCGGGCAGCATGCATCAGTTTTTTTGTTTTGTTTTTTTTTTTCTTTCTTTTTTTTTCTAGGCTTTCGAACTGACAAGGCATCGTCTGGGACTGCAATGAATTAAATTTTCTAGAGCAAGACACAGTGCTTGAAACAATTGACAGTATATAAGAGTTCAATAAATCTAATAGCTGTTTATAGGGAAAAAAACTCTTTAAATTTTGAAATTAAGACCAATAATCTGAGTAACCAAAAAAAGGGGAAAAAAAAGAAAAACGACAGCATCAGCTATACAAAACATTATTAACATCAACAACAGCAACCTTACAAAAAGCAACAATTGTAAAAGCATTGAAAGAGACACTCAACAAAAACAGACCAGTTTTCCTGTTTTATTGACAGAAAATATTTATGCAACCACATTGATAATTTTGAAAATTAAGAAAAAAAAGTTGCTTTGCGGCTAAGCTTTTTCTTGGTTTTTTTCACCATTTAATAAGGCAAAACAAAACAAAACAAAAATAACTGCATTCCTTGCCAAGGAAACGCCAAGTAATGTAATCCGATACAAAAGATTCTAAGCTTTCATTTATTAGTTCATAAACACGCGTGCAAGTTTTGTTTCTTGTGAAGCAATAACTTCAAAATCGAAAAGCTTTAATGAAGAAATTCATATAAATTTCATCGCTAAATGAAGCAAGCCTAGCTGAGGATGACTTTCCTTTAATTCGTTGTCAAACACATTAGTCTTCTTTCTGCCTCCTCTTACTCTTTAGAGAATTTTCCTCAACATGTCTTTGTACTTCTTACAGTACTGATGGGACTTTCTTCTGCCTTTATTACTGCCGCTCCTTCTCCTCCTCCTCCTACCACTACTACTACTGCTGCTGCTGCTGCTGCTGTTGCTGCTGCTACTACTACCACTACTACTACTACTACTACTACTACTACTACTACTACTACTACTACTACTACTACTACTACTACTACTACTACTACTGCTGCTGCTGCTGCTGCTGCTGCTGCTACTACTACTACTACTGCTACTACTTTTATTTTTATTTAGAAATTTACGTTAACGAAGTTGTTGTAGAAAAAAGGCATTGGGTATTAGAAGGTAACAACAGGTAGCTTTTGCATTGAAAAAAAAATTATTCTTAGCAATAATATAAAAAGCTTTGAGGTACATTTTTGAGCTGCCTGTCTACGGTAGCTTCATTCCCTCAATGGCTTTTATTGGTCTTTACAATCTTTGCTATTATCTTTTTTGAAAGGACTAATCTATTTTCCTCTGCACACTGTTTCTCAGGATTACCCTACAAGATGTACCAACACAGCCACGACAGTTCGGTAAGCCCAGAGAAGCGTAAGCAGCGAAGGATCCGCACTACTTTCACAAGCGCGCAGTTGAAAGAACTCGAGAAAGCATTCGCAGAGACGCATTACCCAGACATCTATACTCGCGAAGAGATCGCAATGAAGACAGATCTAACAGAGGCCAGGGTGCAGGTATGTACATGTGGCGACGTTCTTTTATTATTGTATCAGCCATAATTTGAGGACGATTTCTCTCTTTTGAGAGCGGCCACAAAGCTTAACGACGATCCATGCTTTGTATAATGGCTCATTTGGCCGCTCTGTCTTAATTTGCGCCTAGATTTGACAATTCTATGGATCAATCAAACATGTTGAGGGTTGCTTACCTTTATCCTTCTCTGAAATAGGAATGAACTAAGAACCTGGATATTTTGATTCTAAGGCAACCCTCTTTGGACTGTTCCTATCTTTGAAGTGTTGTCCTCAGCCTCTTTTGCAATTGCATATAGGATATGCTTTACTGAGGGCTCACGTCTTTGCTATGTCCAAAATTTCTCGATTTTTTCTTTCCATGAAGCTATTAAGAAGTTATTCTAGTCTAATAGTAAAACACATTTACATTTTGTTCTTATTTTATAAGTTTTCCATAAATTTCTCTCAAAAAACTATTATTCTTCGCTATAGCCTTTATCACGAACATTGCTTGTAATTTTCGTGTTATTTTTCTTAACTGTAAACGTTGTTGAGATTCATATATCGCCCTTTATATTCAGCTGTATCGACTGCTAATATCTTGAGCAACATTGTCATCAGCGTAAAAATGTTTTACTGCATTACCATTTCGAAATTACTGGCCCCCTTTCAATATCTTTGAGAATGCTGTCGTAATGAAATGGCAGGGTATACATTTCTAATGATTAATATGCATCTAAAAGATACTTGAATGCTATTATCATTTTGCTTTAAACATATTCATGAAAATCGAATTTGCTTAAGGTATGGTTCCAGAATCGGAGAGCCAAATTTCGGAAGATGGAAAGAATGAAGCAGCAATCTCAGTCAAGTTCTTCATCTGTGAAGCAAGAACCCAACAACAACAGCAGCAACAACTCTAACAGTCATGCCAATAGCAATAGTGGTGGTGGTGGTGGTGGTGGTAACATTAGCAACGGTAACCACAGTAGCTCCTGTACCAGCAATAATAATAACAACAACAATAGCAACAACAACAACATCAGCAGTAGTAACAATAAAGAAAAGTTGAAAGCAGCGGATGAATCTCACGGTATGTGGCTTTCACAACATAATAAAATTGTCATTCTTTTAGATTTTTTAGATTAAGCAGTTGCCTCATCTTTGGAAAAGTTTATTTATTTATTTTAAAAAAAAATTTTTCTCCATTTTTCGCCCTGCCTTTGATGGTCAATTATTTTTTCAAACTGCCAAGCAAGAAAATATGGGAGTAAGTTGAACAGTGAAATTGTGAAGCCTAAATTCACTTTACTTCGCAATGCATAGTGGGTTTTAAATGAAAATTAGTTTGCAATAATCAATATCATATTGAACTGAATAGTTTATTGTACACATTGTTTCAAAATCGATAGACATGCTCCAAATTTGGCAACTTAACAAATCTGGGAAACATTTAGGACCACAAAGCTGCAAAACTTAAAAAATTCATTTCTATCTAATTTTTTCACATTACATTACATTTCTTTGTCTAAATTACTTGCTGATAAAATCGTAACTTTAACACTAAGATTTAAAATCGTAAGTCACTTTAATGCTAAGATTTCAGCAGATTCTCTGCTCTCTTTTTCCATAAATATAAGAAAACTTTGCGACCGCATCACCAGAATGGCTCAGCTGGGGATCAAACTCTCCGTATCGTTAGTCCAAGACTTCACCATCTGAGCCATTTGAACCCTTTTAACTTTCAGAACTATTCATTCATTTCAATTTATATTGCTTTCGTAAGTGGTTTTTAGGTAGAGCTTAAAGTTTTTGGTCTTGATTTTCTCAGCTCCAGTCCGTGCAACAAACCACGAACCGAAATGGACGCCGTCGATCCAGCACGCACCAACTCAAGGCCTAAGCAAACCTAGCAACCAAGCACCGAATGTTCCTCCACCTTCTCTTCATGGACCTTTTTCTGGTATTCTTGGAGCCTCTGGACATGGTTACCACTCAATGGACAAGAACCAGTCACTCGCAAACAGCCTGCTCTTCTAATCCACACTCTTGCAATGTCGGGAGGGAGGGAATCAATGAGCAACAAACAAAAAAGACCAATAATATTAAGTGTTCATTACAACATTTAAACAACTGAGCTAGAGTGAAAAAATATGAGTGTGATCGAAAGCTATCTAATCCTCCCGGGTTCGATGCTGAATGCTGGATGATGGATATAACTTTTCTGACTTCATATATCTAAAATTAAATTGAAATAGGGTTGCTCACTTTTTCTTAATAAAAAAAAGTCGGCCCTACGTATTTTCTTGCAAAAGAACGAAAGACATTATTCCATCTTTCTTTGCGCCTTTC
>JAWDGP010003399.1:1287500-1455000 GCA_033675545.1 Elysia crispata | reverse complement strand
TTGAACTAACAAAGAACTTTTGGTAGAAACTGGGTGTGTTCTTCTTAATTATTTTACCAATCGTCCCTATTTGACATTATGCGCATGTCTGTGTTTACTTCTTAATTTTCACCTTTCTGCGTTGAGGCGATTGGTAGATATCTGGCTCGGTGAGAATAAAGAGGTGTTTGTTGTGTCCATGGCTACTATCGTAATGACATTAAGTCTTCTGCGACACGTCAATAATAGTCACTGGATTCAGGCTCCCCTCCCCAACTTCACACAAACCAACTTTGGCGCGATCATTATTTACAAGAACGTTTAAGGCGCGGCTAAAAATGTATATCAACAGAGTGGGCCTTGCACTTTCATAAATTTCAAGGCTAGAAAAAGATATAAAAATGTATTATTAACTCTGTAATTTAGTTGTTAATTTTTTTTTAATTAATTTTGGCTAAGAGCATTGCCGATAAGTATTATGGCTGTAAAAAGTCTAACACCATCATAAGAGATATAATTTAAAAAAGACTTTAATGTTGGATGGAAAGAGACTTAGGTGACGTGAAACAGAACTACTATTATTAGGGGACAATTATTGCAAACTTATTATTTTGTAAATGTGCAAAATAGATATTTCATTTAGAGTAACTATGGCCAATGTGGAAACTGGGTATGGCAATAAGTATTTTGAAATCTAGTCTGTTTTCTCTTTATTTTGCGGATATAAAATAATCAGCAACAATTTTACTGTTAAAATTGTTCATTCCCTTTTGCGATCTATAAATCAAGGTGCAGACCCAATCTTTCTTACCCAACAATTTTCATGCCTTGTTTCAGCTTGAAAAGATGAAAAAGTCTATTAATATTATCTTCTCGGCTTGGTTTCTGTTGTCGCCAACCTGTGGGACAATTCTCAAGTAAGTACACTTTATTGACTACCATAATTTTATTTGTTTAAAAAGTTATCAAGTTTAGAGAAGCTAGTAAGGGGGTTATACCATTATGGAGCGATCATTTCATGAGATTAAAAATAAAAATGTCGTTTTGGTTTCCCACGATAAAAAAGCATTATGTCATAATATATTATAAGATATTTAAAAAATAGAAAACAGGTTTTTATGAGACTTTTAAAAGGAAAAAGAAATGTTGTAACGTCATGTTGCTAGACCCCCGCTATTTTATATTCTTATCAAGACGATGCCTTTTTATATAAAGTGCACATACAGGTTTACTGTTAAGAGATTATAGATTAAAACCTATAATAATTATAACAGGCTAGAGACACATTATAATAATCCTCTTTTATCACTCCAACATATCAATTTCTCCAAGCAGCTGCTGCACAGCTTTTGGAATTTCATTCCATTTTCAAATTGTGTTTCCACCTCTTTAGCACAATTATTGTACGTGCTTTTTTATTTTTTGAACTGAAAATTTTTTCGTCTCTCAAAACTTCAGATGTTACTGGTGAAAAGCTTTTGACCACCATTATGCACGTCAGTGTTCAAACTTCTTTTCACTCTTATCTACGTAAATGTCCGTTTTCAATTATGTGCTGGAATTAGCTTTTAGAGCTTTTCTTGCTCTACAGTACAGAAAACAGTATTCTTTGATGCGAGATTTCTTTTAGAATCGCTTTCTATGTATTATAATATCAGTCAGTGCAAATGAGAAAGTATGTAAATTAATCCAAGTCGATGAGTGTCTACCCAAAATCGCGACCATACTCTGTAATTTATAATACTTATATGTATTGATGACTGAAAGGAAGATGAGCACATGCGATATTTTTTCTTTTCCATTTGCATTGTAATAGAGCTTCAAATGTTACGACGCAAATAATTTAGAAATATTTACCAAAAAATTCTCCTTATTCTTCGCTTTAAAGGTTACAGGAGTGGACTTGGATCCATGAGCAAAGCCTTGATGGTTTGTATATTGCAACTGGCAGCCTTTCAATAAGCTTAAAAGAAAGTCTGACAGAATGCTTTATTGCCTGCCATACGGTGAGTTGTGCAAAACTTGTATCTAGAAAGATTGTATTAAGGCTAAATCCATATTAATGGAGTTTATATTCTTTTCACAAACTCATTAATTTTATAGGGAAAAAAGATAAAATACATTTAATTTGCTTAGTAAAAAATTTTGAAAATCACATATGTTCATATTTCTTGACCATCTTTTAATATCAAGTATAGAAAGATATTTTTAATTACCCTTCCTCCTTTATGGATAGAAAAATTCTTGGCCTACAAATTTAAGAAGAATTGCCAACAACGAACAAAACCAAACAAAGAAAACCAGAATTGTATGTTTTATGTTTACCTCTTATGGCAGCACTCTGAGTGTTTATCCTTCTTCACATGGGGCGTGGACGGCAGTCTGTATTGTGAGCTGAACAGCAAAATTTTCGTCGCTTTCGAAATCAATAATTTTGCAATTGAAGCTGTGGGATTCAGACATTACAAAACAACTCAAGGTATTCATAACAGCTTATTTTAGTGAGTTGTAGTATTTCAAGCGGATTTATACCCCAAGCTTATTTTTAATTAATTAATTAATTAATTAATTAATAATAATAATAATAATAATAATAGTAATGATAATCCTTGTTAATATTTTGAACATAGTAACTATCTACTATGCATATGGTATATCACCCTAATCACATGTACATCATAAAAGGCTATATAATAGAAATGCACATACATTGTAGGCTGGTATTGTTTCTCAACTTCGTGGTCACTTGTGTATTGCATTGTAAATGTAGGAGAGAAGAGCGAAGTCTTGAACTTGGTGAAGACAAAATAATTATTTTTAATATGTAACCATATAATATAGTACTTACACAGAGTGAGAAAGTAACGAGGGGACAGGGTGAAGTGAAAGTGATCAGATGAAAAATATGACGCACACTAAGTCTTATAGACGTATAGCTCAGGCTTGTGTAACTTGTCGAGAGTGAGATGTTTAACAAGTTGTGGTGCCTGTGGACACCAAACAGCAACGTGTTTCTTCACGCTTTTTTTTTTTACTTTTTTTTCTTTGCAACAAAATCAATATATGAATTATCACGTTTTTACAGCTTCGCAAAAAAATTTTACGGTGTGACTTTTAACGTCTTTACACAGGATGTCCGACAGGATTTGGACACCGATTTAGCAAGCCAGCACGGATGTGTATACATCTAGCTGCTTTCAATGATAAAACATACGCAGAAGCAACCTCATCCTGTGAAAATCTAACTCCAGGGGCGGAACTGATTGTGCTTGATACTGATGTGAAGCGGGCGGAAGTTGCGAAGACCGTGGTTGCCAATTCTGATTCGTCTTTTTAACAAGAATAAAATTTAATCATCAGATAGTTTGCCATGTACATTTTTCTTTAATTTTCTTTCAATCATCCTATGGTCCCATCGAGTATGGCCTTTTCGTACCGAAGACACTAAGTCCTCTTAGATATCCACCATTCCGACGTGATATAATAGGCGAGATTGAAGAAAGAGATAACCAAGTAGTAGTAGTAGTAGTAGTAGTAGTAGTAGTAGTAGTAGTAGTAGTAGTAGTAGTAGTAGTAGTAGTAGTAGTAGTAGTAGTAGTAGTAGTAGTAGCAGCAGCAGCAGCAGCAGTAGCAGCAGCAGTAGTAGTAGTAGTAGTAGTAGTAGTAGTAGTAGTAGTAGTAGTAGTAGTAGTAGTAGTAGCAGCAGCAGCAGTAGTAGTAGCAGCAGCAGCAGCAGTAGTAGCAGCAGCAGCAGTAGTAGCAGCAGCAGCAGCAGCAGCAGCAGCAGTAGCAGCAGTAGTAGTAGTAGTAGTAGTAGTAGTAGTAGTAGTAGTAGTAGTAGTAGTAGTAGTAGTAGTAGTAGTAGTAGTAGTAGTAGTAGTAGTAGTAGTAGTAGTAGTAGTAGTAGTAGTAGTAGTAGTAGTAGTAGTAGTAGTAGTAGTAGTAGTAGTAGTAGTAGTAGTAGTAGTAGTAGTAGTAGTAGTAGTAGTAGTAGTAGTAGTAGTAGTAGTAGTAGTAGTAGTAGTAGTAGTAGTAGTAGTAGTAGTAGTAATAAATATGATAATAATATAATTAGTGATAACAGGCCATATGGTAACACTACCATGTAATAGAACTCTGGTGAGAAATGAGCTTTAACATTTTAAAATAGTCTGCTATAGATGGACAAATTTTGCTGAAACACATCAAAATTTATACGAATCATTCAATTTAACTCCTCCTCCTCTCTGTATATTCTTCAAACTTAGTGGTAGGAAGAAGGGGAAGAGAAAGGGAAAGAAAAGAATAGGATGAAGAGGAATAGCAGGAGGAGAAGGAGATTGCTTATGGTTTTAACCAGCCTGTTCACAAAGTGGTGATCTCAAAGAATTTTTTTTTAAATTTTATTTAAAAGATATCAAAAGACCAATAAATACGAGCGATGTTTCCTATCAACAGAGTGGGGCTCGAGCGCAAGAGGGTCCCTGCAGATATCAGGACGGATACTTAACATATAACAATGAATTGTGCTTTGAAAAAAAAATTAAAAATAAAAAAGACACCTAACAGCTATTGCATATAGGTGATTTCCTTTGTGTCCTCTTTGCAGGGCTGTTGGGCAGGTATTACTGGGTGGCGGCAGCTCGCGATAATTACACCAGCCCTTTTCTTTGGTCTACTGGACAAGAGGTAAACGGCGTTTCTTTGATCCCACATCTTTCCTCACAGAAAATTGCGTTTTTACCCACATCAATATACCAAAAACTTCAATGGATGGTTACACGGAAGGATGCGACGGTAGATGGCCATATGTTTGCTCATTGTCGATCTAAAGACAAAAATAAACTTCTTTTTTAATTGAACCTGCAAAACTGTTCTTGCTTTTTGCCACATGGCGGCTTTTACTTCACAAAGTAGTGATACACGTTTTACCAAATTTATTGTTCAATACTTTCCATCTTTTTTTTTATTAATATATTACTTTAAATGAATATCAATCTAAAAAAGATAACTAAAAAAGAGGAACAACAAAATTCAAGTCTTTATAAAAAAAATTAATGTATTGTTTCAAACAAAAGAAAAGATGATGGATTGTAATTCACAACAGAATTCCCTGTATTATTCAAAAGAAATAAGACGAATCAGCATAATTTTTAGTGAAATCGTTCATGGGTTTCGTACTTATCATAGCATCCCTATTTTTCTTCTGTTCAGAATATATTTTTTTTCACATTCTATGTTCATAACTTAGGGTTTTTAACTGTGTTTTGCATGTGTTATTATTATTATCATCATCATCATCACATGTATTATTATTATTATTATTATTATTATTATTATTATTATTATTATTATTATTATTATTATTATTATTATTATTATTATTATTATTATTATTATTACATAGTATACTTTTGATCTTGTTGCGTTGTTCCACTGGCACTTGCAACTTTATAAGGAAATGTAAAATGTGTAGAAAGTTTATTTTGAAGGTTGATTTTCATTTGTTTATAATCAATCTTGATTAAGTTGTGTTCATAACATATGTAAAAATTTAAGAAAGGCCTTTTTTTTCATTCGTTCAGACATTAAGAAAAAATAATTAAATTCTTAGATGAATGTATTGTATTCCAAAGTAAATGATCTTTTTTGTTTCTTTCAATTGCAAGAAGTTATGTTTTTTAAGTCGTTTATTTCAACACATTGATTTCGGTGGTTGTTAATGTTATTAATTCCTCGACGTTTTAGTAGATATACATGTAATCGGCTGCATTTAAGGTTTTACATCCGCCAAATTTTAAGTTAGTTAAATTAATTTAAGCTTCCTTTTTAATTTGATCTTGGCAAAGCACTATTTCAAGGTTGCTTTTGGAAGTTTATTTTTTTTTCTATTTCACTAGCGAAAGTTCAGTGACTTAGTAATTTTTTAAATTTACTCTCTACAAACAGTGTTGTGACATAAACTTTAGCAAAAAAGTAAATATATATATATATAGCTATAATAGTTCATGTATAAACTTTTCAAAGTTACATAATATTCGTGAACACGAAATAAGCTTCTTCAGAGATACTACTTTCCAGAATCAGACATTCTGGACGCAGCTTGGCTTGAATGGGCATATCTCGCATTTATATAGAATGTATGTAACTGATACTTATTTCAACTATTGATCATAAGCATTGCAAATGTTTTCCAAAGTGGGAAAAGGTTGAGTGTATCCTGAACTTTCATCAACAATATCAAATACAAGTTAAGGCTGAGATGAGTAAAGTGCATGGACTCCATCAGTTGTCAAAACTTTCCTACATGTTGATATCCAATTTGCTTTCATTGTTTCTGTCTCTTACAGATATACCTGTTTTTAATTTGGTGCATTTGTCTGATGTTTCACAATTTGGATAATCTTATTTCCATTCATAATTTTTTTGATTCATACATGAAATTATAACAGAATCGAAAATATACTCCCTACTCAAATGAAAGGTAGAAAGGATTATATTGCTGCAAAAATCTGAATTCATATGAATCATTTACTGATCAAATACATGCGGGTAAATTTTTTTAAGTTTAAGTAGATGAGTTGTTACTACCGGCAAAATATGATATATCTTGCAGTGTTGAGAGAGATGATAAATCTGAATGCCTTCTCTTTGTGATGCCAAATACAATGAATATGTAGTTCACAAAAAATAAATCCTCAGAGAAATCGTAATACCGTGCTGTTAAAATTTCAGAAATTTCAAATTAATGACAAAAGAATAAAGCAAGATTCAATTCAGGTTTACAACTATGATGCATTTCTATCTTATTGCAGTAAGATATTTAAGTTATATAAAAAGTCTAAATGGGCACACACTGGTAACAGAACTGAACCTCTACAAGATATCTTGTAGAATATTTTTAAATGAATATTGTTTAAATATATCATAAAGTTGAATTACTCACTTGTGCTTTTTAAAGTTGTGTTTTTTTCAGCTATTGCCTGCAAGGGATCTTACTCAATTTGACATGCCTCTGTGATCTAATGACTGACTAAAGGTTGTCAATTATGATAAAATAACAGGAGAAAAATGCTATGCCAAACTCAGTGGTGAAAAATGTAGTGCACAAGAAATATTTGCAATAATATAAAGTACTACATGTTTTATGGCTATCTTCATCCCATGTCAGGATAAATTTAGATAAATGTTGCAATAGCAGTTTTGATCTGATTTATGCTTTACATGCCATTAGTCACTTTTAGTTTTACTATACATGTATTTAGTGAACAAGGCCACCCTGCTCAGTTAAAATATAAAAGAGGCGAGAGAATCAGTGAATTACATTGTATTGATAATGAAAAGCATTAGGCTTGAATGCAGACTATTTAATCTCAAAAACAGACTTGTTGGACTATTTATCTAGATAGACTATAGCAATCTAATCTCAATTTTTTTTTTATTTTCATCCCAAGAGGGTTATCAACCATTAAGCTATAAACTCATCTTATAACTACAATCTGCCAATAAGATGCTGCATTTTCTTTCTGAGGCTGAAAAAAAAATAAACGAAAAAAAAAAACCAATCCCAAATGCAATACACATACATGTATCTACAGATCTTCACATTGCCTCTTCCTTTCCCAAACTCATTTTCAAGTTTCAAACAACCAGTTCCACCTTGTAGGTCTGCACTGGAATTCATTGTACTGTTCTGCTTTCAATTAAGACTGTCACAAAAAGCAAACGGGAACATGAAAAAAATTTCTTTTGTCAATAGACGTATCTTTATTCATCAACTTACAGATCTTACTTTAAAGTAACATGAACATACCAGGCACTACATCCACACAATCATATAATAAACGTTTTTCACATACTGTACAATGAAAATACAATGCGCTATTGGTCCATCACTTAAGCTTACAAGACAAAAAGGGACACTTGGAATGGAAACTTTGGCCTCAGATGCTTTGGGTGAGCAAGGTTTGTTCGATCTTGGAATATACAAATATTACCTTTATTTTCTTTTCCTTCATGAAAAAAACAAAAAAACAAAGATGATAGTGCATTCCAAGGAAATAAAAGTAAACGTGTCTCAGACATGCTCAATAATTGTTTTATGCTTTTTTTTTTCTTTATTGTGCATTATAACAAAATGGATGAAAAAAAAAATACAGGGATTCAGATCGTTTTTTGACAGTTCATGAACATATACAAAACTTCCATTCAAAGTCACAGTATTAGAATGCTTAAGTATTTAAGTACTGCAGGAATTAACAGCTAACAATGCAATTAAAAATGCTGCGTTCTTTTCAAAATGAAAGTGTTTGATAAGGAAAAACAAACTATATTTATGAGATATAATCTAAATAGGATGCCCTGACTATGTCTCTAAAATGTTAACAGTATTTTGTCTTTAAATAATTGATATCTTTTGAGAATCAATTTTAGTATTCTCTTTATATAATCTGTTGTATAAAAAAAAAATCAATTAAAATAAAATAAAAATATATCAAGAGTGAAATAGTTAGCATCCATGAAGCACAAAAAAAAACAAAACAACTAAAATCTGAAATAAATAAGATAAATGAAATTAGAAGAAAAAAAATCAATATAAACTTGTTTTCTTCATAATTCTTAAAAATTCCTCTTGGTTAATCTCTCCATCACCATCCCTATCAGCCTCATCAATCATCTCCTGCAGATAAATTGATTAAAAACATGATCTTTTACAATAGCACAAACTTATGAATTTTGCAATTATAAAGCATCAAGCTACATATTTCATAAGTATGCACCACAAACAATCATGCATAGCAAGTATAGTAGATTGCCCATAATAAATGACACAATTGTAAATCAACAGTGATTAAAGTAAATGTCTGAAACCTGTCCTGTTTACTACTCTACATCTTATCTAGTCACGATTTGTTACATTTTAAAAATCCTACATGGAAAGCTTTAGCAGAGTATGGTTCAAACTTCAGAATTACAAGATTAAAGAAAAACAAATCACCACTGTTTTCTTCAACTTATGAAAAGATAGTAAAATCTCAAAAATATTCAAATGCATGTATTACTAGAGAACAAAAATAGTAAATTAACTTTCAATTGATTTCTTACTTCAATATTTACATTTGCCAACTTTGTCTCATGACCGTATGCAAAATTTTAGATACTATCTTGTTCATCTGCAGATTGATATTTTCGCAAAACGTAATTTTAAAGTAGTAACCATCACTGATGAGAAATAATATAGATGAATAAAGCTATATTTGTCAGTTCAATTTTAGTATGATCAATACTCTACAATTACTACATATTTACTCTCATGATGTGCCATCACACCAATATTAACATTAAAATCGATTTTTGAAACTTTTGTCTAGATGCAAACAGGAATGTAAGGCTTTTGATCATTGCTCTTCACATGCAACCCAATATAAGACTCTGTATAAGCTGAAGGAAGTTTTAGCCGCATATTAAATATTTGAAAATTGTGAAGGTAAGTGTTGTGATCCAAATACATTCAGTGGTAGTATACATTTTCATATTGAATGCCTTTCTTCTCTCTGAATTCAAATATATTAGAAAAATAATAAAGCATCTACATTTACAAAAATATTTTTGGCTATAAATTTAAACATTTCTTACTCACTTTTTTCTCATCTAACAAACCTGAATCTGACAATTAGTTTGAACTTTAAGTAGATGTAGACATACACTCTGTTTCTATCTGCCAATTAGAATCTCTGTCTCTCCTGCATCCCACCATATGTTTTTTATCCAATGTCTCTATTCTTAATGGGTTTTTTTTTACCTCATCTAAGTGGTTTTAAAAATATGAGAGCTAGATAAAAATCTCTAACTCATATCAACCTGAGCAATCTTCTAATCTGGTTCGCAATGATGATCAGTTTTGTTTGAATCTTATAATACACAATTTTGAGTAGAAGAGAGACTCGTAAATTTATTGTTAATATGAAATTGCATGAATGGATACTTGCCTGCAATTCTTCATCTGTCATATTCTCTCCCAACTCTTTTGCTACACGTTTCAGGTTACGGAAAGAGATTTTCCCTGTGTCATCGTCGTCAAAAAGACGAAAGGCTTTCAAAATTTCTTCTCTAGAGTCTTTTTCACTCATCTTATGGGTCATCAAAGTGAGGAAGTCATTGAAGTCGATTGTACCTTTAAAAAAATTCAAAAAGAAAGAAAATACTCTTTAATTTGAGGAGAAAAAAAAAAAGAAAAATATTCTTCACAGAAGAGAATGAAATTGAAACATAAATTTATCAATAGATGTGACTCCATCTCAAACAAATGTCACAAATATGAGACCTCAAATTTTTAGTGCAATCAAATAAATAAAAGAGAACTGCTTTTATGCATATTTACTCAGGACAATTTTCATCAAAAGGGAGCAATCGGGTATTTTAAGGTTTAAAGCAAACGGACTTAAACCCAAATATGCCTGTTGAGTGTGTAGATTGATGAAACCAGATTATTGTAGGTTGCAATCATACATATTAAACCTAGTTCTTTTTGCATGGATGTATAACTGAATTTTTTGTTCACGTGTTTCAATTGGCATTTAAATTTACACCCATAACAGAGACGAAAAAGAACTTGATCTAGATCTAGATTAGAGAATATGTTGATGTGGACTAGATAATCACCCAAGAAAAGTCATTGAAAATATCAAATTACAAAATCTAAAAACTTGTTTCTGCACATGTCCCTGATAATTATTTTTCGATAAGGTTTACAATGTAATTTCAGTTTCTGTAGCTTTCCTATCTCTGACATACAATGTTTGAAAATTTGAATCCAAGCAAAGAAGAAGATGGCAGTTTGACCGACATAGATGTTAGCACTCTGATTCTCTAAACTGAGATTGTGCATTCATCATATTCTAAACTGGATAGGTTTTCCAGCCTTGGTTTAAACAAAGTCAAATAGCAAAAAGTCAGAGCATACAGCAAAGTGCCCAACAGCTAGTTATGTTTGCAACCAGTGCGGAATGCAACTGTAACAATACCCTTTAGTTTCTATATACTAAGACCAGCTATTGCAGTAAAGGACTAGAGAAGTCTTAAGACAAATTTTAAAAATATGAAAATGTTTGAAAGAAATAGAATGTATACAAAAAATTAGGCAATTCCTTTGTAAGACTTGTGGTAACTCTTGATGAAATTTAGTCTTCACTCTAAGACCTTTGGACATATAAAAAGACTTAGCCTTTTCTTCCTTTACATGTTCATTTTGGAGTATAATACTAATCATTTCCATGATCAGAGTATCTGTGTAGCTTACTTTAAATATTTGAAAATCCAGTTACCTGTAGACTCTTTGTCTATTTCAGCAATGAGTTTCTTGATTTCCTCTTTCTTTGGTTCAAAACCAAGGGCCCTCATAGCAACCTGGCGAGGAAAAAAAATCGTAGTTCAATCTTACATCACCACTTAGTAAAAACAGATTTTTTTGGGGTTTTGATTTTTATTTAAAACTAAAACTGTAAAATTACAACCAAGTGAAATAATAAGACAAATATCATGATGGGGGTGACTGAAAAAAAGAATTTCAAAAATAAATTTTAACACACAGCTTATTTTCATACAGATAAAAGCCGTGACACTATACCTAGTTTTAAAAATTATCAAAAGAGTATACTTACCATTTGCCATACTATTTAAGACAACTCTAAAACCACAGAGCAACTTTAAATCTGTTTCTCTCACTTAAAAGTGCAGAGAAAAAGTGTTGCTGAAAATCATCTTTCAAAAATTGTATAAGTTACATAAAACTGAGTCAGTTGGATCTGGAGTAAAGCGACTTTGTTTTTGAAGTAACAAAGACTGAAATATGAGCACCGTAAGTTCTATGTTAAAAAGCAGTATGTTGTAAATAGGCCCTACATATCAGTTTATTTAAATGGACACCACAATTGTGCAATTGTATCCTGTAGTGCTTACATTCTTCACTGAGTCAAAAAAAAAAAAAAAAAAAAAAAGACTGTAGTCTGTTCTTGCAAAATAAATGTGTATTTAAAAAAAATGGTGAGATTTGTGTATTAATTTTTGTTTTGATTAACAAAAAACCCTTTCCTTTGAAATTTCTGGGGAAAAATGTGTTTTGTTTTTGTCGTTTATTAAATATGTCTTGCAACCAGTACTAGATGTTCAGTGTCAAAATTTTCAATTTTGAAAAAACAGTATATAAAACTTTATAATTTTTTTCTAATATAATAGCATGCTGCAGACTCAACCAAGTGTTCTTCGACAATTGAGAAAAAAGCTATTACATTTTGCTGTGTAAAGCACATTCACACTTTTGAGTGGCCATGAGTCAGACATTTGGCCATGTTTCAGAGCCCTACATATATACTGGATATCAGCTAAATATGAGCTGACACAAATGAAATGCATACTTTGTGTGTTCTTAAATGAAAAAAAAAATGAACAGAATATCATTAGAAATGAAAAGCAATATTAAATGTCCCCAATAATTTCCTGTAACCTGCATTGAACATTGTAACCTGAGTTAAATTATAATATAACCTTTAGTTCTTTGGCATCAATTGTTCCTGAACCATCAGCATCAAAAAGGTCAAAAGCTTCTCTGATTTCTTGCTTCTGTTCCTCAGTAAGCTCTGGTTTTGGTCCAGTCTTTTTGCGCCCACCACCAGCAAGTGTTGTTTTCTTAAAATTAGACTGAAATGATATGAATGGACAAGTTTTTAACTATGCACTTCCAGTATTTTTACAGCTGCTCCATGCCATTATGAGTTAATATTATTAGCTTGTTAAAAAATGTTCTTACAATGAAATATTTTGCTTGTCGATATTTGTGAACACAATCAGCAACTAGTTAAAATGAAAACTTTTCCCTGGCAGCATAGAAATAACCAATTTTCTTTTCAATTTATGCAGCAAGAAAACGAAAATCATGGCAAATCAAAAAATGTACATAGGTACTCAACTCTCGATTCATAAAAACATTGAAGGGATGATAAAAAAGAAAACTTACTGATCCACATGATACTTCATAGTACTATAAACCACAGAAATTAATTGAAATGAGGAAAATTTTATTTCATATAAAAAAAGGAAGTATCAGCTAACTTTTTGAAGAATACAGAGAGGAATATAACCTAATGAAAAACAGTTTTGTCAAGCCACCTATCATCAAAGATGTAAGCTGGCAAGGTAAAGGTCCAGATAGTATATGAGTGTGGCATAATAATACTTAACAAAAATACTTGAAAATACAGAATTTATCAAGGAAACCATTGACTCAGGGCAGTATTACATCTCCTAAACTTCTCAAAGAATCTTTTTATGGACACAAATTGTGTTCATGGAAAACAAACAAAAATAGATAAAGTAAAAAAGGTAATACTTCAACTCATTTGATAAGGGGTTGTATTTTAATCAAGAAGACAATGAAGAGAACCTGGGAGATGGGGCTGCTTTGGAGACAAGACATGTTATTCTTTGAACGAACTACCAGTAGGAGTAGAAAGGCTGGATTCTGTCAGAGAGATCTGGTTTGGTAAAAGGATGTAACAGGGAGTTTTACTGAAGGTTCAGGGAGATGTATTTAGGCAATAAATGAGAAAGGATATGTCATAAAAGAAGACCTGAAAGACATTGCTAGAGGCAAGTAGAGAGTAATGAACTATGCAAAGATATGCTGATCACGCAGAGGAGCAGTAGGGGTGGGTTAAAGAAAGTAATAGGATGGGTTTAGAATAGCACTGAAATTTTGCAGAGAGAAGAGGAACAGTATATTTAATTTTGCTAATGACACTGCACTATTCCCAGAAAACAAAATAGAACTGACCCACTGAAGTAGAGAGCAGAAAGAAAGTTGTTTCAGAGTATGCTGAAAAAGGCAAGAGGTGACATAGTCTTCAGTCAAAAGAAACCATCGTTTGAATGCAAGTGTATTGTTTTTTATAACAGAAATGACATCAAATGATGAAAGAAACAACATTGAAATCTCACCGAAATAGCCCAGACAAAAATGAGTTTTCAAAATTGAAAGCAATTTAAGCAAGCAAACATTCTGCATGACGAAGAGCCCTTCAGCGCAATATCAAAATTCTATCCTTATGAGGTCAAATTTCGATCATGACGGGCAATGCTGGCCCAAAAATTTACCTGCGATGGCAGCTGATTTTAAATGAATTTCTTACGGATGTAACCATAATTAAAAGCCTCAAAATGTTCATTTGAGGAAATAAAGTTCCAAATAAAAAGCTATAATTGAAAAGTAGAGATTTTAAAGTTTGCAATGATCCCAATCATGTTCAAATAAGTCTCAACACTTAATAGCAAAAGTCTTACGTTAAAAGGCTATTTGTATAAATATTCTGAAAATTTTGAGCTGTTTTCAAATGAGTATAACTTTTTCTTTGCACAAAAACGGCAGCAGAAAACTCGGTACTAAGAGAGAGTAGTATTGAAGAAACTGATGCCATAAAAATTACTCACAACTAAACAGGAGCTGTTCGGCTGTGGGACTTATAATCCATCTGGTTATCTAGAGAGCTGACAGCTACTGGGACTCAAGGGGGTAACTGGACTGGAGTGTTGCTTGTTTCTTGATATTTGCTCATAAATTCTTAACAGGATTTTCATTACTGTATTCACATATTTACAACCAGGAGTCTTGAAGTATAATGTAATCACTCCCCCCCCCCTTCCCCTCTCTTTTTTGGCTGAGGCTATAGCCTTGTAAGATTTGTTACAGTTTTTAAGGTAGATGAAGATATTTCTTACTTTTTCTCCAAATACCATAGGTCCTTCTCTCTATCTTTGCTACAGTTGAATGCAACATTTCTTCACATTGTTCTCCATGAAATGCCAATCCGAGGTTAATTTTTTTTCATGAAATTGAGGCAGCGTATCTCAATAATGTGATACGTAGGGGTGATGCTGTGTAGAAATGTCTGTAAGTTGTCATGCACCGCTTCATTTTCAGTTTTGCCTTGTCTATTTTATCTTGTCTGGCAGAGCTATGTACATGTATAACTCGGACATTTCTGATGTGTTCATTCAATTTGTTGTTTTTACCTTCTATTCTAAACACATGGGCTATTTTTATCTTGTGTAGTTTTCCAACAATGTTGATTATTTCTTTTGTCTGTTCTTTGTATCAAGGAAAAAAAATGTGTTCTGTTTCAAGGGTTTTAGAATACATGCTTTAAAACAATATTGAAAGATTAATCCCAAAGACACTAACTAAAAATCTCTCACCTTAACATGATGAAACTAATGATTTCTACCAATGATGTGCTAGGGCTGACTTGAAGCTTCATAACTTTTTACGTGTTTGCTTTGCAAGCATATTTTTTATGACAATTCTTACTCAAGGGTTTTCTTCGAGTTTTAAAAAAACAAGCATTAAAATTGTAGGTGTGATTAGCTAGTTATGACCTATTAAAAGTGTTATCTACCACCAGTTCAAATGTCTACATACCTTTTTAAAAATAGCTCTAGAGACCTTAATTATAACGTATTTCGTATAAAAAAGAATCTGAATAAAGGTGAAAACTTGATGAATACTATGAAGCACAAATATCCAACAAAAGCTGATAAGTTCATGACTAAAATGGCTTTCAGGTGCAGCCAAATTTTAAGTCTTGTACAGCTCTCAGTTATCTGCCCCTGCTCTGATGGTCAGACATGTCAATTATTGTCCCCCCCCCCCCACCCCGGACAGTTTTATTGTTGGTTATCAGGGTCCCACTGAAATGCGCGTCGCCAGCCAATGTAGATCAAAGAAAAACTTAAAGATTCAGAATTCTAGGAATTTTCGTTCCGTGTGAAGCAGAAGACATTGGAAGCAACAGACATGTGAACTTGATTCCCATCGCAGCAGAAAAATCTAATGAAAGCCCAAACGAAATTTCACGCATAAATAAAATTTTAAAATGCAATTCAACTTTTTTACCTTATGATGAAAAAAGAGACACAGGGACATCTTATGCCAAATATGATGATGGAAAGAGCAGACAAAGTGAGATGATACCACTGTAGTGTTGAAGGTATTGAATTATCAAAAGTGTAGAAGGAACATACATTTATTGCATACTTAAGATTATAGATATATATCACATTATTCCATACTTGGGTCTACATAGACAACCAGTAAATTCAGGTTGAGAGCAGGAATTAGGGTTTAGGTTAAACTTTTATCATACTCATCAGAGTTCTGCATAAAACATGAAGATCTGATACTAAGGTTAAGGTTGGAAGGTTTTTAACAGTCTCGCATCTATGATTTAATTTAGGTCTGGTGTATAGACTTGAATATGTTGAACTCTTGAACTCTAGATCTAAAGGCGATCTCCTCAGATGCCTAGGTATCTATAGAAAATCTATGCTTCTCTTTCTTTTATTTCGATCATGATCTTTTTTTAGTCTATATTGTAAATGTCTCCCGCATTAATTATATATATTAGGTATAAGAAATATTTGCTAATATGAGACATTGCTTATGAAAAATGAGACCACATAGTTAAAAAAGGCATTACCATGATATTATGCAGGTAAGTTTAAGCTAAAATAACTTCTTCAAACAGAAAGATAGTCTCAGAAGGGGCTTGGAATTTCGTGCTGGCACCTGTTTGTTGATCTTCGAAACGGATAAACTACTTGAGCAATGAAAGTTTTAAAAAAATGAATGTAAGTATACGAAACAATTTTGAGTTTTTCAAAAACATGTCAATGCGGTATTGTTTTACCAAAACAAAACAAAATATGTTAAAGTGAGGACAGAGTAAGAAAACAGTCACTGGCGGTTAGGTTTATTACTAGCAATATACGGAGAGATCCAGGTTTGTCTTTCCGATGCTAGAGCTTGGCAACGACCAGCAAGCGCC
This sequence comes from Elysia crispata, assembly GCA_033675545.1. Lineage (NCBI taxonomy): Eukaryota > Metazoa > Mollusca > Gastropoda > Plakobranchidae > Elysia > Elysia crispata. The sequence continues at coordinate 1,438,168 of JAWDGP010003399.1, read as the reverse complement.
AGATCCATGGTGTTAGTTGGTTACAACTTACAGATTTAACCCAAGGCATATTGTGGTTTGTCTACATTTTATGACCAATCAATCAGGTACCGGCTCTCCAACGTTGGCGTTCCTGACATTCTACGTATCCCTCGTTGCTTTTAGTGGATCTGCCACTCGACCTACATTACACTTTGTTGATAAATCCATCCAACATCATTTTTCTCGCCGTTTTCCTTTGCTGCGTTTTCCTTTGATCATTCGAGTTGTCACAAGATGTTCCAGTTTCTCTCTCCTCATCACATGGCCAAAGAAGGCTGCTTGGCTTTTACGTATCCTATCCATGAGTGATCTTGTGTTGGCTACACGTAACGCTCTTTCGTGGGAACCACATTTCTGTTGCCTCCCGTTTCTGTTGTAACTGTTTTGAAATTGTCCAGGCCTCGCATCCATACATCAGGATTGGTTTATTATAGCATTCCAGGGCTCTTCTTGTGTATATGGTAGTGTACATTTATTTGATACTATGGTAGTACTAGATCTATACCTACATTCATCGAAACTCATTTTTGCTTGCACTATTCTTCATGCAATTTCATTGCTGCTGCGTCCATTACTTGGTATTTAAGTACCCGATTATTTGAATTGACCCCTTTGCTTGAGTTTATTCTCGTTGTTAAAGATGTTGAACTCTGACCCCCTCATTGTCTTTCAACTGATGACAATTACTTTTGTTTTGCAGTTTCATTCCAACCCTTTCTTTCGTCTTTCTTCAACAATATCAAATAACCTTTGCAAATCTTTATTTTCTGCAATTAAGACAGTATCACCAGCATATCTCAGGTTATTTATGTTGTGACCTGCTCTAATCTTTTAAGTTCAGTATCATAATTATTTCACAGCAGAGAGAGAAAAGGTCAGAGGAAAGTACACATCCTTGTTTAATGTTTCAGGCTGCACTTTATTTTTTTTATTTAAATGAGCTGATTTCTGCGACTGTTGCCAGTATATGGGTTTTTTATCTCTCCAAGAGCTTTTCCATCTATTTTCAATCATACATGTTTGTTATGTGATTATCTCATCCTGTCGTACTCTGTCAAATGCCTTGGTGTAGTCTATGAAGCACAGGTATACTTCTTTTTGTATTTCCGGAACTCATTCAATTTTATTTTGATAGATGTTGATAGAATTTTTTGTTCCTTTTCCCACCACAAAGTTACACTGTTCCTCTGCTATTTCTGGTTTGATTTAGTTTTTGACTCACATCATGTTATTCTTAAAAGTATTTTGGTGTTACGACTCACAAGACTGATCGTTCCTCATTATTCACACTCTGACTCTACTGATTTCTTTGGCTGTGCCATAAATAAAGATTTGGCGGTGTCTGGTGGAATCTGACACATGCTATAGATTTTGCTGAGTAATGTTGCCATCTTATCAATTCCATGTACTCAAGTACTTCTAAAAGTATACTGATATACTGTCTGGGCCTGTTGCTTTGCCTGATTTCATATTTGCTTGATAGATGGCCCAGCAAAATAATGTTTCATTACACTGCAATACTTTCTGTGGTCTTCAAAGGTTTCCTATCTACTCTACCCATATGCCAAGGTTTTTATTTCCATATAACGATGATTTCACTGGTTTTCTTTTTTGACATGTGTATCCTGGGCATCCTGTGGATGAGCAAGTTTTCTTTCCAGAGATTTCTTTGATGTTTCTGTTCAATGTCTGCCAGTGCTTCTGTGGTAAAGATCAATGTTTTTTTTCTCTTGTAATTGATCCACTTCTCTTTGGCTTCATCACAAAACTTTTTTTTTATTTCCTTGTCAATGTTTTGTATTTTTTCCAATTATTTTTTACTTGCCTTTCTTTATCAGGAATTCCGAAAAATACTAAGTCATCCACTTCTGTTCTATTTTCCTTTCGACTCTTAGTATTTGTTCTATTGTCGCTTCTATGGCCATTATTTTTTACCTTCCAGGGTAAGCTGAAAGTGTGGTGCCTATAGTTCATGCTAATTCCGAAGCTCCTCTGGCCACTCCTGGTCTATGAAATCTGCTCAACTACAGTTGAGGCAATAGAAGCTAAGATCAATAAGTTCACCAGGAGGTGGTTAGGGGTACCTCTGGATCTCACAGATGTGGCAATGTACTGCCGTAAAGAAAAGTTGAGACTCCCACTAAAATCCATCTTGGAAGAGTATAAATGTGGCAAAGTCAGGCTACTCTCGATGTTAGAAGACTCCAAGGACCCAGTTGTGAAGACAGTGCAACCGACCTTAAAGACGGGTAGGAAAAATGAAAGTTGTCGAAGGCGTAGACGAAGCTAAGGAGTGCCTTAAGATTAAAGAAGTGATTGGGCAAACTCAAACTGATCGCAAAGGGCTAGGATCATCTACAGCAAAGTGGTGGTCAAAAGCAGAAGGGAAAGAGAAAAGAGACATTGTCATTAATGAGATACGGCTCAATGAAGATTCCAGAAGGGTTCAGAAAGCAGTCCAGCAACCTCAACAAGGACAATGGACTAATTGGGATAATGCCCTGCAGAAATCCCTCACATGGAATGAGATCTGGCACATGGCGCCACTTCGGATCAGCTTTCTCTTCAGATCATTGTACGATCTTCTGCCCTCAAACGCAAATCTGGTACGGTGGGGAAAGAAAGAGGCCCCCACTTGTCCGCTATGCCAAGGCAGGCAGACCACAGAGTATGTCGTGAGCTCTTGCAAAATCGCCTTCTCACAGGGGCGATACACATGGAGGCATAACAGAGTCCTTCATGAACTTGCCGCAATCATAAGCACGGCTAAAGGAGAGACTACCCTCCCTAATACCAAAGCGTTGATATTCACAACAGAGGGAGGCGCTAAGTCATGGCACGGGAGGCCGGTGAGGACAACAAACCAGATAAAATGCCTTCTAGACGGCTGTGATGACTGGGATGTTTCAGCAGATCTTCCAGAATGGGACAGTCACCCCAGTATAATCAAAGAAACGAGATTAAGGCCTGATATCATGATCCATTCAGCATCCACACAACAATTGATCATGGTGGAGCTAACAGTACCATACGAAAACAGAATGGAAGAAGCCCACATCTACAAAAGAGAGAAATACATGAACCTGACCAAAGAGCTAGAAAATGCTGGCTACAAAGCTGTGGTGATGCCTGTTGAGGTTGGTGCCAGAGGATTCGTAGGGTCATCAGTCTACGACCTTCTAACTAAACTTTCAATATGTGGCAACAAAAGAACAAAAGGTCTAAAGTTACTGGCGGAAATAGCCGAAAACAGTTCCCGGTAGATCTGGAGCAGGAGAAAGGGACCCATCTCATAAAATACCATTTTTGCTTGTGTTTGTTGCTAAGACCAAGAGCAAACAAAAAAAAAATTAGTGGTGTTTCTACCACATGGCCTTTCGTTTCCCCATTAACCCCCCCCCCACCCTCCACTTTCAATGTAGAGTTCTGACCAAGAGTAGGAGTGAACACTGCACCCAGAGTCTTTCTGCATTTAATGGTGGGGTTGAGTGTAAAGTAACAGGATTGGCCTATTGTAATAATCATTAGACCAAATTAATCTAGTTATATAATTAATCTTGTTACTGCGAAGCTGAGTAAGAAAGGGAGAAGTTTACTAAGTTGTAAACAATGCCATGAGATGAGAGCGTGATGTGTGTGTGTGTTATTATTAGTATCAGGCCTCTGCTTTTGTTGTTGATGATTTTTTTATGTACTGTCATTGTGTGCCGAATTTTGGGACAGCATAGTCGTTCAGATTGTCAAATGAGTTTTAAACTTGATGCCTCTTAAGTTGTTTGAGGCAGCGAATGAGTTGAGCACTTCACAGGCCTAGAGGGCGGACCTTGTTAGTTTGGTCTGAGCTATTGATTTCTTCTCTCTCATTACTCTCTTTGCTTTCTTTTAATGTAACTGCCTATATTTAGTTGCATCTGTATAGTTTCATTGTCTTTGAAGAAAATTATTACTCACTGACGCTTGAGGCTTAGCTTAGATGGAAGACTGAATTACTAATTCAGTCTTCCATCTAAGCTAAGCCTCAAGCGTCAATGAGTAATATTCAAGGTGGTTGAATTTATCCATCAAGTTTCGAGACGCACCGATTTGCATCCGCGCGCTAACAATCTGTATTTGTCTTTTCAAAAGTTGGCAGCTATGAATTAGACTGTAAAGTTTGTTCGCTCTAAAAGAGATTTAATTTGCTCTAGCTCTACACTCAACCCCTTCCCATTTTTAAATTATTTGTGAATCTGTTTTACTTTTAATGTTGCATATCCAATCTTTCATCAAAGGAATTGTTGATACTGTAAACTCAAAGTTATGAAAACTTGTTTTACTTGAAGCCTGGGTCTCTATCACTTTTCTTTCCTAAGCTCTTTAAAACTATGAAGCTTACAGTCATATAGAAACAAGTGTCAAGATTGCAAAAATTAGTGTGTCTTGTAATTTGTTTTGGCAATGAAAGTTTATCCTTAAGTTCTGTTAAATACTGTACTGTAAGCAGTACAAACAAATGTATTCCTTTCTGGCACAATCCCAGTCCAGAAGCTAACTGGCCGTTGCAGCAGCACAGTTTTTCACCATATCCTCAGAACCTGCAGTTAAGCATGAAAGCAGAATCGGGGTTAAGCTGCAAGAAATGTGAGGCTTTCTGAGCTCTAGCCAAAGGTTGTGATCCCTTCCATTAGAAGACCACCTTCAAAAAAAAAAATAAATAAATCAACCCTTTGAAGGTGACTCAAATTTAAAAATCAAAGTCAAAGAAATATGTTTAGACTATTTAGTTAAATGGAGGCTCCTCAGATTGCTGACTCCCGAGTGTTCTTAAAAAAAAAAGGAAAAATGAGATCATCAAAATAATAACTCCCAAATATATATTTTGACTCACTTGATTGATCCCCTGTTATTTGATATATGGTGTGTGTCATTGTATTTATCTTCAGTCAATTGAAATCAGGGAAAAACTTTTTCATGGTCTTCTTTTTATGGATTTTCATAGCAAAACCCTTTCAAGGCATATTGATAGCAGTGAAAGCTAAGATTAAGGCAATCAACACCAAAGTATTGCAGAAATTGTCAATCATGAACAAAGAAAAATGTGCATAATGTTGTTTTTTTTATTTATCTTTTCAGGATTCTCCTTTCTGCACTATGGCCCAAAAAGCCTCTGCTGCTAGAAGTTTCAGGAGTTTGTTTTATAAAGATTTTTGTCTCCCAAAAGGAATTTTTCTTCGCAATGGAGCAAGAAGAGAGATTCACAGGAACATATTCAGTAGATTCTTTTCCAAAGACTCTATGTATAAATCAAAACAAAATATACTCGTGTTAACTTCAGTTCACAGAGCGTTTAGAAGCTTAACAAAAACTACAAAATATATAAAAAGGGCAAAAACCATAACTTTTCAACTCTCACCAGAGCATTTTACACCGAAATGGTGCTGTAGTTTATCACTGGTAAGCTCAGGATTGATTCTTTATCACTTATGCGCCAAAAATTTATCAGAAATTTGTTTAATAAAGCCCTTGCTACGTGCTAAATGCGATGCTTCTCCTGACTTTCCTGTATTTTCATTTGCTGGATCACAAGCCCTGACAAGTAACAATGTCTCTCATCATGATAAAAAGAGCTTCTTAACATGGATGCTTCATGATGTTGTACCTCTGGGGCTAAGAGCAGCTCAACTAGTCTTCCTCTTCACACCTATGTTTTTAACATATCCATTGACATGTAAGTTTTTCTTTAAAGGTATTATCTTTGCTTTTGTCTATATTTTGTTCTGAAAGTTTATGCATGGTCTTTGAAATATTTTTGTTAAACATTGAATGTTCCAAAATCTCACCTTTTGATCTTGATGTTTTCAATATTGTTATTGAAGTAAAGTTATTTTTACTTGTAATATTAATTATCCCTGCCAGTGGTTTCACATACTAGGAACTCACTTTGAAATCAAATGATAGAGATAATTTGAGTCAGACTATCTTTAACAAATGCTTCTTGGTTAAAAAAAGCTTTTGATGTTTTAGCGGATAAACTGTTTATATTGTTTAGATTAGGGGCATACTTGGTACAGACTGTTTTCTATTTGATAAATTTAATGACAGTTTTTGATACAAAGGCAGACACATACACCAATAGATCTAAAGAGATAATGATAAAGAGATAGAGTGTGAATTGATGTGTTTGAAACAAAAACAAAAAAATGAGAAAGAGAGTTGCATTGTAGAGAGAGAGACAGGCACCCTCATTGATATACCAATAGAGAAAGAAAAGGGCAGGAAGGGGTAAGGGTGGGGGGTGATTAATAAATAGATAGAGAGAGAACAGAAAAGAAAGAGATATAGAAATTGTTTAAACTGTTGACGCTGATAGATTTGTCATAAAAATAACTTATTATTTATATATAATGATACACTACAGGTAGAGAAAGAAGAAGGGAAGTAAGAATGAGATAAATCGACAGAGACAGAGAACAACAGACAGACAGAGACTAGAGAGAGATATTGAAACAGTTGATGTTGGTAGCTTTTTTTTTTTTTTTTAGCAAAATGATGTTTATTAATGAATTGTTTGAACTGACAAAAAAAGAAATTATCTGATGAAGAAACCTTAGAATTATTTGGGTCTGGAAATATTCTTGAGATTGAACATGTTTTGAAACCTAGGTCTAAAAATTCAATACCTGAAAAGGGCTAAAGAGTTCAATTAAATACGTATGTTTGGAAAATCAGTGCATCCAACAAGATTATCTAACACAAATAGTTTTCTTGAAAATGAAATCCCATTTATTCAGATCTTGGTCCTCAGTGGTTTGAGGTATGGCTGAAAGTTTTGTATGTAGCAGTTGAGTTTTCTGGGGCCACATTCATCAAACTGGGCCAGTGGGCCAGCACCAGACGTGACCTGTTCTCCAAAGAAGTTTGCGACCTATTTTCTAATTTGCATTTTCAGGTATCAACACTTGGGCTTATATGTTTGACTTAATAAAGAAATTAGTTGATCAGTATTGTATTCAATGATGATTATCAACCACTTTTGTTAAATGCTAGTTTTATATGATTCTTGACCAATGATCGTAGTTTTAAATCCATTTAAATATGCAAGGGTTCATGAGAGATGAAGTTATTGAAAAAAATTGTACGTATATCCATGCAGTGATTTATGGTGGAATAGAGTTCATGGTTTCACTTTCAGAATTAGCCAGTAAAATATATTGACGTTCCTCTCAGAATTCTCGAGCCAAACTCTTTTTACTTAATTTTGGCAAAATAAGTAAACTGCAAAACACATAAGCTGTATTTCTCATAAGATGAATTATGATGATTTTGTTTTGCCATTTCTTTAAGACTTTTAAAACATGATAAATAATAAAATGAGGTGTCAGAATGGTATTTTGTTTTAGGTACAGCCTCATGCCTGGACACACACTGCCCATATTTTGCAAGAGGCCTATGGAGAGCTTTGGCAGAAAATGCTGCATCTTGTGGAGGGGCAGAGCCCTGTTGGTTCTGGTTGCATTGCACAGGTAAAAGATAAATGGGTTTTTTTTTATCATTAAATCCAATACATGTATTTAATTTACCTTTTTTGACCAACTTAATCAACACTTTTTGTTTATTTTTTCCAGGTATACAGAGGATATATTTCTAGAACTCTAGAAACTGCAACTTTAAAAAGAGATTTACCCATGAATAAAGGTAAATTGCAAAACTGTTAGACTCTTATTCCGTTTCATAAAAATGTTGAAAGGCAAGATGACACTGGTCGTAGTCTTTCTTCCATAAGATTATAAAAGACTTAAATTTTCAGACCGCTAAAAACATGTTTAGGCAATGTCTTTGATTTCATTGCATCTATGTATACTATAAAAATATTTTTCTATAACTCATTTTTGTTCATCTGCATTTTCTCAGTAACTATAATTTTGAAGGATGAAATTCCCTAATGAAATTGCCTTTTAGGAAAGTTTAGGAAAATGGGGAAAATGTTCAAAATTATTTTTCACAAGCAAAAGTGAAAGATGTAAGAACTTCGTTCAAATCGAGAATATATTTCTGTTTACCAAAGCGAAAACAAAGTAAAAAGAGCTTAGCTCATGAGTTGTGAGATGAAATGTGTTTTATCTGGACCAGCGCTAAACATGCACTTACTGATGTGAAAAAAAAATATACCAAAGATTTGAAATGATGAAACTTATACTGATAATATTATATAAACAATTTTTAACATTAAATGATATACCGTATAAAGAGAAACAAAGGCTACTGGTGATTTTTATGAGATTTATACGGTTTTATTAATTTTTTCATCAGAACAAAATAAAAACGACAATCAGGTCAGTCTTTCAAATGAAAATATATCTGAAGCGGAGACAAATCTTATTCCAGTGGCAATAAAGGTATTTAATCTTGTTTCAGATGGAGTTTTATGCTTTATTTCTTTCCTAGATATGTATTACATACATTCTATGAACACCTTTGAAATCACGTGCTGTTGAACAGGGTACATAATTAAGACCTAACCTAGCTAAAATTACATTTTCTGTTTTAAGCTCCACATAATAAAAATACAAGCTTTATATAAAAATATAGTTAAATCTTTCTTCCCAGATAGGGTCACTATTTTTACTAGAGAGGGCCTATCTTAAATTTTGTTGAAATTGCCTTGTGGATTTAAATATATAGTATGAAAAAAGGACTCAACAGTGGGAGCTTTTTAATTGCACAGTGGTAAAGAATCTTTCATTCAAAATACTATTGTAGAATGCAGAGATATTTAAGACAAGATCGTTTACTATTATATACACGCATAATAAATCTTGGTGATAATGTCCACTTTTTTGTCTTTTCCTTTTTCTGTTTATAAATTTTAGGTATACTTAATATAAATATACCGTTATGTATATTAATGAACTGTGGTATCGTCATTGTTTTAGCATGAATACGATATTCTGTTTCTAACAAAAAGTGGTTTGAAAAGGTATTTTAATGAGAATAGACCATTGTTTTACTTTTGTTTCTTAATATTTTTATGAAAATTAGATTAATTTCTCATTCACCATTAAGTAGACCATGGACACAATCCCAAGTTTATCAAATTCAGATATTTTCTCTTTGGAATTGGTTTATCAAGGAAATTCTCTACCTCATATGTATTTGCTGTTTCAATAGATTTGTGCTTACTTTTTTTAAAAATAGATTATTCTGACTAGACATACTTTAATATTGAAATTGCGTAAAGATAAAATGCAACAATAAAAACCTTTGAAGGTCTGTTTTTCTACTTTTTTAATGCTTAGAATTTTTTTTTACTTAGGTTCTTCATCCATCCATTCAAGATAAGTTTTACAGAGATATGATGTTGATGACATCTGCCGCAAGATTTCTCACTTGGCTATTCCCCAAACTTCATTGGGTGAACCTTAATCAATGTGTACAAGAGTTCAAGTCTGTCATGGAGGCTCAGGTAAGTCCTTTGTTGGGTTTTTACCTATATGTTTGCGACCATTCACTTGCTGTTTATCAGGCTGTCTCTGTGTCTTTTTTTCTTTGTGTTTCTTTATCTGGGTCTCTCTCTCTCTCTCTCTCTCTCTCTCTCTCTCTCTCTCTCTCTCTCTCTCTCTCTCTCTCTCTCTCTCTCTCTCTCTCTCTCTCTCTCTCTCTTTCCCTTTCTCTCTCATCCCCCAATCTCTCCCTCCCTCTCTGTCTGTCTGTCTCTGTCTGTCTGTCTGTCTGTCTGTCTGTCTGTCTGTCTCTCTCTCTCTCTCTCTCTCTCTCTCTCTCTCTCTCTCTCTCTCTCTCAGGAGAAAAAAAAACATTTTTTTAATGCTTTTCCAGCTGGATATGCGACAAGAATGTCTTTGTCTGCAAAGGTTCACTGAAGATTTTGCTGCCTTTGATCAAATCCGTGTGCCACAGCCATTTCCTCATTTAGTAAGGCACAATATCTTAGTGGAAACTTTTGAGGTAAGTAGGTATCTTTTTTTGCAGAATCATTCAATAGTCAACACATAATTTTTATTTTCCAACATTTTTATTTATACAAAATCACTTCAACTGTGTTAGTTAGAAATAGTGAGGCATATAGCAGTTGCAATTACTTTTAAATGTAGCTCAGTAGTAAGAAAGAGGGTTATCTTTAAAAATGAAAATGTTTGTGTATTTATAGGGATACTCTGTATAATTATTTTGTCTCAACTATCATTAGTAATAACCTTTGATATAGCCTTCAGGCCTGTGCAAAGAATATTTTTTTTTTTCGAAACTGACTTTTGTAAACACCAAAGAAAGATTTGGAAAATTACTAGTCTTACTACTTATCAGCAAACCAAAATGTGTGTGCTTCTGGGTATCCAGATCATCATAAGTTGTTTAAAAATTTCATAATTTTGTCAACAAAATTCTCAAACAACTATTGTACTGTTTTTATTTGTCAGGTAAGAACAAGATGGCATTGTTTCAAATTTTTACAATTTTCGTTTTTAATACTTGAAGACAATTTATTATCTCTTATTTCTAAGACTTTGAAGAACAGGAAAATGTTACATATATTTGGGTTGCACGTGCCTGAGAAACATGAGCTGCATTCCATTTTCTGTGCTTACTTTAGCCTCTTGCTTGAAATCAGGAAAAAAATATCTCATCTTTATATCTGTTTTGAAATTATCCTGTGAATGATTTTTGTTAACATTTGTATAAAATAAGACACAGAAAGACTTGGCAGATTTAAGTGTACATCATTCCCAGAAATCAGATGTGCTGTATAGATTATAGATATAAGTAAAAGATATACAAAAGAAGCAAAGCATTGGAAATTGGATACTGTGAAAATGTCCTCAAATTGCTATGGACAGAATTTGAAAAGAGACAAAAATTAAAGTTATTGTAAAGGATCTAAAATGATACAAGTGAGGCATTTTAATCGCATCAAAAAATAGAAATTAAAACAACTCGGACACAACAAAAGGCATAAAATCCTGAGGAACTATGCTGGAAGTAAAAATCTGTGGCAAAAGAGACCAAAGACAGTCAGCATGAACAAAGACGCATTATGTTAAGCAGGTCTATAGAGATAGTGTTCTGATTAGAAAAGTTAGAGTACATCTATTGACAATAAGCAAGATGATGATCATCATCATAAGATTTGTCACCCACGAATTTGAAACATGGGAGGTAATTATTACCAAAAAAGAGATTTATTTTGAAGCAAAATAAAAGTATTAGATTTAGAATAGATACTTTTCTTGAAGCCAATGCTATTGTCAGGATAATTCATTGTGACTTTTCGGAAAATTGTAATGGGAGCATGACATAATATTTTCATTTTAATCCTGTTTTTCTAATTCAAATATGTTTCTATAAATATTGTAGGAGGGCATCAGTGTTGGTCAGATTGTACAAGACAACAACCAGCCAGCAGAATTGAAGATTCAACTGGCAAACATAGGTGTGGATATTATGTTGCAGATGGTGTGTATTTTAGACATGAATTAAGTTTATTTTCTTCTTAATCACAGTATTTAAATTCACTGATGGTTCTTGAAAATTTTCAGAATTTTAATTCAGCAAGCTCTACTTTTTTGTGTAATGAGAATTTTTTAAACTCAAAATCATTCAAAGATAAAGAAAAATAATATTTTTAATTTGTAATCATATGATGAAGCCCTATTGAATTTTTTTAATTTAATTATTCTATATAAGACATTTTCTTCTTGATGCTTCTCTATGTTTTATTGTCAAGGTTTTAAGAGCATTTTGTTCAATGTCAGCTGCATTGAAATAAGCAATGCAATATAATGTTTGCACTTTGCTTCTGAATTTGCTCTAGGTTTTTGTCAACAACTTCGTTCATGCAGACCTTCATCCAGGCAATTTGCTTGTGCAAAATATGGATAAATTTTTAATTAAAGTGAGTCCTAGTTACAGTCCCTATGATAATTTCTTCTTTTTTCCTATTCTATTCTTACTCATGATATCTTTTTTTGATTGCCTTGACACATTTTAAATGCTTCACTTTTTGTTTGTGAAGAGAATGCTAGTTTTAAGTAAGGCCCAAAAAAATAAATCACCTAATACTTCAATCCATCTCCATGTGCAACAATAGGAGCCCCACATGAATGCAGCCCTCTCTATACCCAATGATTTTGTGTAATAAAATTTTAGGATACCAAATGGGACTGTCAAAAGGGCATTGTTTTGTTAATAAAGCAGATTCAAGATTCAATTCATAACTTGGCCACCAGTTGGGCGGGTCAGATCCACCCTAAACAGCCCTGACCTCCACTTGACCAAAAGCCATATCTCTTTATAATATTCTTTTCCAAAGAATTCATTTAGATACCAATGTTTCAAAAAGTAGTAATGCCTTTTAAGAAAGCAGTTGACTATGCTAATGCCAAATAGGAAAATTTGAATAATTGGTTTATTTTAAGTCAGTGTTTGAATATTTTTACAAAATATTTGACTTATTAAATTATTTAAAAAATATTGGTCAGTTTGAAAAGGAGAGCATTTTCATGATAGTGTTTATCTTTTCCTTTTGCTCTTATTGTGTTTTAAGTGCACGCATTGTTTAAGAATTCTTTAAGATTTTTATCTTGTTTTCACTTTTAGGAGCAGGTCCAGGAGAGAGACATTTCTTGGTGTTCAGCAGATGAGGTATTGGAAGACTATCACCAAGTCTCAAAAGAGAGGGATTGTCTAAGACTTGTTTTACTTGACTGCGGCATCACGTCTTCCCTGCAACCAGAGGACAGGCAAAAGTTCCAGGAGGTTTTCACAGCTGTTGTCAAAGGAGAGGTGGGTTTTTTATAAATATTTTTAGATTTTTTTTTTTAAAAGTACAACACAATGGGGTCAATAATAGATCCCCCAAAATCATGAATTTCTTGAACTCTTTCATATTCTCTTCTTATTTCTACATTTTCGTTGAACCAGTTGAAAGTTAAAACATGTTTCCTTTGAACAATCAGTACTCAATTACAAAAAGAAAATGTTCACCTCTTAAGAAGAAATTTGATGGATGATGACTTAAAAAAAAAATTTTTCAGCACATTCACAGATCTTAAATTTTGATCAAGTGCTCTACACAGCTGTTGTTATTCTTTAAACAAGCATGCCCTATCTCTCCCTTTCACTGTGTAGAAACAATTGATAGACAGGCAGCCTAGCCTTTAACCCTTAGTTGCCAGGGAGAGAGACACCTCCTCTCGCGCCCCACCTTACCGTCAAAGCTGGGGTCATTGCTTGAGGGACATAACGGGTGCAAAGTTTGAACCAAGATATCCCAACATTTTGCCGAAAAGTATCTCTGTGTCCACTTTACCTTAACTTTTTTTTTCCTTTGCTATCTTCTGCATCACCAATATTAGTTCCCTTACTGAATTATTTATATTATATATTGTCCTGAAGTTCATATTTGTGAAAATAGAAATTGAGAAAATGAATGATGTGTTAACTGTGCAATAAAATCAAGTCCCTTTCCATATTCATTCAAATGTCTTACCTTTTGTGTGGATTCATTAACTTTCTCTTGTTTAGTGATTTATTTCTGTTATTTGACTTGTGTAATACTGTACTAAACTTATGCTTTTCATTCTCATGTTGCTTTGTATTCATCCTATTTTAGGGGAAAAACAAACAATAGCAAAAGAAAGAAAAAAATTAACAAAAATGACAAAAAGATGAAAACAAACACAAACAATATGCTGTTGGAATAGTAATCCTGCTCAATGTTGTCTTAAAAAATGGATATAAATCTGTAATTATTTATCTCAATTTTTTTACACAAGTCAATCTTATTAGTTCTTCCCTTGAAGATCCACTGAAGTAATATTTGCTGTAGTTAGGTGAATGAAATTTATGAAGAAAAGTAGGAAAATAACTCAGCCAAAGTTATAGCAGCATTGCAGAGGGCAGAATTGGACCTTATGTCTCAGTTAAATGGTCGGATTTAAAAGAATTAAATCTTATATGTCTCAATCTTGAAGTCATACAGCGTAATGAAAAAATGACTCTTTTGTGGTTTTATGAGGTTAAGAGCATTTTTTTCTTGAAAAATTAAATTATCAGTTTTTTGTTTGTATTCATAGTAATCATCATCAAAACAAAGATTTGTTCTAACCTCCTAAATCCTGCATGTTTTAGTGCTTATTACTGCAGCACTAATCTTTGGTTTAGATTTTCTCATAGCAATAACATGATTTGTATACTCTCCAGGGTGAGGCTGTTGCAGATCTCTTTCTCTCTAAGTCTGTCGTAAATCACTGTGAGGATCCCATTCTCTTTCGCAAGGAGATGAGCCAGCTTGTGAGAGATGCACGTCAGAACCTAGCAAGTATATCTAAGGTAATGTCCTTGCTGGTAGTTTTTTTTTTTAGATGGAAAACATGCATGCAAGTTATGTCTACGACGATAAGATACATTATCGTAAGACAAGAGGAATTTATTTCAGGTGCCGAAATTCTGTCAGCCATAGTGACAAAAGGACCAAACGTGGGACACCTCACTTGATTAATTTTAATTTTCTATGAATGCCAGCTCACTGTTCTTTTAGGGCCATGCACTTTTTGGAAAGTTTAATGTCCCCCCCTAGTTCCTGAAAAATTGTGTACAGCGTTAGTGACTAATCCTCATCAGCTATAGGTAGAGCAAACATTTTTCATTTGTACTTTTTAAGTGCTAATCCTCTCTCCTGTCATTTTTGTGTTTTGCTAACATTGATGCTTTAGAGGTTAGCTTTTCAAATGCATTGGCTAGATGAGAGAGATTTTAAATTTAAATCTAATTTCTAGAAGCCCTAAGAGCAAACATTAAGTTTCTAGATAGACTCTTTAAGTTTAGCATTTTGTATAAATGAAAGAAAGCTGGTTATCCTTTGGATAATAAACTTGTCATATAATATATCAAGAGAATGAGCTTTTCTCTAAACAGTTATGGATCTTTATCATTGAGAAAATTTTTCTCAACTATTTTCATCAAAACAATCAGCATCTCTAAGTTAATAAAAAATATCTTGATTCTTCTGTTTTAAACCTTTTCTCTACCTTGTAAGAAATATTTTTAACCATACATAAGAATATCAAATCCACATCAAATATGTTGCTTATTATTACAACTACATCCCCTTCTCTAAAAAAAAGCAACTGATGGTTTCCAAACTCTCAACAACAGCTTTTGTTAAGCAGGATTTTTAAGATCTTATAAAACAGTGTTGTGAGGAGCAGATATGACAAGATCACTCATAAATAGAATATGTAAAGGCCAAGTAACCTTTTCAGGCCATGTAATAAGAAGAGGAAAAATGTTGGATGGACTAACAAAATGGCTAAATGTAGAGTGACAGGTGCACTAAAAGTGACAAGGGATTGAGATGCTTGGAAGGTTAACTTCGCTAAAGATAGATTGATGCCCACTCTTGAAGTATTTTTATTAAAAAGCATTAAAAAGAGAATTCGGAGAGGTTAAAAGGTCTCATAAAAAAAAAATTCTAGTTATTGCAGGGTTCATTATAAAATGGACTCTGCTGCACTTAGAAGTATCATTGTGCCAGATACCTTGCTGTTGTGAGAATAAAATTTGTGGTTAGCTTAAAATTGGGGAAAAAAATTCTCTTTATTTAAATCTTATTATCTTCATCTTAAAAACAAATCATGTTGCAATGCATTTTTTTTTTTTTTTTTTTTTTTTTTTTGGGGTGGGGGGGGTCTCTTTTTGTGAAAAAAAAATAAGAGCAGTTAATCTTAGTGCAATCCAGCTTGATGAGATCAAACATGGATTCTTGAAAATTACAAATTCTTGCATCTAAGCTCTTTTTTTTGTCATCTGTAAATTCAAATTACAATACAATTAAAATTGCATTCCACAATAACTTTCCATCACACCAATTAATTTTCTATATTTTCTCAAGATCAAGGTGGCAGAAGTCATGAATGCTGTATTTGGAGTGCTGTCCCGTCATCAAATTCAGCTGGAGGCAAATTTTGCTACCATTGTTCTGGCAATGGCTATGTTGGAAGGACTTGGACGCTCCCTTAACCCAGATCTTGATCTACTTGAGAAGGCTAGGCCTGTGCTCCTTGGATCATATTTTTCTAATAAAATTGCTGGACCCTAGTGTAATAAATATTGATAATTTTATTTTTGATAGAGCTGTACATGAATTTCTTTTTCAAGCCAGCTAATGAGTCTAGTTCATAAATAGTATCTGGTGATAATTAGATATCAAAGTGTTCAGTATCTTTCACTCAACAAGGTTGACTTGAAATGACTTAAAAATTGCTACAGTATCAGAGCTCTGAGGAAACATTTGTTCACCAGGTGGACAAATTTTTCGTTATGCTTGGCTCAAAAAAAAAGCAGTTGCTAAAGCAGGTTTGAGCAACAGGAATAGAGCCAGATAGCAACCTTTCCTCAATAATATGCAAGCATACTTGTCACTTCAAGGAGGGTCAGGATTGCCTCTCGATCAGGGATGAAAAAACCAGGGGGTTTATCTTCACAGCAGTCTACATCAGACCTGCCATAGATTTGATAATCAAGGAAGATTATCAATACTTGCAGACACACAATTTTTCTCAAGATCATAGAAAAATGTTCTTTGGTAAAATTGGACAATGAAATGGCTGGAACAATAGTCCAACTTAAGAACAGTTCCAGATCTTGCTGAAAAGCATAATGATGAGCAATGCAGTTCCTCTAGATGACACTCTTGAGTTGATGTTGACTCTTTCCTCTCTTGAAGAGCCAACTGCCAGTTATCTTAAGTAAGACAGTGTGCCCATGACTGTCCATTCTAATGTTAAATACTACATGTATCAGCAACACAGATCATGCCTGTTTTACACAGCTGATTTTGTGGCAAGATGGACAGAAAAGCATACAATGTAATCTCTGCTCTAACGCCCTTTTTGATAATACCAATGATTTACTACAGGCTAGATTTCTTCAATGAAACGATTTGGGTGGTTTGAAAAAACCTTCATGAGGTGTAGTTGAAATTTTGCACGGAACTGAATAGACATTACAAATAATTTTGCTCTGTCCAACATTGATGGATATTCTGCCATCCCAATAATTTTTAGTTTTGCACATGCAATAATATTTCTTTCTGGTTTACAATATAAACACAAAGATCTTTTCTCAACATTGATAGGTCACTTTTATGATCATGAATTGAGGTTAAAACAGTTTATATCAGTAAATTGATCAAGACTATTGCAAGCTTTTTTAACAAAGTGAGACTCTTGAAACGGCTAAACATCAATAAAAAATACTTTTGGGCAAAACATCAAAAAATGAAGCGGAACATAATTATTCTCTTGAGTGGCCAATAAACACTTTGAAAAATGCAGGAACCATCGAATTTTTTAATTTGAATAAATGATTTAGTGTTTTTTGTTCCTTTCTTGAAATACTGATGTGTTTCATAAATTTTTCAAGTAAATCTTTCATTTGTAAAAAAGGCAACTGTAGCTATTTTATGCCAATAATCGTATTCTAGAAACACCAGAGAATGTAGAAGAAAGTGCTCTAAAAATAACATTATTAGTTAAAAATAGCAAGGGGAGGGGGGAAGGGACAGAGAGAGCGGAGTACATGGGGGGATAGAAGAAGAGACTTGAGAAAAGAGTAATAGTTTATAATAAAAAAAAAAGACTGGGAGGAAAAGGAAAAGGAGAATGGTATGTTGAAAATGAGAGGTTAAGCATTGAGAGAAAAAGAGAGACCCAAATTGTCTATGTGATAGCTGCAAAGAAAGGCCTGCTAAACGAGTTGGAGGTATTAACGACAATAACAGGCTAGGCAGAGTTTTTCATTGAGTCATAGTACTCATACTTCCGCTACACTGCTTAACCCATCTGCTTCTATTCTATTTTTATACATCAAATATGATAAGCAGGATGTCAACAAATGTATGGAAAGCAGTCTTGCAGTGAATAAGGTAATTCTACATGGTTTGGTTAATCTAAAATTCAAAACAAGTGCAATTTTAACAGGTTCTACCCATTGGACACTTTCAGAGTCTGCTAAGTTTGATAATTCACAGGATGGCCCAGATTCCAATACCAGAGTCAGAGTTTATAAGTGAATACAGAAAATAATTATGTTATGCATAGAACAGTTTTATTTTACATGAGACAAAAGAAGTAAATATTAATTGTTTGGTAAAAGAGGGTTTACAAAAAACATTTTCCTCACAATTTATTTATTAAAGAACCTTTTATCACCTATAAGAATAGAGGCAATGAAAATTTGCAATGTTAACTTTTTTTCCTTTCAATTTTGCAAAAAAGCGCAATTTTCAATTGATATCAATCGCCAACCACATACAGTTGAGTCCAAATATTTCAAATCCGGATACATGTAATTCGAAGTCCTGGATATTTCGAAGTCGTTTAATTACACCAAATATTTCTCTATTTAAGCTTTATTAAAAAATATTGGTTACTTCGAATTTTGAAATAAGGATCCGGTTAATTCGAAGCAATTTTGGCGTGATTTTTTTATTCTGGCACAGTGAAAGCACTTTTCCAGGCTTGTAAATCAAAGTACATTTAGTGCTATGCTCCGCGTGGCAAGTGATTCTGGTGTGTGTGTGTGTACCCACCTACGTTACAGGCAAGAGTCTGCATTAAGGCTACAAGAGAGAAAGGGTAAGCCCCCCCTGCACACTTGTACGACATTCCTAATCTGCTATCTACATTTTTTTAAAACTCTTTCTTTATGAATTCTGATAATTCGGATTTCGGATAATTCGAAGTCCTTTGCTTATCCGAATGACTTCGAAATAAGCGGACTCGACTGTACTCATTTTCCTATCGGAACACAGGATTTTTGGTGGGAAAAATTGTTTATGAAAAAAAGAAAAATCTTCAATCAAGTGCATACATTAACACAATTTATTGCCTTTATGTCCATTCTTTTGAAGTGTGAATAATATGATAAAGTACTCATTTCACAGACAAGTTTCAAGACAAAATCAAAAGTACAAGAAATAATGCCAATTTATGCTCTGCAAAAAGAAAAAAGAATCACAAAAAATATATGTCAGTATTCAATTCTGAAACAGGCAAGTTTTCTTCTCATATACAACTAGTTCTTTATGATTAAGAATTATTAAATTAGTTAAACTAAACGGAAAACACATGATTTATAATGCCAACACCATGATGCAGACCATATCTAGCTTTTGATCATTACCTAACTCTCTATTATTTAAGAATGTACAAGTGTAAATAATATCAGATGATAGCAGCTGCTATATCAATTATGGGACAATACTTGAACTTACATCAGAAGGAGATATAAGAAAGATGCATCATGTTTCACTTTTTAGACTGCAAAAGTTATAGATCATTACACACATATAAAAGGTAGTAGATAATCACATTAATATCAAATCTTGATCACAAGATATTAGTAGTATAGTGAAATTACAGGTCATTTGGTATAGAAATGCATCTTAGATGGACCATAACTCAAAAAAATTCAGCAGTTAAGTTTTCAAACACAGTTGATCTTTATTGGAATTATTAGGGCTTTATACATAAAATAATATAGTAGGACAAGGTGATATATGTTTAAAGAGAAAAAAAAAGTAGCGAGACAATGCTTTTTATCTTTTCACTTTCTTTCCAAATTGCGAATCAAAAAGAATAGGCCCTTGTTTTAGAATAACACAATATAAAAGTAATCTTAGAAAGGTTAAATAAAATTAAGCTCACGCATTTCAATTCTTTTTTTCCTTTTTCTTTTCAACAGAAGATACCATGAAGTTAAGAAGATCAAGTTGATAAGGACTTTACTGATTTCAAAGATGTTTAAGAGAAATTGAACTGAACTTTCTAGAACTCATTATAGTATTGGCAATCTCAATGCCACTTTTGATCAATAGTTATGAATAAAATAAAAGAATAGATCAAGGTAAAAAATACTGTATGATTCAGAAAGGCATGTCAGTCATACTAACCAAAACTTCATTAACTGCTGCTCGTTTTGGCTGGGTTACTGCATACAAAACTGCTTGAGCTATGTCCACAGCTTGCATTAGTTCAAAATCTTTGGGTGGACCAAACTTTTCTATGGCCTGTAAAAGACATACATATTCAGAGTAAAAACGGCAATATATCAGGAAATATATGTCTATGAAACGATGAACAAAAATAATTGGCATTCAATTCTTGTACCATTATACGTATGTAAAACGTAAGTTTTTTTTTTAACTAAATACATTTTCCACATTTCTTATCTGTCATGAAAAGAAAAACAGCATTTTATAACTATACCTCGTTTGCCTCAACTATGTTAGTCATTCTTTTAATTATATGACGTTACTTGGTGCTTTTAACAATGGCAATGAAACTGGAGGTATTAGGACCAATGATCCACAGCTGGTAAAAAAGAGGAAAATTACAAACGGAAAAAGAAAACAGCAGCAGCCTTTACATATTGGTTGAATACATTAATTTAAACATGTAAAATGTAAAGGCAGCAACTGTAAATAGCAGTAGGGTTTGTAGTATCCTTCTAATACATGTTGTAGCAATGCAGTAGTAGTGAAAGTTCTTGAGGTGCCTTACTGTATGTATTGTTTCGTATTTTTGCATAGATATTGGTGTGGATTCGCCCAAAAATAAATGTATTAGCAATAGTATATAAGGAATGGAGGCATTGTAAAACAATAATATTAATAGTTTGAAAATGAATTCAAACAAATGACTAAACAGCTCAACTGCAGGAGTCTACATGTAAATGTAAATAATATACATGTATAAAAATGTATATAATTTTTATTTTTTAAGACAACTGTGGTATATAATCAACCTCAAATTCACTTTATATATTTTGCCTCATCAATATATACTACATGTATATAATTTCTAACAGGGAGTAGGAGGATTATCAAAACCAGAGAAAAGGAAACAGATAGACAGACAAACATTTCGACAAACTGATGCAAAAAGAGATTGTAATTCTTCCAAGGAAAAAAAGATACGAAATTGATTTTGTCATGAAACAAAAAAAATAATGTCATACCTCTGTACTCAGATTTAATTCTGATAAGTGGTCTCTGAATTCTGACATAAGATATTTGTGACCACAGAAAGCAATACATATTTGAAAAAAGGTCTTATGTTTCCTTGATGCTTGCATGTGAACGCTACATGAAAATTCTTGTAATCTAATCACAAGTATCATTTACTTAGAGAAAGACAAGCCTTAGGCCAGAAGAATAAAAAGAAATTTAGAGAGAATAAGTGAAACTAGGGCTTTTTGTCATGGCCCATCAACTTCATGTGTTATTCACGAATCGTTGTTAAGTTTTATACAAACCCAAACAGAGATTGGAAAAAATTGCTTTCCATCTCTTGATATCTAATTCATGAGTGAGCCTTTAGAAGGCTAATACAGATTTAGAACTAATTACAATCGAGTCCAAATAATTCGAATCCGGATAGAATTCTTGATATTTGGAAGTCGTTTAATTTTACCAAATATTTCTCTCTTTAAGCTTTATTAAAAAAAATCATTTAGTTCGAACTTGGAAGTTTGAAATAAGGATCCAGTTAATTCGAAGCCATCTTGGATGGTTTTTTCAATTTGGAAAGCACTTTTCCTGGTTTATAAAACAGAGTAAATAGTGCTATGCTCTGTGAGGCAAGTGATACTAGTGTATGTATGTATGTGTTCTGCCCACCTACTTTACAGGCAAGAGTCTGCAATAAGACTAAGAGAAGGAAAGGAGAAAAGGGGTGAGGCCCAAGGACCAGGTGAGAATGCTTCATACTCATAGACAGGAAGAGGGGGGAGTGTTGGTGCCACATGCGGCGATTGAACTCTGCATGCGGTCAGCGTGTGCAATGTATTCTGCTTGCACAAAGCTCTTTATGATGTCATATTTGTCTGTGCCTGTCTGTCATCACCTAGTCTAGATCTATCTCGACCTGGCTTTGTTTAACTGTCAGTCATCTCACTTGTGGGCTTTATTTTTTTTTTTTAAATTAATATTGTCATTCTACAAGGGGCATCTTTTTATGGCTTCTCAAATCAAGGGACGTAAATTGGAAATTAAAAGGACCATCGTAGTCATCCCTCTGCCCTCCCCCCCCCCCCCCCCCTTTCCCTCATACACCATTACAACATTCCTGATCTGACATCCACATTTTTTTTTTTACTCTTTCTATATGTATCCTGATAATTCAAATTTCAGATAATTCGAAGTCCTTTCTTTATCCTAATGACTTCAAAATGACTGGACTTGACTGTATGTGATAATTAGTGATTGGTACAAAGATAATATGAAACCTAAAGACTGGAACTAATACACACTTTTAATACACAAAATTAGTATTACACAATTTGAACCAGAGCATTGCTTGGTTATATAAACTATTCTGATAAAGCAGGCAATTGTTGCATTGATACTGGTTTATCTTGTTTTCAATAATATAGATGCCCATAAAACTGGGCAAGAAAAGAAGTTGGGCCGGGCTAGATGAAAATCAATATATTTCAATTAAAAGTTTGCAAATTTAGAAGAAAAAAAATTCTTTTTAAATAGCCAAAAGCCTCTATCACTCATTGTGAGATTTTTCAAACTCATATACTGCTTTGTACAGACTTCCAATGTTTAACAAGCATTCTTTATCGACTGTACATATACACTGGCCAGAGCCGATGAGCTTGCATCAATGAAAAAGTAAAGATTAAATAGTGGAATTTAGCATTTAGTTGATTTTTTACCTCCTTATCGTGGGAGATTGCACGGCCTGGTGTGTCAACGTCCCCAGGTTGGATATTGGTAACTTTAATTCCGTATTTGGCTACCTCTAATCGCAAGGCAGCTGACATGCCTTCCACAAAAAACTTTGTACCAGAATACACTGCAAGTCCTGGAAAGCCCTGTTCAAAAGATAATTCAAAACTGTGATAGAAACATGAAAATATCTAAATTCTACATCAAACTGTATACCCGGGTAATAAAACATTGTTAAATTGTATTGTAAGGGACTGTGGCAATCTTTAGGGTTAAATTATATTTCAGTAAATCATTGTAATGGATTTAAACAAATGTTAAAATCATTTTACCTGAGCATATTTTTTTCAGTGTGTTAAAGCGATTAATCAGAATCGCCCTGTTCTATTTTTACTCCAAGATATATTTCACTTTTTATAAAAAATCATGTCATTTTAGAGCTAGATAAATGATTCTCAGGCTCATGAAAAAAGCAAAAAGAGGTACCGGTATGATGGAGCACAAAAAATTAGAGAATTAGAAAACAATGTATGTAACTAGTAGTAGTACACTCTTGCCTTGAGGCCTTCATCAGACACAAATGCATTAAATTAGCAAACAATTTGGCAGAGATCTACATTCAAGTGATTTATTGCAACTACATATTATTTTATAATTTTAAAAAAATCAAATCAAAAGTAAAAAAATAGAATAAAGAAAAAAAAATGAGAATAGAAAGACACAGACTTGTGATGAGGGAAGGAGGAGGGAGGGGTGTAACACTATCAGTGGTTATTGTGTGTGAAGATTAAGAAAGGTAGGCCTACATACCTTGCGCCCACAATCAGACGACATATTGACAATGTGCCCTTTCTTTCTAGCAACCATTCCATTAATAACAGCTCCAATGGCATTCATGACACCCTGTGATAACAAAGGAAACAAAAACTGCTTGTTTTTCATTTCAATTAACAAATGTCACTAACCTGAATGATTCATGATTACTCGTCTTAAAAGTTTAATAAATTGCAAACTAGCCACAGAAATCATAAGTAAAACATACAGACCAGTCACATAAATTGGACCAAATTCTATGCCATTTTCTTCAATATATTACACATTTCAATTTGACTAAGAACAAGACTTGCATGAGAGATCACAGAAAAATTATAAAAAAATGAATCATTCAAATTCATTCTATAGTGGCTACATGTATATTTAATTGATATAAAGGTACAAAAATGGTTGGTCACTAACTTTCTAGCTTGGAAAAATATCATTTTGTAAGCCTGAAGACAGTAACTAATAAGTTTCTGATTATATAATAAGAATGTATTTTGAAATTAGTGTTAACATGACACTATCTCTTTCCTGTAACCGTTCATAATTACCTATAAATCAGGTGAGTAAATGCAATATATTTTGAGGGAAAAAGCTTATAGCAGCCTCTGGGGGACAAGAATATTTCAGTTATGATATGTATTTTACTATGCTCACCTTGCAGTTGACGTTTATCATGGTATCCCAATCATCTTCATGCAGATTTCCTGTCATAGTTGTATAATACCAAAGGCCAGCATTATTGATCAGAATATCCACTGGGCCTAGTTCTTTTTCTGTTTGAGCAATCAAATTTTTTACCTGCAATATTAAAAAAGGCTGCAATAGAACTTGATTGAAAATAGTTATTGCGCATAGTAGTAGTAGTAGTAGGAGGAGGAGGAGGAGGAGGAGGAGCAGTGATGGAGGTAGTATCATAGACAGTGGAAACCTCTTAATTAGAATTGTATGGAAATGGATTAAAACTTCGAATTAAGAGGATTCAATTTACAAAAACGGGCATAACTGAACCTTTGACTCATTCAATGAGTGTATTATGTACCTGCAACGGGTAACTCTCCCCTTCCCCTGTCTCATGTTGCTACCACTATCAGTGCTACTTTTGGCACTTCTTTCTTAGTGTATCAGCTCCATCCTAGGGCAGAGATTAGCATTGCTTTCAATTTGAGAGACACACATGTACTTTTTTAGGATGGTATTAACATCAAATTAAGAGAACTGAACCAGAAATACTTCAAAATAAGAGTCAAGGTCTAACAAGGCCAAAGAGAAAAAACAATCAGTCCTCCAGCAAAATTCAGTTTGTGAGAAATTTGAATAATCAAACTTCGGCTTTTGAGGTTTCCACTGTAATCATAATGCTATGCAAACATAGTATAAAACTGAAACAATTTGACCCTGCCATTGATATGAAGCTTTGTTTAGAAAACAGAAGTAAAGCATATTTTGAAAGACTGTCGACATAAATTAACAAGCTCATGGTAAACTCAGCTCACATTATAATTATTAGTTAAATATTTTAAATGCAATGCAATGAAGTATAAACTTCTCCTATAACATCATTTAAAGGCGAGAGTTGCAAATGAAATAGAGAATCAGTGAGGCAAATAGAAATATATTTTTATGTAGACTATCAACTTGCAAGTATCAGTTAAAGTCTCTCAAACTACTGTATAATATACATGTATTTTGAAATACAAGTTAAGTTCTCATACTTAAAAACAGGTGTTTTTATTGGTCACACAAATTAAAAGTCCGATATTCATAGAATAGCTCTGCTTGACTTTTCAAATTTTGTAACGTGGACTGAAGGTTTGCAACTTTTACTGACAATATATAACCAACCATACTTATTAGCATCAGATTTAAAGTAATGTCATTGTGACAGTAAACAACAACAGTTAAATAAAATGTTTTGATGGCATTGGTTATCAAAGATTGAGGTGATTCTCATACAACCTCATCTCTCTTGGTTACATCTGTTTGCACAGCCAATGCCTTGCCACCATTTTCTTCAATTTCTTTTACAACTTCCTGTAAAAGTTCTATCCGTCGCGCACCAAGACATACAGCTGCACCAACCCTTGCTAATGTCAGGGCTGTCTCACGTCCAATGCCGCTTGAGGCACCAGTGATGACTGCAACTTGACCAGCCAAAGGAGAGGCAGAGAGACCACTCACTTAGAATAGAAAAAAACAAGCAAACAAATTCTAAAACACTTAAAGTTAACTTCATTATAGAGCACCAAGGCATAATGATCAATTAAATCTTTAATTCCCTTGAAAAAATGAAAGCAGGTGTAATCTCTTTTTTAACTTATTTACAATACAAAGGTAGGGATAAAAGTTATACCGAAATCTGAATTTGTTAATTTTACCCGAGTTTTTTTTTCTCTAGTTAGTTTTGAGAAAAGTGAGCGGTAAAAAGCTACATCTATTTTCATCCATCATAATTGCTATATATATATAAATAACTTGAAAATGTGATTATGATGGTAAATTTAAAAAGAAAGGAAAAGTAACAACATGGTTGTCTGAGCATTTATTGTAAAAGAAAAAATACAATCACCCTGACATCTAACTGTAAAATGTAAGTGTTGTGGGGCAAAGTAAATCAAAATGTTAAAACCTACTGTTCTGGACTCAAAAGGAGAGATAAAAGACAACCAATTGAACCAGCATAAGAGAGAGAGAGAGAGAGAGAGAGAGAGAGAGAGAGAGAGAGAGAGAGAGAGAGAGAGAGAGAGAGAGAGAGAGAGAGAGAGCGACAGGCTGAGACAGTAAAAATGTAGATAGAGACAGCAAGAGGGAAGGGGTGCGAGAAGGGTAAGAGAAAGGCGTTCATGCAAAATTCAAATAGTTTATTCCTTTAATGTTTTACTCCACCCATGTTATTAATGAACCCCAGCCATGAAAAGCGCCTAAAAAACTCAACCTGAAAGATAATAATCTCCATTATCTTGGATTTTTTTATGTGAAATTTGGAATTAAAAAAAAAATACACCTTTAATTATGCCTATAGAAGTTCATCCTTTCTGAAAACAAAAAAAAAGAGCACATTTAGATTCACAAGGCATGCAAAAAAAAATTAATAAAATACGCTTATGATTTTCTCAGTTGTGGAGAATAGAGGCAAAAGGAGTGGTAAATCAAAAATAAATAAGGTGGTGTACACTGTTGATTGAGATCTTTTTGCTATTTAACCTTCATGAAAAATTTCTATTACCCCTCTTTAGACTTTGACTAACATATTCATATTTTTCATGTCTGAAATGAACTTAAAGCAAAAATGCAGTGATATTGGCTTTGGTTGCAGATATTAACTGCAAAACAATAAAACTTAGTTTTAGCATAATAAGCGCAATCTAGGCCTTACGATGGACTATTTGTTTCTTGTTTCGGAGTTGCATTTATGTCTTTTTTCAGAGCAATTCATACCAATTTTTAAATGCACAAAATTAAAATAATATGCAATTAAAGAAAATGTTACTTTTTTGTTAAATTCACACGAGAAAACACATTAATTTTTTTTTCGGAACTATATAAAATTAGACAGATCTAGATAAAGTGAAGAAACATCATATTTTTTTAAAAAATTGAAATTTAACAGAATGAAAGGAACAAAATAACAACAGTACTTGGATATTTTCTGCAGCATACAGCATTTATCAATGATAAGAAAATGAAACCAAGAAAATCACATTTTTTTTTTATTAAAGTTGACAACAGATCTCACGTGTGGATAGAAGCTTTACAAAAATGTAAGACCTTGGTGATAGATATGCTTTTATTACTATTATTAGTATTACCTGGTCAAGGACACAGAAAAGGTGTACATTTTTTGTTTATAAAAAGCAACTGTTATTTTATAAGAACATGCAATGTATCTTTAACAGTAGAGTTGCAAAAAAGTTTACTTCAGTGTCAATTTTTCAGTACAAAAGATTTTTTTGTTGTATTTGTTGGACCTTTAATGTGTTTTTTTTTTTTTTTTTTTATTTATTAAGAAACAAACCTTGGACCTAGGGATATATTTAATTACCAAATGATTTTCATCAGCAACAGCAGCACTACTGTAACAAATGTTATGGCCGTTTTACATTACTTGTGTTTCTTTGTTAATTCATTATTCATATGGATCTATGCTATTTTTTTCGTGTGTGTTTTCTTTTAATAGCGCAAATGTATGCAATCTTGAAAATTCAATTGAATATAATCTATAAGCCTGTAAAATATACATATATCTTAGCAAAATGAAAGACAGTTTGTTTACTGACTTTTTCGGACGAAACCTTAACCTCAGCAGTGAACTAGTAGGTCTATTTGGTCGATGACAGCAGTCATGTGTTATGAGCGTTATCTTGATAGCCAAGGCCGAGTAGTAAGCTTATTTGCCTTCGTTTTATTTTTTACGCTACGCATTTTCGTGAGACTCGAAAAGCAGCTGAAATATATCTTATATATCGATATTAATATTTTTCTTCTTATGTCGGTATTGTTAAATTTCAATGCTACAAGGCAATAATTTGGAATACCATTTCTTCAAAATGTTTTCCCCAAAAAATAATGGAACAGTATATTATTGCTCATTAAAATAAATTTTGCACGATATTTTTCTATACGAGAGCTAGAGATGCAATTTCAAAGTGTTCGACATCTAAACGCAAAGTAGGTAAGCAATGAACAATTTGCCAAGTTGTGCCAGATGATCTTGTTGTGCTTGAAAAACCAAAAATGGAATTTAATAGCAAATTGCAAGGGGCAGCATTTTAGAAAATATGTATTTTGTTCATAATATGAAGTTTTTACTGTAAATTTCAGCTCTTTATCTTCTCTTTTTTGAATCTTAAGAGTTATATCATACACTGTAAATATCTCTTTAACTCTCTCATCGTCCCTCATTTGAGACAGAGAAATACAATGAGTTTGAACTGAAAAATAGTTAAAAGAATTCCAATTATTACAAGTTAAAGTACATGTTTTCTTAAATAAGCTAAGCAAAAATTAATATGATTGAAAGAAAAAATGTTAATTAAAAAAAAAAAAAAAGTAAAAGATCTAGTACCTTATGAGGCCTTATAGGCCTAGAGCAAGTGTATACGTTTGTCTGGCAATGGCCTCTGGTAAAAATAACAAACTTCTAACTTTCAAGATGGCTACCGTCTTGACTCAGGAGTGTACTACGAAGTAATCGTACCAGGATAGACTCTCAGCTAAACGCGACCAACAGAATATCAGATTTAGTGTGGCACATGCTTCGCTGCAAATGGATGTCGAAGGTGTTATAGACCCGCATAACGAAGTTAAAAAACTTCAGGACCTTGTTAAAAAATTAGAGCGACAAAATGAAGCCTTGAGAACCAAACAAGACGTTGCTCGTCAACGAAACGGTGATGTTGCTCTGTTCAATGGAAATTCACACAATTTAGATCAAGATGGCACTCAAGAAAGTTCTAAGGTGTTGAGTTTGAAAGGAGGAAATGTTGCACTCGAGGATCTTGAAGATATAGATTACTCGGATGATGAGTTGTGGTAAGACAACTAATCTAGAAATCTAGTTCAAAGTATTCTTGTAGACTCTAGCTAGATTTATATAGATTCTAATCAGATATATAAATATGAATTTGTAGTTAAGTAAGATTAGTATTTCTGTGTAGTAAACAGACCTCGGCAGTTTCTACGTTTTAAATAGTATTGTAAAGGAAGTACGAAATCCGATGGTTTTTGAAGTAAACTTACACATCATGTTTAATCAATCATCAATCCTAGAAGGCACTTTTTTGGAGTCTAAATGTACATATTCTTAATATTTGTTCCTTTGTATTCTCAAGAATCAAACATTTTTTTCAACAGTGTGCCACAGTTACTTTTCTGAATTAACAGCTAATGTTATTCTAATTTCTTTTGTGTTCCTTATGTATTGACTTTTAGTCCAGCAAAGGGACCCAGCTCTCAGTTGTCTGAAGAAAGTCTACTCTTGTGGGTGAGACAGGACTTCGATCATCCAATCCCTGAGGTGGCCTCATCAAGAAGAGATCTCCTCAACAAACTAGATGAAGCTGCTCGCAGTAAGATATCTAAAATCATTAATTTGTTACTATTTCGTAAATTAGTTTTTGGTTTCAATACTCTCAGTATCATCACAATCATACAATTCTAATCATTTTTTTTGCTTTATTTTCTGCATATCTGTGTGCAGTGCTGACTGACTGAGCAAGAAATAGATCCAAACAGGTTGAACTGTCATCAGCACTCCTGTCTTTTGTGAATGGGAAGTGCAAAATTTGTTTGCAATCAGCACCTTTGAAGTCCAAGCAATATGCAACTGACATGTAAATACATTGGAGTAGGTGAAGGGGTTAGGGTGAGGGGGGGAGAGAATTAGTTGTCTTAGCTCGCGACTGATTATTAGAGGCTAAGCTATCTTTTGTCGACTGGGACAGACAGACTGCCACAGCTTTTTTGTATAAAGAACTATAAGCATCACCTCAGGACATAAGGCACCAACAAAGTTTTTCAATTCATCTCTGTCATTGGCAAGCCAGTGCTGTTTTTCCCATTTTTCCAGTGAAAGTGCTTTCCTGTGTCTTCAAAGTTTCTAAGATTCCTCTTGCCTATTGGTGCCAATCCCAAAATATGAGTAGCCTTAAATTGAATGTAATCATTCGTATGCACTAAAATAATAACTATAATTCTGCAGTGAGACACAGCTCAAGTTCCCCATTGCTGACTTCCCAAACTCTTTCAAGTAAATCAACCTCATCGCTGAGCCAATCAGCAGAAGAAAGTGGATCTCGCACCCCGCCTCATAGAAATGGAGCTCATGGCAGGCCTGGCTTCATCACCCCAGGTAAACATAGCAACTCGAGTCTTCTACCTAGTGTTTTATGCCAAAGTTCAAAAAAATTCTTGTGATATTTAATAATATTATGTAAAGAAAAAGACATACTCTGATTTATGGTATTTCTCCTTCCTTTACTGTTTTTAGGGAATTAAACTGTAGCAAGAAATGAAAACTGTTGAATGAAACAAGAGACATCTTTTAATTGTTTTCACATATCTTGCCAAATCAGCACAGAAAATCCCTGCGGTTAACACAGGCACTTTTACAAGGCCGAAGCGTCCTCCAGCATCAACAGTAACAGGCCCAATGTATGGTGAGGGAGATCAACCGCAACAGCCTATGGATGGTTCATTCTATTTAGGGGATGCTGCTGATATAAGTGACATTGAAAACCTTGCTAAACAACAGGAAGCCAGTAAGTTTTTTTTACAGAGAGTGAAAAAAAAAGCAAAACAAGTTGATTTGACAACTATGTAGAGTGCAGTACACCTCAGACTCAACAAGCTAGTTTAATCATTTTTAAAAGTTCATTGGATGCTAGATCTAAGGGTTCCACAAGAGAAGTAGCCAACCAAAGTCAAATTGTCTCATAATTATCACCCTTTTTTTATCAACTAACTTATACACTGAATTCCTACACTTAGTATTTTTTTACAGCTGATGGCGGACCTTTTGATTGAATTTCAACTATGCTTCTAAGTAGAAAAAGCATTCTACAGTTGGTTTGCCAATGGTTATGGTTAGTTGAACAGCAGGATGGGTCTGAGTTTAGTTGATTTGATGCAAGATATTTTAAAAGAATTAAAGAAGAAAATAAAACGGGGATTTTTCTTTGTTGAATGCAAGGTGCGCTTTGAATCTGAGTGCATTGGATTTGAGGTGTGGTCTAATACACAAGCTGTGTTCAAGCTGATAAGATAAGGCCATCTGGATTATTAAAACATTTTAGCCCACAATTTGTTGCAATGATTTGTTCAATAATGGGCTTCAAATTTTATAAAATCAAGAATGACTTTGTTCCTTTTTTTTTAATGCTGATGAAAGAAAACCTTTCTATGTTTTAAACTTATAACTCTTAAAGAAACTTTAACTTTTTTTCAGATTTGCGACAGAACTTAACCCCAGCTAACAGGAAAGGTAACCATTTTATGCGTGTGTTTTACAAGCTTCTTTTTAAATAGATCATGTCCTCATTTATGCCTAAATATTTATGGGTGTGACTGTCATAAGGTGAACTTAATCTTGAATTGTTGCATTTCAAGAGTTTTTTTTATTGCTATTTGAGTGTGGCAGTAGGATGACCTCAGTGCAATTGGTCCCTCTGCTTCATCTATTCAGTACAATTTTCTTAACTCGCGATGGTTGCATGCTTGGATTAAAGATTTTTGTACATTTGGAGTTGTAATAGTGGATTTGGCAACATCTTAGCTTTTTTTTTTTTTCAGATAAATAGATCAAACCCATTCTTCTATTTTGGTATCCTCTAAAGCCATGAAACTACACTAGAGGCAACAGAGGCTTACGGAAATCATTATTTTCAAATCAAGATTCTTCAAGCCATGTTTATGATGTCCGAGAAAGAGTTACATTAGATAAGCAATAAAACAATTAGACAATAAGTTGGTAAACACCACCTTATATCTAGGGGTTTTGGATGGTTTGTTAGAGCTTGGCTTCTTAACTTATCATGTGTGACTGGAGCCTAAATTTTGACAAGAACTTGGTGTATTAAAACTTTTGATTTAAAAATTTTTAAAATGAACAATATAATGATTTATTGTGTATATTACAAAATTATGTGGGATTTGCAAGGTTTTGATAGTGTGCTTAAGTAAAGTAAGTTCAAAAGAAAATTTATTTGAGGCATTGGTGGGCAGGCTAGATTCATATAATGTACTTATTAAATACGGTTGCAGTTACAGTACAGCATTTTGATTTGCAGAGGGAAAACAATTATTGTTTAACTGTCAGTCATTTTCAATACAACTAAAGTACACATTTCTTTTCCCTTGACTCTGCCTTAATCTTGTCCTCAATGGTGCAGAATTCCCACTTTTTGTATTAATGATTTGATGAACAAAATGGTCTTACTGTAAAAAAATTTGATATAAAGGATGTTAATTGTTATGTGGCCTAATTCATGCAATTTTTCAGCAGATAGTGTATAGTTACTTGTATTTTTTTTATTTTAATGTCTTTCTTCCTTTGCATTATGGTGATATTATGTTTTAATTTACCATCTAGATTAATTTAAGGTTGACAATAAGTTTCTTAATCAGGTATTTCCTTTCTTCTGACACTCTTAGCCACAAGACCAAAGCAAGCCTTATTGGATGGTGAAAATGGACCCCGCCTCAGTCCAAGTCGCTTTGATTGTAAGATATTTATTGTAAGACGTTAATTGGTATTTTTTTTGTTTTTTTAAATCAGTTACATTACAAAAAATAAACCTTTGGAATGAACACTCTCACTGAAAATTTAAATCCTTGATCCCTAGGGTCTGTTCGACAAAGAAAAATAAAAGTCCGAACTCAGACATAGCTCTGTGGACCCAGCCCAAAGTCTACCGTGGACAGATACATATATCCATAAGACCGAGATACATACATATGGTATTAGATAAATGCACCACTCAACTTACTCACGGCTGTAAAAATAGACCAAAAAGTGACAACTTAGTGTGCTTTCAGGCCCTGCCTCAGACGCCCGCAGTTAGTGGTCGGATCGGTGATTAATCACCTGTCGGCAAGCTACAACCATGTGTGCCCGTGCGTGACGATGCACTGCCGGTAACTCTAATATTGGGAATTTTTACTTGTTTTTACATCGCAATAAATCTGGCCTCATTAACACCAAGTATATCAAACATATATTCATTTTAAAGCTGAGTACAACACTTTATTTTTTATCTCTTAATTATAACGTATTTACATGGTACAGGTGAATCTTCATACTTCTAGTAAAACAACTGAAAAAAGTCATAATTTTCATAAAACCACAGTTTAATAGGAATATTTCAAAAGTGAAACAATTTTATCGCTTAAAAATTATTTCCCTAAATTTAAAAGATTAATATAAGAAACTTATGAAAGTTTCAAGTGTGAAGAACTTTTCAGTGATTTTATATGATTTTTTAAAATAATTGCACACGCTCAGGTCTGCATGAACTACCCTTAAATAACACTCTGCACTATAGATCTACCTTATCAGCCTCAAACCGAAATTGTTAAATATGGAGCAGCACTTAGAATATGAACACAATGAAAAACCTCATGAAGTTTGAACACCTTGTGGTAATAGATCGTTAACTAGGAAACAGAGGAAACAATCGAAAGTTTCTCTAACTGTGAAGACTTTATCAACGGCTAGTTACTAACTTTTGGTATGCACAATCATTTCCGGTAACAAAAAAAAATTATTTTCACAATTATGTTATTAATATTCTGACGTAAATAAACTCCTAGCAATTAGGCGTTTCAGGTTTGAAGGAAGTTATAAAAGCGTGAAAATATTACAGGGAGACCGAGCTCTTAACACACGCCCTGCAGATTGAAAAACATAAGGCAAAGTAAACCTATGACTTACCTGTAAAGTAAGACTATGTGAATATATGTGCAACTCTACATAAGTTTCATTTCCTTCTTAGTGTGTATTTATAACTTTGTTAAAAGTTAAGATCAGGTCTCTCTCATATATATTGACCATGGCGTCACTTTAGTGATACTTAAGTTGCGCCGCACTGGCCTCAGTCAAGCGATAAATAGGTCACTGGGTTGGGGTTATCCACCCAATGTGAGGTCAAGGTCGGCCGCACTGCTGGCATGCACCAGTCTTTTGTCATAATAGTTCATTTTAATACGACCTGCAAGCTTCATTTAATTATCTTTTCATTTGATCTTTCACTAAATAAGAAAAAAAAAGTTAAAAAAGTTGTCCTTAAAAAAAAAATGATCTAATTACTGAGCTAATTTACATGATTAAATGACCGCTAGCAGACAATCGGCTCCACAGAAGTTGAAAAAAATGTTACTGTCAATAAGACAAATATTTTTCTAAACATTCACGAAAAAATCATATCCTCAGCACAAAAATTGTGTCTGTGAGTTTGATCCAAACATAATTCCCTTTAATTATTACTACAGCGTATGTTACTCTATCGAGTTGAAATATCCAATAAAGGAACAATGGCAAATAATAAAACACATTTTATCATTGGTGGTTTTGAATTATCTCTTGTGGCTGACCAGAGGGTTTGATAGGTGTTGATGAAGCTATGGGGGTAGTTGGAATGGTGAGCGTTTGTTGCTCGTTAGAGGTCATGTCTATGACTGTTGCGCTGATAAATCATGTTTTGTGGTAAGTTTCTAGATCTATATTCTATGTTTGTACCTCTGTCGATCATTACTTCCACTGTCTGTGTGTCTGCTAGTGGTACATCTAACGTGTTCGTTTTCTTAATTGTCTCTAGTGGGGGAAGTGTCTGTGTGGTCTCTATTTTCATGCTGATATAACTGGTGGGAATCATCTCTATCTGTCTCTTGGTGTTGGCCACATGTGCGGCACATTTCACTCGCATAATTATATTGATAGTGACGATCTTGAGTAAATTCCATAATGGTTTAAAAAAATTATTCAAAAACTCTTTATCATTGCTGAGGATATGAAACTTGTTAAATCAGAAAGAGAAATGATATTTGAAAACCGTTGAAGATGAAAAAATGATTTGTATGGGGCCGTTTGTCAGTAATTGTCTAATTAAGTGAACACAATAGAAGTATAATGGTAGAGCCGATCTTGAGTGTGTTCCATAATGGTGTAAACAAAAATTATTTAAAAATTCTCTATTGTTGCTGAGGATAAGAAACCTGTTAAATCAGAAAGAGAAATGATATTTGAAAACAGTTGAAGAAGAAAAAATGATTTTTATGGGGCCGTTTGTCAGTAATTGTCTTATGTGAACACAATAGAAGTATAATGGTAGAGCCAATCTTGAGTATGTTCCATAATGGTGTAAAAAAAATTATTTAAAAATTCTCTATTGTTGCTGAGGATAAGAAACCTGTTAAATCAGAAAGAGAAATAATATTAGAAAACCGTTGAAGAAAAAGAAAATGATTTCTGTGGAGCCGTTTGTCTGTAATTGTCTAATTAAGTTGACACAATGGAAGTAAATTTATAAAACTTAATTAACAAACTAAGTGAGCAAAACGAAGCTCTAAAATAAAACCTTTTAAAGATAAAAACACGGGAATTTCACAAAAGTCACAAGACTGAATTTATAAATCGAAAGTCAAGAGGAAACCAGTCTAGCTCGTTAACAAATTTGACCATAGCTTGTTAAACAAAGACAAACTTTATTACGCATCAAAGTGCAGTGCGCAAAATATCGGGCGCACTGGCTTACCCTGCCTAGCAGCGTCAGCAGAGCGTATCTGACAGTGATTGATTCACTGAAGACGGTCCTTGGTAAGGAGATATGCAGGCAAGCAGGCCTAAACTAAAGTATCGCTGAGAGCCAATTTTGGTACGCTGTGTGACGCTCTACAGCTTGAATTTCAATGTTCTATTGTTATTTAGATTCATTAATTTATATCAAAACACCGTACCAGCACTGTAAGAAGTGGGCCATCATAACTCAAACCCGCATAACTTAAAAACGGAGAACTCTTTGCAAATGCCCTTTGGTGGGTGTTAAGTTCAACATATACATGAGATGCTGTGAAAATTTTCATTCCCAAAAATTGTTTCACTTTTTGAAAAATGTCCTGTGAAAAACGTTACCACCGAAAGATTATTCCAGATTCATGTACTTGTTAAAATGCTCAATAATTCCATCAATTAAATGAAATGAAGGGGGAAAATATAGGTTCTTATCGTTTAAATATAGATGTAACAAATTATATGATTTTTGTACTTCTACATTTCATGTATGAGCTGAAATACTCCATTGTTTTGGCGTGAAAATTAGATCTAATAACTAGATTTGCGAGGAAAGGGGAATCCCCGTTCCGCCAGGGTGGTTGACCTCATGACCCGATCGGGTTACAGGCTGCTTCATGGGAGCAGCAGGCAAACTAAAATGCCGCTCTTTAACAGCCTTGTACTATCAGTACAAAAAAATGAGGCAAGCAGATACATAGAAATTATTTATGTTCTTTGTTGTTTTTTTTTCATTAAACCTATACATGCATTTAATACAAAATTTAATAAAAGTACATGTATTATTGCTATGAAAACACCTTGTATTCACCTAGAAAACTTCACAAGAAGAGACTGAAATTCACTAAAGAAATGGTGTTGAACAAAAATTTTACTCAAGTTTTAGAAATGCCTTCTAACAAAAGATATTTCTGCAAGAGAAATATAAAAAAGACTCACTTGCTATAAATGCACAACCCAAACCAGTCTGCATTTTTAAACTGGAATCAAGACTGAAGCTGTTCTGCAATGATTTTTTTTTTTTAATGTCATCTCTTGACTTATATGCTTAAAATGATTTTAATTTCATGTTATTGTACGTCTAAATTTTTCCACCTCCAATTCCTGTTAACAATTTATCCCGATTAATCCCCTTTTTTGTTTTTTTTTTTTACTAAAAAATCAAGTGGAAGGATCCTACTTGGCAAAACATCGTGGTAGTCAAAGTTCAGAACACAGCACTCCACCAGATAGTCCTCATCAAACCAACCAAAATTTTCAGCTCCAGAACTCACATGGTAAAGGTATGGTGCCCTTTATTGCAATGCAGTGTCATTGTCAATTAAAGATGCTTTTTTTTATACTTATTGGTTGAGTACTGCTGTTGATAACCAGTTACAGTGAACAAGATCTTATGAAAAATGTTTTGAATTAAATGACCAACAACAGAAAGCCTTTCATGCAGGCTTTTTTTTTCTTTCCTCTTCGTTCTATTTTCCTTAAGATTAAAAGCAACTTTACTAAATGTGATATATTTGTAATATTTGTTGATACTGATACAAGTTCAATTCAGACGTCTTCTTCGTCTCAGCTTAGTATGAAAAGAGGCCTCTAAAAATTTCTCAAATGTGGGTTTTTTATGTAGATCTACAAGTCATGAGAGCTGACAATCTTCCAACTCTGCGTGGCTCTCTACAGCGTAGCTCTCTAAACTCCAGTGACTCTAGCCTTGAGCGCAATAGTGTGCACAGTGCTAACAGTGATGAAGGATATGGTCGCCATCACCAAAGCAAGCTTGCCCCAGAGGCTAACAGGGGCCCCCCTCAGGGACGTTCTATGCTTCCTCCACCCTCTTCCACCAACTACCGCAACGCTCAACCGCAATCTCGGAGAGCTTTGCCCTCAGGTCTTGCAAGGCCACAACAAAGGGGCGTTTCTCCAAACAGCGGTGCTAGTCAGAGGCAACAACAAAGAGGAGTATCTCCACAGAGACCAGCAACTGCTGGTCCAGAGCATGAAGGACAAAGGAGAGGTGTGTCACCTCAAAGGAGCTCTGGCTTGCCAATGCCTCGTCGGCAGATTATGAAACCTGGCTCTATAGCAACTCGTTCATCTTTGCCACAGTTCCGCAGGTAAAGCTTGAGCTATATCACTAAAAATATATGCTACTGTCAAGTGTAAAGTTGAATTTATATCGGAATGTGCTACTGGGATGAGAAAGCAAAGTGAATGGAACTACATGTGTACATTCTTTCATTAATAAATTATAGCTTGGTGACCTCCAGTGTCTCAGATGTAAATAATGTTGATAAACCACCAGTTGTGAGCTCACCTTAATACTCTAAGGTTACAAAACTTATTTGGCTACCTAAACCAGGTTTTTTCACATGGAACACATGAATAAATTCTTGAATGCAATTGTCATGTGCTATTAGCAAAATGTATTTGAAGTTCAAAGATTGTTGCAAAGAAATTATTTAGTGGTATGATTACTTTTATTTTAATATCACTGCCTCTCACAGAAGCTCAAACAGAGGATTATTAGTAAATATCAATGCAGATAAAGTGACAAGATCTAACAATTATCATTTTATGTGAAACTTGCTACAGGTGAAAAAAAAGTTTTTAAATTTAAATGAGCAGTTACATGGGTGACAGATTAGAAAATACTGATTCACATTAGAGAACATAAACATTCCTAATTCAAAGTCATAAAGCAGGGATTGGAAAAATGAATATTTATAACTTTGCACGTACTGTGTGAAATGTTTTTTTTTTAATGATTTGAGATCTTCAAGTACAGATACAAAGAATATTTCATTTACTTAGTGGATCTGAAACCTACCAAGAAACACGATTTTCAGATTATCAACATTTAATGATTGCACAACCATCTTTCAACTAGTTGTACAATATTTAATCAATACATCAATATTCAGCTGATAGTCAAATGATAAATGGTTGTTTGATAGATGGAAGACTTTTAAAAGATATAAGATATGGTTTCTTTTAAATTTAAGGCGAAGAGAATAACATTTGGAGAATTATCTTTTACATTATTTATCAAAGCTTAAAAAATTACTTATGTCCAGCAATACTACAAAATGAGAGAGTTTGCAGCAGACAAATGCCATTTTCCTCTTGAAGGCTTAAAATCCTTCCTATTTAAAGTGCTTTTTACTTCTGAAACGATATGAAAGTTATAAATTAGAGCAAAATGAAAAGCTTTCTTTAAAAAAATTGCATTAACCCCAAAATTTTTTCTTCTACAAAACATCTCATTTCACGGTGTCGCTGTGCAAATATATAGAATCTGCACCGAAAAACTAATGAAATGGTACGCGTGGAAAGCTTGGTTTTTTTCAAAGAAAGTTATAAATTTAACAATAGGCCTGCGTGTGTTTACATAATCACAACATACTTTTTCGTTTGGTTGGGAAATAAATCTAAATTTATGGGGCAAGGGAATTATGGCAAATTTAAATCCAACAAGAAATTGTTGCATGTAAACAAGAATATGCAAAGGGTTGAAACTGACATTGTTTGTGAGTTTCATTGACAGATTGCATTCATTCCATTGCAAGGTGTAAAGGGTCCCTAACACTTATGCTAGTTTTCATCTCGGCTAATGTGGAAAAAAATTGTACAAAATTGGTGCAGATTCAAGTCAATGTTTAAACTTGTCAAGTTTTAATCACATTACTATGTTGAGAATGCAGTTTAATTATTTATCTTGCATTCAAGAATCCTCAATATGCCTGTATTTGCAAGTAACTTGTTTCTTACAGTAACAAAACAGTCATGTAACATTGTAAGACCACAAAGGTTTTATATCTGGCAGCTAAGCTGAATCAAATACAGCTTTCCTTTCATTCATGACTAACTTCTTATATTATCTTTTTCTCTCACATTCATTTCTTAGATCCAATCTGCCAGCGCCCAAAATGTCAACCCAAGCATCAGAGGAGAATTGGCGGGACGGATGTTTTTGATAGTCTTCCTCAAGGAAATCATGATTTAAATTATTTAATGTACATGCATAGTCTAATTTGAGCTTCTTTGTTGCTTTGCAAAAGCTTTGTTGCATTTGATGGTTGTAAGCATGAGGTTTTCATCCAATTTCAAAATCTTGAATTACTGAAAGTGGTTTTCAAGAGGTTTTTTGTTTGACAGCCAAAAAAGGAATAAAAAACATTAGAGACATGTTTTAAGTGTACCTTTGTCTCAAAATTTGTTTATAATTCATTGTACACCCTGTTGATCTGAAAAGAATAACTTTTTAAAGTTAATAGCATTATTTTTGGCCCTGATAGGCCTTTTTTTTTTTTTTAATTGTTCACAAATGACAGATATGGAAGAGTTTATCTTCAAGCATTGGTTTTTAATAGTGATCAATTCTTCTAGTCTGTGGGAATTCAATACACCCAGATTTTTTACTTTCAACTCAGCAGTAAAAAGATTATAAAATATCAATTTGAAACTTTCAATGTTATATTGCTTAGAATCTTTTGAAATTCTCCCAGTCAAAACCTAGACTACTTAAAAGAAAAAAAGATTCAGATGTTCCTATGATTTTGTTTTTTATTTCTTTTAAAAAATTACAATGTTTTGAGAGATATAGACTTGTAGTCTAAAAAAAGATCATGTTGACTCCACTAATGCTTGCTGTAAGGATCCTCTCCAATTAACCACTTGCTAAAAATTATAATTTATGATTGCAATACAGTTTAAATAGTGTTACACTAGACTTTTTGAACTCTGAAAGAAAGAAAAAAAGAGACCAGCTGTCAGCTACCCAAAAGCACAAGGCAGAAATGTTAATGCAAGGAGTAAAAAAAGAAAGTGGAAATATTTTAAGCGTGTCTGTGAGAAAAAGAGAAAAAGCCATTTAATTTACAATCTTTTTCATCTTTGTTTTTTGAATGCATGAATGGTAAAATCGTGAACATCACTGATTTTTTTTTCATCAGTATGATGAATCATTTTTGTTATTGTTGTTACTGTTGTTGATATATCTCAAGAGGTTTGTAGCTTGTACAATATTTAGTATGAATTTTTACAAGAGTGATTGCATTTTATTTTGGAATTTTGTAAATGAACAACTTTTTCACTTCTGTGCTCCACATTTCTTAAATGAAAATCTACATTTTACTTGGCATGTAAGTTGAATTCCATCTGTCTTGCACCTAGTTTAAATAAGTATTTGCTTCACAAAGACAAACCTAATGCTAAGTTACCTGCACATTTTCAAGGGTTTTAACTTGACCTTTAAGTGAAATAAATAAATAAATAAATATATATAATGTATATTTCTTCTATCAATTCTGAATGCCATATGTTATCTGGAATGGAATACTTCATATGTCTCATTGGGACTGATCTCAAGGCATTGGACCTAATTAATTGCTGGTGTGGAAGCATATGATGAGAATGAAAGAAGGAAGTGTTTTGCTTCAGGGGGGAAAAATGGATCCTTGGATTCTTTGGAACTTCATTTGATATTTTCTCTTTATTGTTTAACATGTTGTGTGAAAAGTTTAAAAATGTTCCCATGCAGCTGGCCCACACTTGTACGATAGACCTTTTTAAACACAGTATATCAGAATATGCTCTGTTCTTAGATTAATCCTTGGATAAAAAACTTGCAATACTTTATCAGAAATGGGTGATTTTTTCATTAAGTATCAAACCTAGTTTTGTTACCATGACCCAGGACTGTTGATGGTACAATTTTGTGCTTTTATCAATTTTCCTTGAAAAATTATCAGTTTTTGATTCTTTCTACCAAGGCTTTGTGGATGTATCATGTGTCCTAAACAGTCTTTTAATATTATAGATTATATTTGGTTAGTCTTAATTGCACTACAGGCTAAAAATGCATTGTTTAATGAAGTGATTGAAAAAATGTATATTTAGAATGTTTTCCTGATCAGTATGATTTCACCACACCTTTTTACATTAATTGCTTTATTAAATTTTTGAGAGAGATATAATGTTTCTAGAAACTTGAGAGTAGCAAGTAACAAATTGCATAATTTTCAACTATCAACCACAATTTTAAACCATTTAAAATTTATGTTCAATGTTCTCAATCATCTAATAGAATGGCATCAATGAAAACATAGCAGTTATAAAAATGTATTTATTTCAGTTGACTCATTTTTCATTTCTGTAAAACATGGTTTATGACTTTAAAAATTGTGTAAACTTGATCATTTTTCCTGTGCTTAAATTTTTAATATGCCATAATAAAACCTAAATGAATTCATGATCAGATCAAATGATTGTTTAGCATAACTCTATTGCAAACAGTATGTCTTATTTCATCAGACATAACCCGAAGAGGTTTGCAATCAGTTAAGTAAGTATAGGAAACAATTTAAAAAAAAAAAAAAAAAGGATGTTTTAATCAGTCTTAACAGATCAAGACACTGTTTCATCTGGTACAAAGGAGAAATCGTAAAATGAAAGAAGTTATTTTTTTTGTAATGAATATATGTTCAATTTCCTCAAACTTAAATCATGTACTTTCAACAGTTAAACATGCTTTCTCTGCCTGTTTAATTTTTTTCTGTTTGCCACAGTTTATGAGAAATTGATCTCTCGTTCATATTTTTTTTCTTCATGTAATGAGTAATGCAAGCTCTGGCAGTTTTGTCTTATCGTTAGATTATAGTATTTTTAACAAGAAATTAATTAAGGAGAGAGTAGAGCAGGAAGGTATCTTTCCTTTTTGTTGTTCATTATTTGAGACTTCAACCAAGGCACATACTGAGCTATCTTTCCTTAATATAGGGACATCATATTGCCT
This sequence comes from Elysia crispata, assembly GCA_033675545.1. Taxonomy (NCBI): domain Eukaryota; kingdom Metazoa; phylum Mollusca; class Gastropoda; family Plakobranchidae; genus Elysia; species Elysia crispata. The sequence continues at coordinate 1,395,523 of JAWDGP010003399.1, read as the reverse complement.
TGAGTCTATTTTTGATGAAAAGTTACAAAAATTATTAAACTAGTGTTACAAATGAGAATGTACATTTTTTTTTTTTCAGAAAACTTCACTTTTGAAAATGAAATCATCTGAAATCTAAAATTTGTTTTAATCTACGTATTTCTGCATAACTTTATGAAAATTGAAGATACACAGTGTTGTAAGGAATTTGAGTACCAAGAAAAATATTGATGAACAAAGAAAGACGGAAAGTTATAGTTTTTTTTTCTGTGAAAAATAAAAGAAAGAAACTATGTATAGCTAAGGAGAAGCAATAATAATTTCTTTTTTTTGTTAGTTATTATGTATAGCTCATACAAAAGGTAAATGAATTGTATGTCTTTGTTTTTATTAATGTTAAGGTGAGTCAAAATTTTGAAAATAGATTTTCAACAATATAAAGTTTCCTTTTCCCTCTTTTGTTTTTACAAGTACAAAATCATCTTATGGACAATGTATTTATGTATCATATTTTAAGCTCATGTAAAGGTCACCAATTTTTTTTTTTTAAGTAACAAGTGCATTTGTTTTTCAAATTTTTATATTTGATATTAAAGCCATGTTTATTACGTAAATGGCTTTTACTATATTGTAGACTAAATATATACATATTAGCACACCCCATGGCAGTAAGGCATTGTAAATACTGTTATTGAGCTGTTACTAAAATTTCAATTAAATGACAACCTCTCTTAAATGAAAATCTTAAAATAGTCTCTAAAGAGGTGATTATAAGAGAAAGTAGTCTTTAGAAATAGTCAAACCAAAGGTTATCACATGTCTAATGAAATTCCTTTTCATACAAGGGATAGAATTTCTTCTATCTTCATTTCATGTCCCTTCTGTAATGCACAAGTCAGATGATGTAATTAAATTTTCTTATATGTAACTGACTAAGATGTGAGAGATGCTTGAAGAGATTGTTAAGTTTTCATTAAAATTATATCTACCTAAATCTTATAAAGTAGTGCAGTTGCTTCAAAACCTAATTCATGTGCCCTTTCGTAAAAGCATAAATTATCCTTGATCGTCTGTTTTAGTGTTTACTCAGCCTCTTAAGTATCTGTAACAAGAATTATCTATACAAAATGGATTATGTGCCCCCTTAAAATGGCTGCAATAAATCTGATTTAATTATAGCAAGGAAAATTGTGTACTAGGTTTGAGGGTCAAATACAAAATACTTTGAACATGAATACAGCTTTCTTTTTTTTTAATTAGTCCTCCCGCTCATTTTTCATAACTCTTAATTTTATTCTAGATGTCCACGTTTTGATTTTAAATATTCATTGATTTTTTTTTTTCAATGAAATTTATTTATAGCTTTGCTATTCCTAACTGTGCTAGACAGAGCAAAGTAAAACTAATTTAAAAAGCCATGAGTGCCTTTGGCCCAATGTGCTACAAGTTTAAATTTTCTTCTTACATCTTGTATTTTCCATTCATTCTTACAAGATCTTACTTTTTATCTTCTCATTATATTTTCATCCTTTCTGAGACTGATAGAGCAGTTGAACAATGTAAACAAAGATCTTGGACTCAACGAAATTTTGCCTCATTGAACTTGGGGGGATCTTTTTTTTTTCCTTCTTTAAACTAATAAAAAAAATGTTTGATAGAGCAATCAAGTCTAGTATGAACCTCATCTTTAAGAAGCTCAGAATCTTTCACTCTGCAGTATTTAAACCCTAACATGAGTGACATGTTTTAAACCTTTTTTTAAAATGACGAAATGTTTTATACTGAAATAAATTGGTTTTTTTTTTTATGAGAGGGTGGTACCTATCCATTCACTTTTTCTCTATGTGTCAAGACATGGAATTGTGAATTTAAAAAAAAAGTGTCTTTTACTTCTTTCCTTTTTAAATTGGTAGTAATTTGCTCCAACTTGCTTTTCATGTCATCAAACTTGATGATTACATAGCTTGAAAATAAATTTTGAACAACAAAAAGGTTCACCTGCTGAAAAATACACAGTCACTCGGAAAGAAAGGTGTTTCCCATGATTTTTTTTTTCATTTTTGGCAGAATGTAAACTAGAAATCAGAAGAAAAGAATCATGCATGAAAACTAGAACAAAAATGTCTTGCTGGACAGTTACTTCCAGAGGTTGTGGTTCAACAAGGGAGCTTTCTTAATTACCTTTTATTTTTATTTCCTTTGATTTACCCACTTTATAAACACTTCACTTCAACTAACCTTGGATCCAATAAAATTTTCAATCAAACCAAGCATAGTGGTTGAGCCTGTAGTTCACTGTTATTCATTATCTTTGAAAATTGAGGGAAGATGTAAAATTAACATTTATCCTATCCTTTTGATTTATGCGGGCAATCACTTGTTCCTCATCTAATTAGGAGGACAATTTTCATTTTAACTGAGCCTGAGCTTTCTAAATCCCGAGAATGCGGGATGATGTTAATGAACAGTAGGATATATTGTTTCATCTAATAATAATGATGATATGTTTTGCTTTTCTTTGTTTTGTTTTTTTTAGCTTCTAAACATATATAGTTTATTTTTCCTTGAATGTCAAAAGTAAAATGAACAATTTTTTTAGATCAACATTTGAGTATGTAATTGAATATAAGCTGTCCATGTAGTGTTAAAGGTCTTGAAAAGTCTTAATTAATGTACGGGCACAACATAATTGTTAAGGTAAATGTAGTGGCATCTAAGTAGATCCTGACCTTCAACTTCCCTTCTTTTGTTTTCAAGATGTGTTACAAAGTCACTTCAAGATGTGCTGTAATGGCGTTAACTATATGATTCTTTCTGTCGTCTTAATTTATTTTGCAAAGCTGTATATTTATAACTTCGGAACAATGCACTTAAAAAAGAAATGAAAATACTAACACATTGCTTTTTTTTTTCCAGACATTTGCTGTTCAATGATTTCAGATTGTGATCATGAAATATTTTTTTTGTGAAATGAAATTAGCATGCTCATATGGATTGACATAATATGAGAAAAGTTTTGTTTGTAAATTTTAGGTGAGCCTAAGTTTGTTTAGTTGATAAACATTTCATCTATGTATTGGTAGTTGTATAAGAACACAGGCCTATGAAAGGTTAAGGGTGTTGGCATGGTACAAATGATTTTAAATGTCAGTCAGTAACATAACTAGTCAAAGATTGCTGAAGAGGATAGCTTTACAAATCTTGTAATTTTTAACTCCGAAAACGAATGGTCTTTGCAGAATTGAAGTGGATATTGATATAAAACTATCATTGAAAATTAACTTCTGCATCTTTTGCACCTAAAATTTGAGCTACTCTAAATGATGTAATTTAAAAAAAATATTCTTTTGCCTAAAAAAGGGTGTTTGCAGGGTTTTTTTTTCCAGAGAACATTTTATTATCAGAGTTTGTTAGTTAAGAAATAGTTAGGATTAGTGTAAAAATGGTCATGCTTTGCAAGGAAGCAGTCAGTATTTAGAGCTACATTTTGCTTATTTTTCCTGTCTAAGGATTTTGCATTAGATCTGGAGGCGATGCTTTAGCTAACTGAACATAAACAATCATTATTCAGTTTTCAAATTGTTTAAAAGAATTAACTTTATAAAGCTACTGGTGGTAGGCAATTTCTTGGTTTGTATACTATACATGTAGATTTTTTTTTAATTTATTGTTTTTCACACCGCTTTTTGCCATATCGTTTAATTTCTTATGTTAGGGGACTAGGTACATTCTTTTTTATTTTTCATGCATTTGGTTCGTACCATCGTCAGTTGGTCATTTCTCAGGTTGCTTTCTGCTTAGGGGCATGAAAAGATATTTTGTTTTCCTTTTCAATTATGTGTACCAGCCATTATTGCATGCTTTGCACATTCAGGCATTCTGTGATAGCCTTGACTAATAATACATGTATGATCGTTCATTAAAATCATATCTTTAGCTTGATCTTTTCCTTATTGTTTATACTGAACAATGTATGTGATGCTTTCCATAATAACAATTATCTCCAAAAGAATGGTAGTGAATCATGTTTCATAAAGTATGTGTGTCCATGGATAGATTTGTGTATTTCAAAGTTTAAAAACTCAAACTGGATACATTGAGTATTATTTCGAAACACAATATTTTTTCAACAAATTTTGGTAAGGAAAACAAACGTGCAAACATTTTCTTTAAGTTTGCATGACATGTCAACAAAACTTGACAGCTATGTTGTGTCTGAGTTGAGAAAATCTGCAAACAATATTAATATAAATGTGGTAATTGAATCTGTTTAAGAAAAGATTATGTTTTAAGAATTTAAGTTAAGTACATATTTTGCAAGTATTTTTGAAAAAAAAAAAGCAAAATTTTTTTAGTCTCATATTCAAAACAAGTCCTTAAATTTCTTAACTTAAAAATATCAAGTATATAGTGAGACTGTGTTGCAATCCAATCTTGAAATTTTTAATTTTTTTTTTTTTAATGAATTATATTAGTGTAATCTTTCAAAATTAAAAGTCAGTCCCTACCACACACACTCAGAAAATATATCTTGTCACCAGGTTTGCGTTGGAATATGGTCCTTAGAAAATATTTGTTTAGATATTTTTTTGGTCTTTCAATTGCCATAGTGCAAGAAATTGAATACATGAATTTTTTTTTCACCAAAATTCTTATAACTTCATGCTATTTTCAGCTTTAAAAAATTATGTGAGATTTATTGTTCTGATTATCAATACTTTTGAACATAGTATGAGCACACCAAGGTTTATTAGCAATGGGTATGTGATCCATTACTCAGTCAGGATTAAACTTTAAAGCTTCATTCTAATTTTATTTCAAAAACATTTTCAGATTAATATGTATTAAATGAAAATATATTTTTATCCGAAATTGAATTTTTTTTATAGAATCTGGAGGTAACGGAACTAATGGAACATACATGTTGTTAAAATCATCCTGTTCAAGAGCCATAAAACCAATACAACCAGTTTGTGGGTTAGAATGTGGATGTTTGGATTCAATAAAATCTGCCTTCCCTTCAAATAAAAATATATGCACTTGAAAATATTCTTAAGTAGACTGTATCAAGGTTATCTTTTTTTTTTCGTTTTACATTTATATGAAACAATAAGATTAATTTTTTTTAAACATATTGTTTCGTTTCGTGTATAGTAAACAACTTTGGAGACTAATTGTTCTTATAAAAAACCAAAGACGCTCAATATTCAGGTTGTGGGTTCTCAGTTTTCATAGAATTTATCTGTTTGATCTGGGCTTTGAAGTTCATTCTTACACCATAAAATGATGTGACCTTATGATGAATATAACAATGATTATTAGCGATCGTTTTAAAGAAAACGCCAAATTTATAAATTATAATTGTGATACATGTATAACTATGCCGTCAATCTCAAGAGGACAGCAATGTCCATAACCAGGGTCGACCTAGGAGTACTGTAATAATTATATACTTATAGTAACAGAAGTTCATGGCTGATCCTAGTTGACTAGTATGACTGCATGATTTGAGAGAGATAAGAGACGGCGAAATCTGATGTTGACAATGAACCTAGGTCAGAGTATCCTTGTATTTGATTCCCGCCCCTCGAAGCAAAATGAATGAGTTCCTCTATTCCTCTTAAACCTGAAGTAAAATAGATTTCTTGTGACTCTGTTTTGCTGGGAAGTAGTAATAATCTTTGTTGGCGACTGTTCAAGTTGCCGATTTAAGTTAATATCGTTAAAATGATCTGTAAAAGCCACACATTATGCATGACAAATCTGGTACTGATACGAGTTACTGATAAAAGAGTATCAATCACTTGGCCTAATTTTCCTTATTTCTACTTTTTAAATTTCGGTACTGAAGTTGATCATGAAAAAATCAGGTAACTGAAAGTTGCAGTAAACTGTAAAAGTAAAAGAAAAGGATCTACAGTTTCTTATTCTAATTTCTATTCTCAGAAATATAGGTACTGAACGAGTGCCAAGACGAGGAAAAAAAATAGCATACAGCAAGCATGAACTAAGGAAAGGTGAAAAACAAAGGAATCCATTGTTAGCGCCTCTAGGCTCGACTTACCTGCATGGACGGTTGTGGTGAACGATGGATGATAACTTCGTGACTTATTGGGAATGCTTGTATGTTTCATTACTGTGCGACATTATTTTGGATCTTTCACTTTCAGATAGCGAGAAAGGGGTTATTTAGCGGAGGGGCGTTCGAGGAGGAGAAAAACACGAACGAGACGCGAATAGGAAGATGTATAAATAGTTTATAGAGAGAAAGGGAGGAAGAGACGGACAGAAAAAGAACTTAATAAAAAGAAAAAGGGAGAGAGACGCGCAAAGGCCTGGACTTACTGACTAAAGAGGCAAAGAGAACACAATGAAAATGGACACAAATATCAATGAAGTGACTGATACTGCTATGAGGCTTATAAGTGTTCTTAAGCTTAATTTACTTTGTCTACATTTTTTTTATATTCAGAAGATTAAGTGCCTATTTCACGCTAAAGCAAATAAGCCTGCCATTTCAATTAGGAAGAAAAAACAAAGCTTTCTGCCGACAATGGCACTGGTCTGTAAGAAAAAGCGAGTCATTGCCCACAAGGAAATTAATTACCACCGTATGTGAATTTTTTTTCTTAATTTGCATCGATTAATTCTATATTATTAGATTCTTGAGTCTTGATTCCACAAAGTACACGAAATGCAACCTCTTGATAAGTATATATAGCACCGGTATAAACATTTTTTTTTTAACATTGGAATGAGAGCACCAAGCGAACAGTAACAGTAAGGGAGGTTGGAATAAAGAGGTAATATTAGTAATAAAAGAAACAAAGAGAGATGCATGTTCGTAGGTGGAGATTTAATCTCTCTCTCTCTCTCTCTCTCTCTCTCTCTCTCTCTCTCTCTCTCTCTCTCTCTCTCTCTCTCTCTCTCTCTCTCTCTCTCTCTCTCTCCCTCCCTCCCTCAAAGTAAAATTTACCATTTCTTGTTTACCTAATAATCATTTGATATAAGCATTTTATTCAAAGCTTCTTGGGTTATTGATAAAGACAAGAAGAAGAAAAAGGTGCTTGTGAACCCTATAGCATGCGCCAGTAATTCAATCTGTAAAATTACTGTCCTTTGATTGGTTTTTCGTCTTTTTAATTTTTCCCTTAGACTTTTCGAAGTGACGTGGCTAAGACTTTTTAAAGACATTATTATTTCTGGAATCTTGAGTATAAATTCAAGTGGCACTTTAAATTAGTAACTAGTATAAGACGAGAGAAATGGTTTAGACTCCTCATATACAAAATGTTGAAAAATGCCATTGTTCCAGTAATTATTTTTTGGCAAAACTTCGGTTTCTTGTAACGATGCCGTTTAAGCGGAATGTTGTTATATTAATGCCCTATTCAGCTTGGTTTAAAAAAAAGGAAGAAAAGAAAATGAAAAATGAAAAAAAATAAACTCAGTTGTTTTGTTGTACATCATATTGGCATGAATTAAATCCGAAAGAGAGAGTACTTACAAAGTGTGGGTTTATTTAATTTTTTTTTTCTTTCTACACTCGAGACTTGAAGCATTTTATTGACTGATTTTTGCAAAGCGCTTCTATCAGACTTTATTGTAAGTTTTAACTCAACAGCATTTCAAGATGATAGGAGGGATCAGTGGAGATGACGTGTCAACGATCATTTAAGTAAAAATAAATCGTCCAGCGTTGAGCTTGACGAAAACAGAGTGAGCGATGATTTATAGCGGGGGAAGGTCTGTTTTTCCTCAGCATTAATGCTTAAGAACTCTCACTTAGAGTATCTCACTTTGGCTTATGACTCCATAAAAGCTGGATACAATAGAACGCCTGTTCAATTTTTTCCTACTTAAGAGACAAAAAGTACAAATTCCACTCAAGGGAAATTGAAACGTGCATGTTCAAAAGGGAAAGGGAAAGAGGAAAAAGTGACCCTTGAGGGTATGCTTTGAGGCTCCTACAAGCTAGCGATAAGACATTCTTAGCCTGTGATCTCCACGCGAACCTGATAGATAATAGGAAGAAATTAGCACTGACCGTGACTAACTAAATGGTTGGGCAGCAAAGTGGGCATAGCTAATCGCAAGGGTTTCGATTTCTTAAGATGACTAAGAGAGAAAGAAAGAAAGAGAGAGAGAGAGAGAGAGAGAGAGAGAGAGAGAGAGAGAGAGAGAGAGAGAGAGAGAGAGAGGAAATTGTGTATATTTCTCCCTCTGACTTCTTCCGCTGTTGTAATTCTCACCTATTCGCCTTATCCTGTTTGAAAGGTGTATATTATATTTTAGGAAGGATAAGGCAACCTTATGTATCTTAGCAATTATTTATCTATCATAATTAATAACACGAAAGGGGCTGCTAGAAAAACAGGCATTTTGCTTTCCAGTTTATTTGTTCTCTACATCTTTTTTTTTCTAGGTTTCTGCCTTGTTTTCTCCCTCCCTCCCTCTCTCTCTCTCTCTCTCTCTCTCTCTCTCTCTCTCTCTCTCTCTCTCTCTCTCTCTCTCTCTCTCTCTCTCTCTCTCTCTCTCTCTCCTTTTTTTTTATCGTTCCGTCTATCCCTCTCCCTCCCCCCTCTCTCTTTCCCTCCCTCTCTCTCGGTCTCCCTCTTTTTCTCCACGTATCTACTTCTAGATCTATTTCTCTGTCATTATATCTTTCTACCCGTCTATATTAACTTTGTTATCTATCGATATATCTGTTTATAGATATAGAAGATCTTACCTTAAATTCTTATCAATTATTCCGACTTATCTTCAAACGATATATCTGTTTATCTCTCCATTCATATATCTATTTTTTTTTTTTAAATCTGGCTTGTTGGTTGCCTGTCTCTTCATTCATGTGTCTATTATTCCTCAACTGGGTGTTATCGAAATATAAATAACTGTACTGTCGCTTGCCATATTATTCGACTCAATCACGCCAAATAAAGATTATCTTAACACGATGCTTTTGACATTACAGAGCTTTATCATTGTTAGGCCAGTATTGTCAGAGATGTGATATGTTTCGTTCATATTTTTCTCATAAAACCACTTTTTTTTTTTTGCTATTTAACTAGTTGAAATAACAGTCCTTAAATTTCAATACATTTCATGCTGAGCTTGTAAAACATTCAATTAAATTTTTCCGAAATATACTCCAACTCCTCGAATAAAACTCGAAGAAAGTTTTGCAAGTGTTGCACAGTATACAACGCTCCACCAAACGTAACGGAGACATTTTAACTGTTAAGCCAGAACCGGGAGCAAAGTCATCTTCACCCTTTGATGTGTCAATATAATTATAGATCGCTACTCGAGACGTGCAAGAATTTAAGCATTCCTTTTATTATATAATTTGCGGTGTAGTAGGGTTGTTTTGTGTTCTTTGTGATTTATCGTGACATTTGATTTGAAACTAGTGAGAGATACATGCAGACCATCGCGCTTGAAACAGAAATGTTTAATTGTGAAGACCAAGCGACTAATAAGAGACAGCTATGTTTCGCTTACCTATTTTAGTTTTAATAGTAATTTATAGAGACAATGATTCACAGTGGATCTTTTCCTTTATGTAATAGGGAAAAGGCGACGGGTATTTTGTTTAAAATGTCACGAGTCAGACAGGAATGTCAGTCTCATAAAATTTATGATCATAGCTGCTACCTTCTGTCTTCAAGCTGAGATCGCGCCGTTAAATCGCTCTATAGGAAACATCAAGCAAATTAATCTCTCATTTTGCCTTTTAGGCTTACTTGTTTTCCTTTCCGATATCACCCAAAGACATATAATTATGCATATAACAAAAATAATTTTTTTTTTTTTTAAGAATAAAATCATGTGCATGTTTGGAAATATTACTTTTTCCACCTATTCGAATAAAGTAACATTAATATTTATGGGTGAATGTGAAACTGCAGACACTTGCCTCTCTTTTGACTTGCCATGACAGCAAACTATCCCCTACTCGCAGAGTAGCATAAACATTTTAGGACACCGGAAAGGCTTTGTCTATACGGAAACTAAAAAGCTTTTAGACCAGTGACGTCACACGGAGAAATGGCCAGTTAACCCAAAGCTTTTACTTCTTCTGGGTTATCTGTACAAATCCTCATTGACTCACTGCATGGATCAGGGTTTAGACATACTTAAAAGCGGCACAATGGTTGTTTGCACAGCTGAGCAGGTCGCGTGCCGCACCTTGTTGCTCTTACTGCTCCCTAGATTAACCCCAGGGACGCCATGGGCTTCAGTGGACACCAACTTAATAGTGCTGTCTTTCCCTGGTCAGAGTTGCGTTAAGTAAACTTGGACATTTAACGGTCTTCAAACGACTTTCGATAAGTCTCCGTTATATGACCCTTTTCTTGGTCATCCTGAAAGATGAAATGCTCAGGAAACCCTAACATCTTGCGTGAAAACTATTTTGAATATCAATACTTTTGATTATCGTTCTTACGGTTCAATATAAACTAATTAATCTCAGCTCTAATCTAGGTAATTACCATCTTGATATCTATTACAACCAGAGGTTTAATTTTAGATCCCGAGCTGGAGCAATAATGCTGCATTAGCCTTTGCGTTAATTCAGTTTCGGTCCTTATCCAATTGTTATCATTTTAAGAAATAACCCATGTATCCAATTTCCTTCCTTTCATTCAACTGTTATCATCTCCTACTCAACCCTTTCCGGCAGCCAAGTTTTCTCGCTATAAACAAGAGTGTGAAATGGATGATAACAAGAGAGAGGTTGACAATTCTACACCATTTTACAGCATCAATGATTTAGGTCTTTTAGCAAAATACAGAACATCTTTCGTGGTCGAGGCTAGCTTTGGCAAAAGATAAACCTCCAAATCTAATATGAAAGAAGCCACAAAAGTTCTTATTTCGCTCTTTTTTAATAGTTCATAGTTGCCCAACAGCACTTCAAAGAAAAATATTGGCTCCGACCTTATTTTTTAAAAACAAATTTTTTTCCAAAGATCAGCAATTCTGAGACATTAGGGAGAGAAATACGGAGTACAACCTTTCAGTGACATTTTCCTTCTGACCCACAAACTATTTCAGTAGACCACGAGCAGTGTTCAAGTTGTCTAGAACGTGTAAAACCGCGAGACTGTGGTCGAACAGGACAGGGGTCCTTAGGTGCAAGGAGTCACTGACATACAGGTTTTACCACATCCATTGAGCTTGATGCTGGACTCTGTTCTATGTCTGGTCTAGCAGTCACTACCGGTCAGGCCTCTCGTCTGATGGCTCTGCACTCATTTTTTTCCGAGCTTCTGTGTGCTCCATCTTGCCACAGATAGGGAATGATAATGTCTTGTCTGAGTTAAAACCGGAAGAAAGAGTGTAATGAAAGTGTGATTTTTAAAAGACGAGGAGGCCGCAAATGGAGGGAAGGAAGAGAGAGAGAGAGAGAGAGAGAGAGAGAGAGAGAGAGAGAGAGAGAGAGAGAGAGAGAGAGAGAGAGTGATAAAACTGGAGAGGAAATGGCTGCAGTTGGAGTAGTGCAAAAAGGGGAATAAAACAAAGTAGAGGACGGCGAAATAGGTTAGAGGATAAGGATAAGAGTAATTTTATCAAAATAAAACTGCTCTTTTGAAATCTACTACTAGAGCAAATTGGTCCTAAGGAAACCAAAGATACCGGCTTATTTGATTGGGAGTATCATCTTTATTTCCACCAAATTCATTTGTTTCATTTAAATTGATTAAATAAATGACTTAGCGTAATTATTTATCACTTAAATTATAATTCTATACACTGCAAAATATTTCTTTATTATTTTCTGAGTGTCATGACTTTCCTTCCGTTCATGTCTGCCTACGGTTTTTTAAAGTAAACAAAAGAGTGAAATCTCAGCATAAACAAGTATGGTAATCAAGGGACTTTGATTCCTTTGGCAAACATAAACGAGCAGCTTTGCATACATTCTGCTTTATTTGTTCAAGAGAAAACGGTGTGACCAAGAAGCAAAGCAGAGATAATTATATTGATTTTACCAATTGTCAACACTTCGCGAGATGGATGAGCAGCCCTGTATTTGCGAAAATCTTTGTTCTGACAGCTCTTAGGAAGGTAAACCATCTCCCCTGTGTAGCTTTTAAGGTCTCGATCTCTCGAGAGATTCCGCAATACTTTTTTTCACTTCGTCTAATTTTGATTTTTTCTTTTCTTTCTTTCTTTTTTTTTTCCTCTTTACAATTCTGGAGTTCTGGTGTATCATATCGCATTTATTTTTATCCATTTATAACAAACTATATTCTTATTTATCGCTTTCTGCTTTCCCCCCCCTCCCCCCCCTTTCCGCACTCCTCTCTTTCTGTCTTTATATCTCTTTGTATGGTGGCGGCCTGTCTGTTTGTCTCTGTCTCTCTATTATTCCTTCTTTGCGATTTTTAGGTAATTATAAAGCTATGGCCTAAACATAAGTAATTTAAGTCTATTGAAATTTTATCTTTTTAAAGTATATACACTCAATATGCTATCTAATTGTTTTCTGCCTCCTATCTCTCTCTCCCTTTCTCTTTCTTCCTTTCTTTTTTTTTTTTTCTCTGTCCTTTTGACTTTGTCTTTGTCTCTCTTTTTCCCGTAGTTATATGATATTAAGAATGGCAATTCGAACGACGAAGTTCATCTCCTGATTGCTAAAATTCAAAACAATTTTCTCTTTTTTGTTCTTTCTTGTGTCTTCTCTCCTCAAAGTCATCTACTCTCTCTCTCTCTCTCTCTCTCTCTCTCTCTCTCTCTCTCTCTCTCTCTCTCTCTCTCTCTGTATGGTGTGTGTTCCTCATCGCTACTGAGTTCCCTGTACAAAACGTTTTACCTGACAGTCCCCTGTGCGTATGCGTCCTCTTGGAGATTCAGGTGTCTGGACAACGTGCCCACATACATTCATACACAAGATCTGAAACTACACCTTCACCCCGTCGCGCACTGCAAAGGTTCATGCGGAGTTGCACCTTCCACTCTCGTTGACTGCCTGAACGCCAAACAAATTTACGCACACTCCACTGTAATGTAAGCCTTCAGTTGGTTTAGGCGTTGTCTAACTCACTTGTGATTGCAAGGCCCAAAGGAAAATGTGATTTTGAGCATCTGATTTTTTCCGACATTTGCGCAGTGTTTACTTTAAGGCTTTTTAGCGTAAGACAATATCATTCTCAAGTATTATTTAAGCTTGATGCGGATTTTTTTATATTTGACACATGCAATTAGAAAGATTTCACTAGATTAATTTCACAATTACTCAAGTGCTGCTAACTTAATAGCGGTTTAGTTCTAAGATAAAGGCTTGTGTACTTTGAGCACAGGCAACAAATAAATCTGTTTCTGTTTTGAGTAATAGAATTTCGTTTCTTCGACATGTTATAAGCAGACACTGAAAAAGGAAACGTCTGGTTACTTTAAATTGATTGTGTTCAAATATCACTTTTGTTTAACTCATTACTCAAACTTACATGGATAAAATGCATGCTCTATACTAAATATAAAGCAATACACTCATATGATATATGGATTTCCGGATTTTTTTACGGTATCGAAAGGATCGTGGAAAGGTATTTAGAATCACAGCTAAAGGTTTTTCTTACGCACATATTGATTCTTTGTGGTCTGCCTTGAGTCATTGAGTTTGTGGCTATTGATCTCTATCAATGAAGCATTGGCGACAAGTGGAGCAAAACTGTATCGTACGATCTTATTACAGTATTTTCTAATGCGCATTGACCAAACCGAAATTGCTTGAGTTATTTTTATTTCTCAACTAGATAGTTTTTAACCGAAAACAAAACCGCGACGCTTTTCTTTATTTTTTTTTTTTTTTTTTACATTGATGAAAAGAACAAAACATGTCCTTATTCACCGAATTTTTTTTTAATTGGACATGCTGATAAACATCAAAGAACTCAGACTATTCCCCCAGCGATAAAAACAATTTTTAATTTAAAAAATTAAGTAAGCCGCTTATATGAGCTGCAGATAGTTTATTTCAAATGCGTCCCTGTTCAAAGAATCCTATTCTGAAAGAGAGAAAGAAGGGCTTGGCTTCGCTTTGACTAGACAAATCCTGAAATGACTTCAAATGAGTCTGTACTATCTAAACCTATGGTTTGGCAGCTCAGGTGCTATACAACCGTCTTATTTGTAGGTGATACGCCCGTCAATTTCGTGGTGACAAGGTAACGTACGGCAATTTATGATCTCGCACGTATTTTAAGCATGATGTTCAGAACTGACGCCTTATCTTCAGAGTTCTTTATTGGAGGTGTTTACCCCTGACAACACAGTGAAGATGAATGTGAAGGTCTAGCCCAGGTCATCTGTTTCTGTCGATTGCCATGAGTTCTAAAGGATTTGCTTGCTCTGTATCTGTTTCTTCGTTAGAAAAATAAATATTTTTTTTGGGTAGATTTCTTAAATATTTGTTGTTTTACTTTTTAAGGGAAGATAATTATTTATGTATTTATTATACTTTATAGACACCTCGATCTTAAGCAACTGTTATAATAATTCTTCATTCTTTTTGTTATAGCCATGCCAGATTAATATAATTCGGTTTGCTTCTCAAAATTTTATTCTTCTTTCAATCATTTATTTGAGGCAGAGAAGAGTTGGCACTGCTCTCCTAGGGTGGGTCCTAGGTCAAAAATCGGCCAGACATCATTATTAAGATCGTAGGTTCCTTAAAACTCACAGGCTGTTTGAAGTTGAAGGTCCATGTGAATAATTATTATACGCCGGATAAACGGCTCAATAAAGATTTCACTTGGAGACTTATGATTTTGGGAAGAGGATAATTATGACATTTCAAATTTGCTTCTCGAACTCATGTATTACTATTAATTGAAAACGTTCCATTCGTGTTTTCTATGCTATGAAAACAAGTGGATATTTTTATACAGGAAGAATGACAGCTATGATAAAGCCGAAAGGAATAATGGGAATTTAAAAAAATAAGAAAAAAGTTTCTATAAAAAATGTCTTAAACAAAAAGAGCGGAGTAGGTAGAGGATTTACAAGGCATAATGACTAATCTATTACATCCCTAGAAGTTTTCAATTTGGGCTACAAATCCGCGTGTGGTCTTCTCTGATCTCCACTTTTCAACCTTAATAGGCACTCGGTCTATAGACTATAGATAACTCTATGAAATTTAATTATATTAATATATTTTCCCTGTCTTTCTCGCTTATCCCTTCTGCCCTCCCCAAAATTTTTCTCCGACGACCTTTACTCTTTGATTTCTTTCTTCCTATCCGTCCTTCTACCTCTTTATTTTCTCAATTTTTTTTTTGTTTTGTTCAATTTACAAGTCTGTTTATTGATTTTCATTTTTTCTGTCTACTTCTCTCTTTATCTCTCTCTCTTTCTCTCTCTCTCTCTCTCTCTCTCTCTCTCTCTCTCTCTCTCTCTCTCTCTCTTTCATTCTATATCTCACTCCTCTCTTTCTTTTTCTTTACTACTCACTTCCCTTTCTCTTTTTTCCTACCTCTCTCTTTCTCTATCTATAATTATATCTGGGGTTATTTCATCCCATTTTTACTCTCTGTTTGTCTTACTTATTTCTTGCATGCCCTGTGTTTCTTTCTATCTTTACTTCTTTCAACTCTCTCTCCCCCTCTCCCTACCCACCCTCTCCATCTCCCTCTCTCTCTCTCTCTCTCTCTCTCTCTCTCTCTCTCTCTCTCTCTCTCTCTCTCTCTCTCGCCCTCTGCATAGCCATTCTTACGTAGACTGTTTAGTTCATCATTTTTATTGTGCGATCCGTGAAATAATTCAATTATCATTCATTATTAGCTGAAAAAGCACAAAAAGAACAAAATATTAAACCTCTACAACAACGTCAACAGGCGCAAGGGAAAATCACCTGCTTTTTGTCTTTTCATCATCTGCTTTTTTGCCAACCAAACCGTTTTAGCTTGATGTATGGAAAAGCCCATTACAACTTAATCAAGGTTGGGTCCTTTCTCTTTAACGGGGTCTTGGTTGTCGCATTACCTCAACAGATCAGCTAAACTTGCGTCAGTCAATGTCACAGATAGCATAATTATCTTAAAGGTGTTTTTTTTCCTATAAGACCTCATTATCGTCCACGCTTTCCTTGTCTCTCTTTTTTTTGCTTAATGAATATAATTACAATCTTGTCTCTCTTGGTATTAGTATAAGATTTTCTCCTTTCTATAAAATTTTCCCCTCTATTTATATTTTATCTTCCTACTCTCCCCCCCCCCCCTCTTTGTCTCTGTCTCTGTCTCTCTCTCTCTCTCTCTCTCTCTCTATATATATATATATATATATATATATATACTACATTTGTATTAGGACTCTTAGAATTTTTTATGCTCATTTTTTTTTTAATTAAAATTGTATTATCTTATATAGTGTTTTTAATAAGGTTTAAACTTGTAAAAACTGCTTTTTTTTAATTTTCAATTTCAATTTAAACTTGTAAAAACTGAATTTTTAACAAAAGAATTTTTCAAAGATTTAAATTTTCATTTTTTTTTTTTTCTAACTTTGATGCATAATTTCCTCGTAAGTTAGTTCAAGTTAAAAGAATATGAGCAATGAGTCGCATAACATTAACTAGGACAGATCTATAATTTTGCGGATGGCAGTTTGTGTTTAATTTTTCTCTCTCCAGTCTTTTCCTTGCCGTTTTTTGTCATCATCATTAAAGATTTCAAAACTCAAGATTGCTAAGCATATTTATCTTTTTATTTGGTTTTATTATCTTCCTTGGAACCTAACATATCTTCAATTGAAAGAAAATATGAATTCTCAAACGTTCCTACAAAAGTCAAAAATGCCTTCATGTTTTGCTGCCAAAAAGCCTTTCACAAGTACACAGCTTATTTGCTCAGAAAACAAGCATATTTCTAAGCCATTACTAATACTTTTGCTAAAAATACGAAACGGGATCAAATAGAGATAGAATAACACAAAACTCTGAGCCTACTTTTTTTTTTTATATATAATAGCCGTTTCTTTGATGCTTTCTATTTTGCATAGGATGGTCTCCACTTTCATCAAACGCATTATTCTTATCGGAAAGCTAAGCAAATAGAGAGGAATGTTTGCTTTGAAGGAGAAAAGAAATTTGACTTTAAATTATCACATGTGGAAAAAAAATATCATACCCATCTCTTTGCGAGAAAATCAAACTCTTAACCGTAGCTCATTCAAAATCTTCTTAAGAAATTCTCAGAATATTTAAGTGATTTAACATTGCTCCTCATTGTCTCTTTAATGAAAAAAAAAAATGAACAAACTTAAATTTTGTCTTTTGCAGAAAGGGGCATGGCCAGAAAATAAAAGTGAGTTTATGACCAGCCTCATACCTCGGTCAAATTTCAATTTAGCGGTAAAAGAACGTATTACGTCTAGAATAGTTATCTTTATGAATTGAGTAATAGCACAAATTAATAATAAAAAGGGTTTCGCTTGATAGGATGGGATTTTACTCACTTAATTTATGCACCATAATTCAGAGCATATTCGACATTCAGCCTGTCTCAGTGTCTGTCTACTGTCATCTCTTTTTTCCTGTCATCTTTTCTTCACAACCCGTCTTTATGTCCACTATCCATTTTCCACAACCTGCTTTTCCTTCTACTATCATCTATCCACAACCCGCCTTTCTTTCTACCATCTTCTCTCCACAACCCGCATTTCTGTCTAACATCTTCTCTCCACAACCCGCCTTTCTTTCTACCATCTTCTCTCCACAACCCGCCTTTCTGTCTACCATCTTCTCTCCACAACCCGCCTTTCTTTCTACCATCTTCTCTCCACAACCCGCCTTTCTTTCTACCATCTTCTCTCCACAACCCGCCTTTCTTTCTACCATCTTCTCTCCACAACCCGCCTTTCTTTCTACCATCTTCTCTCCACAACCCGCCTTTCTGTCTACCATCTTCTCTCCACAACCCGCCTTTCTTTCTACCACCCTGTCTTCACAACCCGCCTTTCTTTCTACTATGCTCTATCCACAACCCGCCTTTCTGTCTACCATCTTCTCTCCACAACCCGATTTTATTTCTACCTACTACCCACCTTCCTTACTAACGCTGTATCTCTTTGGTTTCCTCTTTCTACAACCCGTCTCTCTCTCTCTCTCTCTCTCTCTCTCTCTCTCTCTCTCTCTCTCTCTCTCTCTCTCTCTCTCTCTCTCTCTCTCTGTCTCCCTTTCTGAATTTCTCTCTCTCTCTCTCTCTCTCTCTCTCTCTGTCTCCCTTTCTGAATTTCTCTCTCTCTCTCTCTCTCTCTCTCTCTCTCTCTCTCTGTCTCTCTCTCTCTCTCTCTCTCTCTCTCTCTCTCTCTCTCTCTCTCTCAAACACACACTACCCATCTTTCTGTCTCTCTGTCTCAATAACCCGACTTTTTCTCTATCCTTTTCTTGCTGGAAAACTCCTTTTTTTTTTTTTTTTTTAAACCACCTCTATCTCGACCGTTGTCTTTTTTTTACAACTGACATCTTTCTCTCTCTCTTTCTCTCTCTCTCTCTCACTCTCTCTCTCTCTCTCTCTCTCTCTCTCTCTCTCTCTCTCTCTCTCTCTCCTCTCTTTAAAGTCGCATTTCTGTGCGTCTCATGTATTCACATCGTGCCATCATGTCTGAATCCGCCTTTTTCACTCTATCCATTTTGTCTCTAAAGGCTGATCTCTGTCTGCCACCTTGTCTCTGAAGGCCGCTCATCTATGTGACATGACATTATGTACCCTCTTGATGTTGCGGGTTCAAAAAATGTTTTGAAATGGGCTCTCAAAACATGATAGAGGCTTTAATATCTGATATATCACTGCTATTGGTAAAGCCAATTAGAGAAAAAAAACTATCTTTCTCGCGATTCTTTATATTTCGCTCTAAATATAACCGTCTCCCCCTTCTCCTCCACTCTTTCTCTCTCTCTGTCTCTGTCTCTCTGTCTCTCTTTCTCTCTCTCTCTCTCTCTCTCTCTCTCTCTCTCTCTCTATCTATCAATCTTTCTCACTTTTTTCTATCGCTAATGCAAAATAGCTGTACATCCATCCACCCATCTATTCACCAATATATTTTATAATCTATATATCTATCCATCAATGTACCTATTTTCTGTTCAACTTAACTTTAAGGTTTCTGTCAAGGAATAAAATCTACGTGTGATTACACAAAAGTAGAGCACAGAAAAAGAAAAAAAAATGCAACAGTTACTCTTTACTTCCTTACATTGAGTCATTATCCTCGTTTTCTTTTATCGCTTCCCGCTTCAGTCCAAAGGCAGCGATGTGGAACATGACTGCAGCCATAATGATATTCGCCCGTGTCTATTGCTTTATTGCCTTCATTGTTTTGAATGCAGTCTGCCCATGCCTTTTTACACCATTATATTGAGGCTTCAAATCAATAATTATACAGCCAACTATTACAGTTTTTTTTTATCCTCCCCTCTCTCTCGATGTATCTCTACCTCTCTCCTTACTCATTGAATCACTTTAGTATTCGAATGAAGAAACCAGCTGTTTCAAAAATGTTATTATACCGTGTGCTTTCGCAGCTTCGTTTCCCAGTGTCTGAGTCGATTTAGCTTGATGCTCTGTGTAGGAGTACATTATCTTTTGTATATTATGGTTTGCAAGTGTTAGCATTCATTTGAATAAAAAATTGGTGTTTTATCTTATTATCTAGAGCTGAGACAGAATGTTCAATATTTGTTATATAATTAATTTACATAGGATAAAATTAATGAACAATTTAGAAAAAAAAATGTTATCGTACTTTCGAACTTGTTTAGAGCTTGCAGTGTTTCCAAAACAGCTATGCATAATACCATAGCTTTGTTGCAAATTTTGAATATTCATGTAGAGAAAAATTCCCTTCATAGCTTTTCGTAAAGAGAATGTAAAATTCGTATGGCTTTCAAAGGATTCCTGAAGACATTCATAAATAGTTTATTCCATTTAAACTCTGATTTTTTAAAAGGTCAATGTGAAACATGTTTAACTTGTCATTTGTGTTCATCCTTATAAAATTTAGGCTGATGATTTAAAGGTATTTCAAAGAGGATACATATAAAAAGCATGTGATACCCATAAGCATGCTCTGATGAGTGAAACAGTATTAATCAATGTCCAGGATCCATCACGTGACTATGGATGACTTATCTGTGGATACAGTGCAGTCTAGCGTCCAAGAAAAATACCATTCTCGTAACAGGAAAGTCGGCAAGTCTAACAGAGGAATACAAGGATTCTGGTAAGTTTTTAAAAAATTGACTTGCACACGGAAGTGATTTTATTAATAGCACACTCATAGTCTCTTCTGTTCTACTGCTACCAGTATTGCATTAAAATTAATTTACAATCATCCTCATCATCCCTTCATCCTGTTGTGATGGTGCAGAAGGCAATGACGATGTATTGTTGTAATGTTGTATTGAAGATTATGGTGATGCTTGCAATCTGATATGATGTTGCTGATAATCATGGTGATAGCAGTTATGATGAGGCTAGTGATGTTAAAACGTTGGTTATAGTGATGAGAAGAATTCTGTCATTGACGCTTATGATGATTGTGAATCGTGATAACAATTTTGAGATAACTATTATGATAAGAGGGGGGGGGGGAGATTGATACACAAATTAATGATGCTTATGATAGTGAAGAAAGTTGTGTTGAAGTGGTGATAATGATGCAAATAACAACAGAAGATATAGACTACATGATGATGAAGTTGGCATTAGAGAAAAGATCGATGTTTGATGGAAGGATTAGGTAGGATGGCGGAGGAGAAGAGAGGGGACGCTAGGGATAGAGATGGGGTCAGTATGTTAAGAGCACTGGCGTTCACACTTTGTGACTCATTAAACATGCACTTTTCACATCCGGAGTTCATGCGTGATTCTCATTGTTGTGTTTGTCCTAAAACGTTGAAATCAGCTGCCACTAGGCGAAGAAGCGAGCTCTGAGGAAGAAATGGGCAATGTTAGGAAAAAAAAGAGAGACAGAGAGAGAGAGAGAGGGGGGGAGGAGGGGGGGAGGGGAAAGCGCATAGTAATCTCTCAAAGCCTCTTTCTCTCGATTTCCATTTTCCTAAGACAAAAATCTCCCCCACTCCGTCTCGCAAATTTCTTTTCCTAACTCGCCTCGTGTAACTTCCCGGTTAATATGAATAGCTATTGAGCTATTTACCAGTGTTAGTGAGTATTTTTAGACGGAGAAATTGCCAAGAAAATCGAGATACCAAGAAAATAAACAGCGATTAAAAAATAAATATTGTTTAAAACTGTTCTCTTTAATCATGGGCATACTGTTTATAGTACAAATAAACAATCAATTGCTGAAGGCAACTGCTAGTGACTCTAAGTAAAATTACTATGAGCCCACGATTTTTATGGTATAATATTATATGTAGAGCATAGAATGTTTGCTGTGAAGGCGCGTCCTTTATCTGTAGAATATTGAACATAACAATGGCGAGTTAGCAAAAGTGGTTGCGCTTTTTTTTTTTATCTTTAATATGTATTTTTTTTTTTTCAATTTTGCGCAGGGATGTAAAGTGTAATTATGTGTTCTTTTTTCAAACTTAAAATGTCTTTCCATGGTTTGCGTTTTAGGAATGGATCGTCCTGTATTGAACCCTGCTCTTAAAATAAAAAAAAAACCAGTTCGTTTTGTATCCATTTTTATCGTATACAAATCCAGAGCAGAATGAGAGTCAGATTTTTAAGTTTTAACTTCTTAATCACAGTAAACGTCTCCTTCTAAAGTGCTTCAAGATCCAAATATCATTCATCGCCCTTCAAAATTAGTTCCCTGGAAAAGAATTGTTCAAGCATTTGATACATAAGAGGTGATTTATATTAATCATTTTCTTTTGTTTCAAGGGAACATTTCTGTTTGTCTGACTGTGTTTAATGTAACAAGATCATATTAAAATTGCCTATTGTTGTATTATTTTTTTCGTTTACAAGATGTTAAAAAAATTGTTGTTTTCTTAAGAGGAAGTGAGTTAGAGAGGATGAGTTGGAGCTTAGAGAATAAATAGTAAATAGATAAGTAAGGGATTAATTAATAAATATAGAACTGATGTAAAATAGATGGAGGGGTAGTTGGTTTGGTATGAAGAGTTGGGGTGGTGGTCGTTTTATTGAATTATTTATGAATTTACAATGACTTTTAGTGACGTCATTGTGCCTTGTTTTCTAACAGGGTGAGAGGAGAAAGGGCCTGCTCTTTTCCTCCACAAACGAAAGATATATGTATTTACAATACAAAGTCTTAAGAGCATGATTCATTGAAAAATCCATTCATTCAGATGTAAGCATCGAGCTGTGCATGACTTACTTCTGAAAATGTATTGTCATGGTCTAAACATTTTCATTGTGGTTTGAGCACTTTCGCTTTGACTGAGCGAGATATTATCTTGTGTAGATCCAAGGGGGAAAAGATATCATTACCCAAAAACCAATGATTAAGAAAGTGGCCTGGCGTCTTGGTTTTCGGCTAATATTTTGAATAAGTCTTATCATGGTTTCTTGGTCCTGTACAGAAAAACGATAATGTGCACATAAAATCAATACAGCAAAAAGTTTCTTTGAGGAGGAGGAGGAGGAGAAGGCACGGTCCAACAGGCGCGAGGGAAAGTTTATACAGCCTAGCCCAACGAAGGAAATTTTGGATTTGAAACAAATAAAATTGATAGGATAATTTCAATGAGTCACTACGCTGACTTGGTATGTGAAGTCAATTGTATGCGACATAAACATAATTAATTTTAAGTCCAGACCAAAGATATGGAAAGCCCAAGCTCAGTTCCGGGCCGATTTGGCTAGTCCTGTCAGAGAGGCTGTCACACCGTTAGCCCTTTCTAAACCCTGGCTTAGCATCTTGATTCCTGGGTCCATGCCTCGCCTTGTGCCTCTTGATTTTAAGAGCCTCTACATCCGCCTCCCCTCCGCGCAGCTGTGCTCCCCAACAAAGAAATAGGTCTATGTCCGCTACTGCATGGCCCTCTTTTTTTTTCCATCTATATGAATATAGTCCTCTTTCTCTACTTAGGTTTATGGCTTTCTCTATATACATCAGAATTTGTCCTTTCTCTATTCTCAGTCCTTTATGTATACTTTCAACCATTTCAATTATCTCTCTCTCTCTCTCTCTCTCTCTCTCTCTCTCTCTCTCTCTGTCTGTCTGTCTGTCTGTCTGTCTGTCTGTCTGTCTGTCTGTCTCTCTCTCTCTGTCTCTCTCTGTCTCTCTCTCTCTCTCTCTCTCTCTCGCTCTCGCTCTCTCTCTTTCACAATTTTTTCTTTCCTGGCCTTTTATTTATTAAGTAAAAATAAGTATCGTGCAGATATTAGAGAAAATGAGTCATAAATTGCACTACAAATGTCAACAAAATCAGAAAAGTCACCCATTGCCTCCACCAACACCACTGTACTACCTAATTATTACAAATAAGTAACAAAGACAAAATCGAAAATAAAAACATGCCGTTGCGGATAAATGACTAGCTTGATGTAGTAAACTGTGAGAGTAGATATTCTCATGTGTGCACATTCCGAGAAAATTAGAACTGTAAAGTTTACATAACTTGGGTGTGGAGTGCCGGGTAACAAATTTCGACGGTCAAGCTTCTGATTGCCTTAGGTATGACAGTGTTGTCATGAAGAAGAGCAGTGATAAGACCTAAGTCTGTCCCTGTTTGCATCAGCTCTGTCAACATCTACCCCCGGTTTCGCTACACAAATTGAGAAACCCGGTATTTAGACACCTAGAACGCTACCGAACAGGATTACTTTGGTAAAGCAAAACTGCTTGTAAGTTTGAGGGAAGTGCAAGGAATCAATAGTGTGTGCTCTATGTCATTCAGACAATTCTTAGAGTAAGAGAGAGACCAAAAGGAAAAAAAAAAATTCATTTGGACACATACTCTTACACTGCTAAGAATATGCTTAGGTTACTTTTAATGCTTTTTTATATGTTATCATTAATCTAACTTGCCTTTTGGCGTCAATGGATAGATTATTTTCACTTCTGTCTCATCGTAAGCAGTTTAGATTTAAGCGATCTCGTAAACGTTGTTTTTTCACTCAATGTAAGACGATTTTTTTTCTAGAATACGAAGCTGTGCAGGATTTTGAAAACATGGGTTTTTTAACTGGTAAAGGGATCGGGTTATTCTAGGAAAGCCTTAGAAGTGCATACTTTCTTCCTGTTATAAGAGAAGAAACCGAGAGACCGGTAACCTAAAAGATAAGCAAAGGAGAATCCCATGGAGGACCACTTGGCACTAATGAAGGATTAATATAACATTTTACGTTAAGAACTTTTTAATGCGATTTTATCAGAAACAATAACGCAAACTCAAAGACAGACAGACACGGTAAGAGAGAGGCTGGAGTAAATAAAGAAAGAAGAAATTGGGGTGGAGAAGAAAATATGGGAGAATTAATAATGTGGGAGAAGAATGTAGAGTGAGAGGCAGGGGGAGAGAGAGAGAGAGAGAGAGAGAGAGAGAGAGAGAGAGAGAGAGAGAGAGAGAGAGAGAGAGAGAGAGAGAGAGAGAGAGAGAGCAAAGTAATGTGTTGGTGACTTTTTAATGTTTAATTGTCTCCTTCGTAATCACTACGCAAAGCCTCATTCAGACTGTTTCTCTATTTCCTTCACTGATTTTCTTTATACGAGTCTTGGCAGTTAAATAATCTACCATTATCCACAAAGTATAAATATTATCCGTATTTCAAACAAACCCCGAAAAGTCTATAAGAAAGAGCCCAGTTATCCATAGAATAATGACTTGGCAATTTCTAACGGTAGGGTCAAGTTCTCCAAAAATATAGCACAGATTGAACGACACAACTCACATAAAAAACAATCATTGTTTTGTGCCTTGAACCACGCATCAGCTTAGAATTCTGATTGTTTGAGAAAGATAATTGTCCCTCTATTTTTTTTCATAGTTATTGAATCTCGATTTTCATTGGACTGAGTACTGCTTGATAGGGTTTAAGAATGTCTTGATTGTTACAATATGTAAGAAAACGAGTAAGAAATTATATCTCTATTATATCTCTTTTAAGCCCAAGCCAAATTTCCACAATGAGGCATTAAAGATTTATCTTATCGTATCTCATCTTGCTTTGAGAGAAGCGGACAGCTAAGTTTGTGACTGTAGAAATTGTTGAAGTTTTTTTAATGGCTGACCTTTTTATTGCTCCCCAGGCAAAGAGCAGGAAATAATTTTTTTTCTACTGATCGAAAGGTGTCTCGTCTGAGTATTCATATAACTCTTTCCTCTTATTTAAGCAAGCTGAGAAAAGAATTCGTACTAGCATATGTGCATGTATTGCCAATGTGATCACCTTTTTTTTCAAAATATTTGTTTTGCCATATCGAATATATGATTTAGAATTTTTTTAAAAAGAAAAAAAAATTGTGTTTGATGATATTGTTTCCTCTTCTGCTTTAAAATTTCGAGATAACATGTTTTATGTGTAAGTTGGAATTGATCCTACAATAAACAATAGCATTCGCCCAGATCATAAGATGAGAGCACATCAGACAGATCATAGGATGAGACCACAAAACAGTTCTCTGTAACATAATTGTGCCTATCAAAATAGTGATTTTGTTTGTTGTTGTTTTGTTCATTTCTGATTATTTACTGATTTTAATTCCTGTAGGTTTATTGTTTTCAAGATGCACGGTTCGAAAACATATGAAGACAAAATAAAGTTTTGTAATCTCATTTTATAATTAGAACTCTTTGTCTTATTTTTCATTTCTTCAGGATTTATTTCTTAAATCATTCAACTTTCTCACTGCCTACATTTATCTCAGTCTCTCTTTGTCTTTGCCTTTGTCTGTCTATCTGTCTGTCTGTCTGCCTGTCTTTCTTTTTCTCTTTCTTTCTTTCGTTCTCTCTCTCTCTTTCTCTCTCTCTGTGTCTCTCTCATCCCCCTTCTCTTTCTTTCTTTCTCGTTCTCTTTCCCCCTCTCTCATTGTCTCTCTGCCGACTTCTCTCCCTATGTAAGTCAAGCGAATTAAAAAATAAGTTACGTACGGACCCCCCCCCCCCCCCCCCCCCCCCCCCCCCCCCCCCAAACCAAAAAAAAAAAAAAAAAAAAAAAGAAAGAAAAGAAAAAGAGAAAAAATGATCAAACCCTGCCGTACCTAGAGTCACTTTCTGCACAAATCCTGATCCACCAGCCTGAGCGGTCAGATGAAGCGGAAACGACACCAACGTCCAGTGAGGGCGGACAGGTTCAATTATTCATTGTAGCGACCGGCACACCTGACATTGGAGATGACACGCTGTTGCTGTATTTTGGAATTTCTAGGATAGAGGATATCACTCTCATTCAGTGAACTCACAATGAATTACATAAGGCCTGAAAAAACACATGCTGATTACGAAAATTGTGTGGAAATGAAATTTGGTGACGATGGTTTGTTAAATTGAAAAAGTGGATTAAAAAAGAAAGCAGCTGGATAGATGTTACAGTCCTCTGGGCTATAGAAGAGTATGAAGAAAAAAAAGAAGGGGGGGGGGGAGATAGATAGAGAGAGAGAGAGAGAGAGAGAGAGAGAGAGAGAGAGAGAGAGAGAGAGAAAGAGAGAGAGAGAGGATGAGACAGATACAGTGATAAAAGTGGAATCATAAATAAAAAAGAGACGGACGGTCTCTCTCTCTCTCTCTCTCTCTCTCTCTCTCTCTCTCTGTACCTACCTACCTACCTACCTACCAACCTACCAACCTACCAACCTATCTATCTTTCTATTTTTATTATACATCTCTACCTCTTCCTCTCACGATCTTTTCTCCATATAATTTCTCGAAATTATGTTAAAAAAGAAACGAATTGAGCCACACTTGACATCAAGTTTATGTCATGAGCAGAGCTAGTGTTAATTAGTGCTTCCTCACCTTCGAATAGTTACCAAAATAAAGAAAAAATCGAAAACAAAAAACAAAACAAGCAGTTTAAAAGCACACTTCCTGCGACTTCAAGTTAATTACGGAGAAACCACTAAAGGTCGATTTTCTAAAGAGCTTGCCGTCATACTATCCCTGTCACGCTCTACAAGAACACGGAGAGTCACCAGTTCTCTTTTTACTTAATTAAAACGCTTCGCTCAAGTGTCAGCAGGAAGAACGCTTAGATCTTTACACAGCTGGTTCAGATGCTGGTGCAGATATTTATAGATTTGGTGTGAAATTCAATAACTACATTATACTTAGTTATAATTATCTTATAATCAACTTGCTGTGACAAAAATGATAGGTTTCGTCTTTCCAAGCTGTGCGAGCTGTGTATGTGATAGCTTGTTCTGAGCAAATGGTGAAACCAGACGCGGGTTTTTCATGGTTTTATTTTCTTGGCAAAAGCATGTTTAATTTCCATTCGCAAGGAATAGCGAACGCGTATTTTCTTTGGACATTTTTATTTCGATTTTATGGTTTAATATTCGAGAAAATGCGGATCTCATGAAATTCAAATTACTGCAGACAACTACTCTGTAAGAAAGGTTAAAAAAAAGATGCCGCTATTGTCCTGAATATTACAATGAAAATAATACATTACCGCAGAGGCAAACTAAAACTTGCAACACAGTCATCCAAAAGAAGCGCAATCACTTACTAGGCCTGTAAGCCGTTAGATATGGATCTTTGTCGGAGTCACTAGTCTCAAATATCAGTGTGTATACGTATAAAAAAAATCTCGAGGTCATAACGCTAGACCGCACATGCCATGTTGATGAGTTATGAATACCTTTAACGCTAAAGAATGTCAGAAACAGAGAGAGAGAGACAGACAGATAGAGACAAAGACAGAGACAGTGACAGACACACACACAGAGAAAGAGAGAGAGAGAGAGAGAGAGAGAGAGAGAGAGAGAGAGAGAGAGAGAGAGAGTGAGAGAGAGAGAGGCACGCCAAGAGACAAAGAGAAATATTACATGTATAGAGAGAGGGTAAACATAGAGATGAGAGAGGATGAGAAGAGAAGAGAGAGAGAAAGAGAGGGAGAGAGAGAGAGAGAGAGAGAGAGAGAGAGAGAGAGAGAGAGAGAGAGAGAGAGAGAGAGAAAGGTGCGCGAGTAAAGGTGGGAAAGGGACAGATTCAAATAAAAGATTGGATATATGAGTAGAGACGCTGATTCGTTCAAATCGAGTTTCAGCTTTTACATCATGGGACAATCATGACTTCTGGATTCAACTAGATCTGTCCTTAAGATGGGTTTCACCTTGACGCACGTAAAATGCGCTTGAAATTAGAATAACGGGGAACGGTTTTAAAGGGATGCTGAAGCTTTTTTAGTATTTTTATGGCAACATTCAAACCCAAATAGATTACAAAGCAAAGCAATTTCAAAAGCAAGAACTGTAGTATATATTTACAAGTCCGTAACTAAAGCTCTATTGCAATCTTTTTTTTTTTTTTTTTTTTGCCTCTGACTTCCATTTTCATATTCTCAAACGTCTTCATTTAATGCGACCGATACGATAAATATGAAAAAAAAAAATGCAGACTTTTTCATGGGCATCTGAAAAAGGATATTATCTTTCGTTACTCAACTTATTGCTGTATAACTACTTTCCATTCATAAGCTGAGTAATAAATGAGACAGAGACAAAAGATAAACAGCATTGAGAATATTCCACTAATATTTCATAATGGTGAACAATAAGGCCTCTTTATACCTTTAATGTATCAAGAAGAGTAGATGAAGAAAATTAATGGTATTCAAATTACGAAGTTAGATAGCGAGAAAAAGAAAGAAATTCTAGCTCATACGCATTATAAAATTTTTCATATAATTTAATTTGCTTTAGATAACGATTTGAACAAAATTGATTTTACTTTTCCATTTATCAAAAAGATAAAAATTAAGTTATAAAGGTTTGGAATACATTTGCTAAATACAATTTGACTTGTGTAAAACTTATATACTATTTTGTACCTGTGAGGTTAACTTACACTGCCAAATCTCTCTCTCTCTCTCTCTCTCTCTCTCTCTCTCTCTCTCTCTCTCTCTCTCTCTCTCTCTCTCTCTCTCTCTCTCTCTCCTTCTCTCGCTTGTCCACACACAAGCAGCACACATGAATGGACCTTGACTCCCAACCTATGTGCTCACCCACAGTGTCGATTGGGAGACAAGTGGTTGTGATGTCAATGCGCAGGCTTCCACTTCAAACTTATGCGCATTTAGCGCTGATCGTCATCCTGATCCACTAGCCACAATGAAAACATCATCATTCAATAGCCATCTTGCTGTCGCATGTACAGTTTGAACTCAGGAACAATTGCTGACTTTTCTAGTTTTTTCTCAACTCACTTCGCTTTCGCTTACGGCTATCTAGACTACATTGGATATAAGCTTCATAATATAAGTAGATAACATAGTTATGCAAGTCTTCGGCTGGCGTGAAGCTCAATATTTCATTGGACTTAAAATGCAGTTCAGGTGATACACGATCGAGGAGATGGCAGGATTTATGTGAGTGTCTCCATTAAATTCATAAAAAAAAAAAAATTTAAAACATTGTATCTGAAAGCCTTATTATCGTTGTGTGCAGAAATTACCTATAGATACTTTTTCATTCACATTTCATTTCTTATTCAGCGAAAGAAAATGTTTAAAAATTAAACCTAAGAACCGTAAAACCCAAGAGAAATCCTGAATGATTATTTCTTATCAAACTATGACCTTCCGATCATAGGAAGAGGAAGCCCTAATATTTTACTATTAATAATTTATAAATCAAACGCACAAATAAAGATAAGGTGGAATACGCCATTTTTCTCTGAGCCATTTAAATCAGCCTTTAATAATCTGTCAAGTACTAAGCTAATATTCTAAGTATGAAAACTTCACTAGATAAATCCACGCGATCAAATTTTATACCACCTTATAACTCCTATGTAGATATTGAATAGCAAAACTGAGCGTCTAGTTTAATTAACAGTTCATAAACAGTATAAACTTCATGAAGCGCAGTAAAGGATATTTCTAACACTGAGCATTTCATTTTGCGAACCTAAACATGTTTCTGAATCTATTATGTGTATCCATTTTGGCAGGTTTATCACATGGTTAGGTTAAATCTTTCGTATTTCCACAGGTTTTTTTTTGGCAATATATATTGTTAGGTTTTTATTAAGTAATTTTTTTTAAATATAGTTACTTTGTAGAATAGTTGCTAGGAACAATGTAAAACAATGTAAAAATATACTTTTTGTTTTTGTGTTTGATGAAGGTGTGAAGGTGAAAACTTGCTTTTTTGTTTTGGTTTTTTTTTTTTTTATTCACTTTTAGAACTGCACTTTATTTTTTTGTCCATCGTGCCTTATTCAATATCGTGCTTGAGGCTTTAAAACTGCAATTTGATATTCAAACTATCATGTATGAGCAGTGTACCATTATTGATTTTAATTTACCACAATGTGTCCGCACACGCCTTCACCAATTTAACAATGATTTGTTGTCAATATTGGTAGTTTTTATTTTTACCCCTACTTTTAAGAGTCAGTGACAATACAAATTTCTTATCATTATGCATAAATAAAACAGGCTGCTGGTCTTTTTTTTTTTTAATTTCCATAATGATCTACATAATGAGGCTTTTAATACCTTGTTAATTTACATGTTTGAGGCTATATAAATACCTTGTTAGTTAACTTGCTAGAGGCTATTAATACCTTGTTGTTTTTTCTAAAGTCCCTTCAACATCTTACCCATCTTTCGCGTAAGTATAGCTCATGATCTCTCACTCCCTTTCTCTCTTTCTATTTCTCTCTCTCTCTCTCTCTCTCTCTCTCTCTCTCTCTCTGTCTCTCTCTGTCTCTCTCGCTGTTTCTCTCTTTTTATAACTCTCTGTCTCCTGTTATAATTATCTCCTTAATTTTTCTATCTCCCTGTACCTCGCTTTCGATAACATATACTAAACTTAAACTATCCATACATTTATTGTCGATTAATCTACTTATCTATCTTCTTTCTTTATATCTATATATCCATCTTTAGCTCGTCTTTTCATCTTGAATTTTTATAAAGCTGTATCTATGAGTCGTCTTTCTACTTTTATCTTAATTTTGGTTTCAGTGCCCAAACGTCTGAATTCTTTTTCTCTCTAAGAAGCATCTGTTTTGTCATTCAATCTTTCGATCAACATCACGGTAAACACAGCAGTACTGGTTCCCATAAATGCTATTTTATTTGAATTACACATCATCAATATTATCTACCATGGTCATCCTTCATTTTTCTCTTTAAATCATGTCTTATGTTTTCTCAAATTCATTCTTGGTAAGCTTATTTACACAGTTGTTCATAATGTGTTCCCACCAGAGGTCACTTTTAAATTCCTTAATCGATTACCTCAATGGACTCAAAGGCCTGCTACAGTGAAAGCATTTTATGTGCATGTTGGAACGTCAACAATATCATCTTACCAACAACGTCTAGCTTACTTCCCTCTTTACATTCCATACGAACTGAGGAAAAAAATTGACGTCGGATAACAATGAAAGCAGATAGATAAGCTTATAGTCTACATCCGAGTCTTTCATTTTAGGGAATAAGAATATTGATGACTATGTTGTGAGAGATATTTATGGCATACACGGTGAGACTTAGAAAGCTTTAAAAGCTTTCGATCGAAAAGAGATGAATAATGAACAGTAAGAGAAAATTGTCATAACACACGATAGAACACTTGTATAACTGTAATAGCAGCAGCAACAGCAGTAGTAGTAGTAGTAGTAGTAGTAGTAGTAGTAGTAGTAGTAGTAGTAGTAGTAGTAGTAGTAGTAGTAGTAGTAGTAGTAGTAGTAGTAGTAGTAGTAGTAGTAGTAGTAGTAGTAGTGTTACATGTTGTAGTAGTAGAAGTAGTAGTAGTAGCACCAGCTGCTGCAAGTCGTAGTTGTTCTGTAAAAAACATCAGAATTATTAGTGTTATACATCTTGTTCATGTTTTTGCCAGATTTTATGTGTTTGTCATAATGCAAGTAATACGAGCTTGAATGAACTGGCTTCGCCATTTTTTAACTTTTCACTGCAAACGAATTCGTTTAAGAATGGTATACTTTTTAAGATATTGTTTTAAATCTCTGGTCTTTTAACACACCTAAAAGCCAAACTGACTAAATTTGTGAATTTTTTCTTAGTCTGACTATCGTAACTGCATGAACTAAAGATTTCCCTAAAACTTGGGCTATAGTTAAAGGAGTATTTCCAAATATTTTTTCTAAAACCGCCACCTTTTATAGTAGATAGAAAGTACCAAAAAATAGTCACTTACAATAAAACTTTTCGTGAGGGCTACGACTATGACGATTTATTTGTAACGGTCTATACTGTCCATGTATGGATTTGCAATCTGTTTCCCTTTCATGAAATAAACATCAAGTTGATCGTTAAGTGGTCAAGTATGTCTTTTAATATATTTTTATCATGCTACGGTAATAGAGAGAAAAGATTTAGAGAATTTGTGTCTTAGACATGAGTAAATCTTAAACAACCAGTAAAATGTTTTGGCTTTGAAAGATAAAAAAGTAAAGGAATTAATCTATTCGTATTTTATTACCGTTCATTTTTAAGATAGTGTCCTCAAAGATTGTAAATAAAAATATATTTCAAATTGATCCTTAGAGGTTAAATACTTTTCTTCTATGTCCAATGTTTTAGGATTCCTTTTAGGACTTTCTCATTATTGATGTTCTATGCCGCGGGAAACACTTGCAAATAAGAATGAATTTTAAACTAAAAGTATTCTACGTGGCTCAAGGCATTAGGTAGTGTAAAGACACAAAGAGAAATAGCTACACCTCGCGAAGTAATGTAACCAAACTTATAGCTTTCAAAGAAAACCATGTTCCGACTAAAATTGAATGTCATTGTTTTTAGCTTTATTTTACAACTTAATATCCTCTATCTCAAACTGCTTATGTAATGAGAGCGTACACCGCTTGTTCTTTTAACTCTAGCTTTGCTCTTTGGCCTAATTTACTGTCTTTATACTTTGATAAAATATATCTATGTTATCC
Source organism: Elysia crispata (assembly GCA_033675545.1). Lineage (NCBI taxonomy): Eukaryota > Metazoa > Mollusca > Gastropoda > Plakobranchidae > Elysia > Elysia crispata. The sequence continues at coordinate 1,362,516 of JAWDGP010003399.1, read as the reverse complement.
CAATTACTATGACAAAAAATGACGATGATCAAGACGTTTGCTAATAGAGAGAAAAGACTGACCCTGATTTCCATAAACCATCGATTTTTTTCCTTTTTTTTGTTATATGTGTTCATCTTATCATTTTTTTTACTTTAAGAGAGCAGACTTAACTCCAGTCTTGAAAAAAAAAATCAGAGCCTTAAGCTCGAATTGCACCTCGTTCAGAATATTTGTTAATAATACATATTCTCTTAAATGAAATAATAGTATTCATAGCTCGACGTTCCGAAAACCGCAAAGTTTTTTTGCTGTTGTTGTTGTTATTGTTGTTTTAAGAGGAACTCCTTGGATTTAGAAAATGTTTATAATTTTCGTTGGTTTTCTTGTTATTTTCATTTTGTTTCACATTTAGCGCAAAAGCTTTAGTTCTACTTTGACTGAGCACTTGATTCCGTATGAAAAGTAAGGCTGCGAAGGCCTCAGCAAAAATTTTGTATTCAGTTTACAAATGAAGGACTTCGACTTATTCAAAGTCCCTGTATTATTTTTTTTCAAAGAATCTTTGGGTTTTTTAATTGTCATCCTCTTAGTATAATCTCCCTCCTCCTTAACTTTGTCAGCCTGTTTCCTTATCATTATTACCTTCAAAATAACAACATTCTCACATGTGGAAAAGACGCACAAATTAAGCCATGAACTCTGGCATATTGCTTCTTTTATGCTCCGAAGTCTTGTCATAAATATTGAAGCGACTGAATGTCATCATGGGTTGGTGAAGGTGATAAATAAATCTATGACAATAAATACTTCAAAAATGAAAATTTATCCAAATAATTCTGCTAAACAAGATTAAATTTAATTTGAATTACTCAACTTTATCTCAGCGTAGCCCCAAGGGGAGAAAACAATTTATGCAGCTCTAAGACTTTACGAATCATCTTCTTATCCCTAAAATACAAAATATCAACTGCATATGACAGGTTTTAGTGCCCAGTTTTCTTAACGCTTCTATATAAAAAAAAAATTGCCGGCAACATGAACACGGTTGAAGCATAGTTTTTTGTGTTCTTTTTCTTTCCATTTTCGTTTCCTTTTTTTATTTGTGTGTTTTGTGTTGGTTTTTTATTTCATAAACATCGAATGACAGATGAAAAGGAGAGAAGAAGAAGAAGAGTTGAGGAGGCTGAAAGGAGAAAAAAGGTACAAATATAGACAGGCGCACTGAGAGACAAAGAAAGAGACATAAACAAAGAGAGAGGAAAAGTCATAATAAATATGAGACAAACAAAAACATTTAGAGATAGATAGAAAGATCGAATGATAGATAGGTAGATAGATAAGTGGATAGATATAAAGATAGTTGTAGATAGATAGATAGATAGATAGAGAGAGAGAGAGAGAGAGAAAGAGAGAGAGAGAGAGAGAGAGAGAGAGAGAGAGAGAGAGAGAGAGAGAGAGAGAGAAATGTCTACACAAATGAAATACCTAGAATAAATCCAAATCAAGATCTATAAGTATTCTTGCTACTGAATTAAATCTTATCGGTATAAATTTATTAGGTTTTTTTTTTAACACGTAGATTATTCGGTTTTTGAAAACTAGGGCTGCCTTTTTTGTGGAGCTCAAAATATGAATCACAGAAAACACTTATTCAATTGTACATTAGCTTAAATTTAATTAAAATAATTACATGTCTCGCTATTTCGCACTCGCGATCTCGTCACTTGCTTAAAAACATTCTAGAGTTTAAACGTTCTCTGTTAAATTATGTGACTTCTTGATTTTATGGATTTGTTCCACGGCCACCTGGCTCGAATCTATGTTTAATCTGACTGTCACGTTGAAATGATTGCAAATTTTTATTGCGAGGGCCATATTATGGATAGAAAAGAATACATTCAACTAAATCTATTGATCTTATTTCTTCTATCTTGGTACAAATGTGAACCATTAATTTTCTGAAAAGGTCCAGAAAATATAATCGTTTGTGGTTTGGTTGCTTTCAGTCTAGTGTAAATTTATTATCGATTTTTTGTTTCTTCCTTAATAGCCTCACAATTAGCGAAAGAAGAAAGAAAGAATCGATTTTGGATTTAATGAATTTTTTCTGTAATAATTATATCGTTAACACGATTGCATTGCTTTATTCATTTATTACGGCTGTTTATTTTTAAAAGAAAATATTATATGGCAATACTTGAAAGAAAATGTATTGATATTATTATACCTTGTAGTATTTAACAAACAGAAAAGAACAAAAAATGAAGGACTAAAAGAAAGATATCAATGAGAATAATGGAGAAAAAAGCATTAAGTAATGAGAGCATAAAATGAAGAAATCTGGGTAAAGCGTGAGAAAAAAAATGGAGAATTAAAAGAAAACACTAATAATAGACTTTAGCCACACTGGAGAAGATAGACATAAGGAAATAAAGGTGCGATAGCCAAAGAATGGCATAAGAATGGATGAAGAAAAATAAAGAAACAAAGAAAAGAAGAGGAAACAATACATTCGCCTATACAAGTAGGGAGAGGAAAGAGAAAGAGAGAGATAGAAAGATCGTCATATACAGACAGAATGAGAGAGAGAGAGAGAGAGAGAGAGAGAGAGAGAGAGAGAGAGAGAGAGAGAGAAAAGACAGGTGATAAGTGATAAGATAAGAGAGAAAGAACGAAAAAGAGACAGATAGAGCAATAAAAGCAGACGCACACACACTTAGAGAGAGAGAGAGAGAGAGAGAGAGAGAGAGAGAGAGAGAGAGAGAGAGAGAGAGAGAGAGAGAGAGAGAAAGAGAAGCATAGAAGATAGATAGATAGATAGTGAGAGAGTGTGTGCTTGTGTATGTGTGTGCCGGTGCACATTAGCAATCTGCAATAAACTGTCTGTTATAAAACGCGCATAATAAAGATCTGGGCCTTATAGGGATGCCGTGAATGTCATTTGAACTCCGCGGGTGGGATGACTTAAAAGCCCAGGCCAACAACGTTCGTTGAACAGTTTTGTGTTAGGGAGACTTTGCTACTTTTTTAGCCTGCGGCCACACAAACGTCATTAAAATTATAATGTAAATGGATTTTCAAAGGTTTCACATTTGTCGGTCAAATACTGGCCATGAATTGGTTGGTGAGTCTGAACTATGAATAGTAAAAGAAGCACAGTATGGTTTTTCGCTTAGTTTTATTACTTTACGGTTTCTTTTAACACGATTATTACTGAATTGTTTTCTCACTATATGCCTTTTGGCACAGTTTTTTTTAAATAATGAAATAGTTTGTTTGCTAGACTTAATAATCATTCTGTTCCGATCTCAATGTAAGTTTTCAATAAATGTCGTTTGAGACTGTAAGGGCACTTTTGTTATTGCCTCATGAAACACGACGGCCACCATTAAAACGCTCTTTAAAGCCTCCACTTATCAGGGTCTTTGTTTTGTTTTGTTTTTTTGTCTTTCACTTTTTTGTCATGTTGTTTAGTTTGTTTCGTTTTGACATTATGGATTTTACTTATACTCCAAGTATGAACTTTGAAGCTTGGATCTATTAATTTTTTTTAATAGTTCTACCTGTTCGAAGTGACAAGCAGAAATCTGAGCATTATACATTAAGCTAGGACTTTGCCTTTGTCAAAAAATATCCGATTTATCAGAAAGGGGATTTTCGAAAAATTTAAATCTTTCCACTCCTACATAGCTGAATAATACGAGGTATACGGTGAGTAATGGCTATTAGGTGAGAAGACTTTTTTTTCACATATAGAGTTATAAACACAAAACAGAAACTGGTCATCCACTTACTGTTACTCATTTTCCTCGTCAATTTTGTAAAACTAGTCTTCTGGAAAACTTTCGGAAATGCTCAAAACTTATTCGTTATCTTCAGAATTATGTACATTAAATTAAGAGCATGGTAGTGCCTTTTCAACATGCTGAATCAGTGCAACAAAAGTTTCTATAAAATGGTTCAATTTTTTTTAATGAAAAGCATGAAAGATGGTCATAGACTGTGTCAGTATGAGGGATTATGAGCATGTCTATCGCGCACTCAATCTAGGCCTTATTTGTTTTATTATGAAAGCAGGGATAACATAGTTTGTTTCCTTTGCTCGATAGCTTGTTTGATATAATATCTCCAGGTTTAGATATGTTCAGGAAACATGACTAATGTGCTTTCTTCTTAATGAAATAAGTAGCTGAACCTAGATTGACGTATCGCTAACAATTTAATTAACCTGTGAAGAATGCGCCCGCAAAATTTTCTTTTCATTTTTTCTTTTTTTTTTCTTTTCTTTTTTTTTAAATCTCCGATTGAAATTATGGTCCACTTATTCTATCGAGATTAGCAAATAAATGAAAATAGTTCAAATTCCTAAGGCCATTCATTTTCAGGATGAATTTTATTGAAAAGGCTAAGTCACCCTCTTTGACAGTTTTCTAATATTTATATTCCTCATAATTGCTTTAAATCTTTGATGGCCGATATGAAATCATTTAGAAGTAGTAACTCAAATACATCTTTTCTGGTCTTATTCTATACCCACCGACTGTAGTCGCTAATCATCCTTTTGTTTTTATTACAGGTGGACGGGTAAAATATTCTGGCGTGGCTATCATCATACTCTTGACGAAGCGGATGTGTATGATGTGCTACCGCAAGACTCCACAGTCAAGCTCTCGGATAAACTAGCACGGTATGTGTATATTTGGTAACCAATCCTTTTGTGAGTCCTTTACGCGCTCAACCTTTGCTCCAAATTGTATGCAAGTTGTGAATGCAACACTGACGAAGTGCTTGGGGTTTCAGGTTACCATTAATGGTTTTTCTTTCTTTTGTATCGAGATGAGAGAACACAATTTTAGATAAACAAATTATTGCGTGTTGATTGAAATTTAAAAAATAAAAGATATTACATTAATCAAAAATGTTGATTTCGTTTCTTTAGAGATATAATGGTTATAGACAGTGATAAAATGCTAGTCCTCTAATTCATTTTCTTTGTTTTAGATTATTCTACAATAATTTTAATCGGGGAAAAAGATCTTTGAATAATAAGATGTGTGAGTGGTTAGGGTTCTCGGAGAAACTTCTTTTATTCGTCTACTCTCCTTTGTCCCGTTCCTGTCTATGCCTGGTGTTTTTATAATTTTCTGACTGACCTATTCTTTTGGAATTAAAAGTCACCTTCACGTTCATTAGAACTCTGTTACAATACGCAATAAATTAATGCCATGAGTTACTAAACTAGGGTTATGTTGAATCAATTTAAAGAATATGAAAGATAAGTTAAGAATCTGCTCACATATCAATTGATGTTCAGTTATATGGCTCAGACTACCTTATTAAAGCCTGGCGATATTTGCTGGTCAAAATTGGGCAATATTGTGGCCAAACTGTTGCAATTACACCAATCTTGATTCTCAGAGAATGGGAGAAGGAACTCTACAAGTATAAAACCGGCGGATGTCCATCTTTATCAAGAGCCCTGTGGAGATGTTACCGCCGACAGATTTTGGCTTTTACCTTCCTCATCTTCCTCGAGGTAATCTGGCAATGGCCAGTTGTTTTCTTAAACAATTTAATTAATTACAAAATTCATGGTTATTGACTTATGACTTTTAAGAAGAAACACTATACTTTATCATTCTATTCAGATCTGCAAAAAGGTTATCAGAAGTGTGTTTTGTCACCATTGCTATCATTATCATAAGGATTATCCACATCGTTGCTATGAATATAAGGGTGGTAAAAACCGGATTAATTTCATTTGTTCTATATATTTACCGTTTTATTGCCATAATTTACCCCTAATTTATCATACAATGTTATCAGTCAAGCAGTAACCTATTCAAAGTCAATAAGCCGTACCAATAATCAATATGCGAATAACCGAAACAAATGAATAACGCCGATAATAGCCCTCTTAGCTTACAAAATATGAGAATAAGATCAATACTGTGTGACTCAGCACTAAAAGTCTGAGAGCTTAATCAAATGTGTTTTTGGCCCTAGAAAGGCAGAGGGAAAGAAAGATGGAATGAATGAGCAGGAAATTGATGGGTTCATGTTGGATTGAACAGCGCTTAATTAGAGAGAGTAATGTCAGAAGATATTTTTTAGCTCATCTTAAAAGAAACTAAATACCATCATATCTGACTCAAGAATGAGATATACTGTCACAGCTATTTTCAAAATAAACAACCAGGTAGAATCTTTTATAATTATAATCATTATCGCTTCTCGCTTTCTGTCTTCCTCTCACTTCCTATTTCTTTATTCATTCTATCTTCCTTCTCTCTCTCCCGCTCTCTCTCTCTCTCTCTCTCTCTCTCTCTCTCTCTCTCTCTCTCTCTCTCTCTCTCTCTCTCTCTCTCCTTTATCTCCCATTGTGTATTTATTGTGCAAGAAAATATAATTGTGAGAAAATACGAATAAATTAATTCCTTTATCTTTTTATCTTTCAAAGCCAAAACATTTTACTGGTTGTTTAAGATTTAGTCATGTCTAAGACACAAATTCTCTAAATTTTTTGAGTGACAAGTTTGCTTATAAACAAAATGAAGGTTTAAACAATCAAAGAGAACGAGGCATTGATAAATGATAAATATTGATTCGATGCTATTCTTTTAATTTGCATGTAAACTCGAAGTCATGTTTAATCTTATGTCCCAGGAATGTCTGAGGATGATCCAGGCCTACCTTATGGGAAGATTCATCGGCCTTTTCGAGAGTCTTCACGAAGGCGATGTTGTTCTCGCAAGTGGTGCTGATGCTGCGGTACTTCCCACAGGTGTTTCCCACAACATTTCATCGTACGAAACTTCATCATCTTCGTCTAAGTCCATTTCACGGCCCGAGGTGTACATCCTTATTCCTCTGATTGCAGTGACTTATCTCACCAATGTCTTTCTCGATCACAATTTCTTTCATCATGGCTACAGAATGAGAGTGGCTACAACATCATTGATATATAGAAAAGTGGGTAGATTTTTTTGCAACATATATCGACTGCTGCCACCAATGGCAACAATGCTTTTTTTATTTTCTTCTAATGTATCTACTGTTGCTGCTGTTGCTTCTACTACTACTACTACTACTACTACTACTACTACTACTACTACTACTACTACTACTACTACTACTACTACTACTACTACTACTACTACTACTACTACTACTACTACTACCACTACTACTACTACTACCACTACCACTACCACTACCACTACCACTACCACTACTACTACTACTACTACTACTACTACTACTACTACTACTACTACTACTACTACTACTACTACCACTACTGCTACTACTACTACTACTACTACTACTACTACTACTACTACTACTACTACTACTACTACTACTACTACTACTTTTTTCTCTTTGGTTTTCTATTCTCCCTGAAGCCAAATTTTAGATTGAAAATAACATAATCTTTAGTATAGTCATTATGTGCGGTACTTTTTATTCTTTTAATATTCTTAAATAATAGTTAAATGAATTTTAAATATTTGATAAATTTAGGTCGACATAATTATATGGTTCATTTTTGTAAATGATGGAAGCTTTTTCTTTCACATTATTTATTTTGCTTCAGGTGATGCGATTGCGAAGTGCCTCCCTTAATTCCTCAACTATGGAAACTATTATGAATTTGGTCACCAAGGATATGGATGTCTTTCCATTGGTAAGTTGAACGAAAACCTGAAATGAGTTGGTTTTGGACACACGTAATCAAAGTACTTGAGGATTGATATAATTAACTTTTGTTAAAAAAAAAAATAGCCGTCGCTGAGAGAAACCATTAGGTATAATGCTTCAAAGTTTATCTTATAGGCCATTAAGCCTGTACTCCACAAGTTTGTTTAATCTACAATAACCTTTACTCTTGTGAAACATTAAAAAAATTTAACTATTTAAGTCTTTGGCAATGTCCGTCTATTAAAAGAGAAGTAAAAATAAAATATTAAAATGAAAAGCTATTATTTCAATTGCTAGAGTAAATAGTTTTGCAATCACCAATTTGCTCTCCTGTATGATAGCCATTGTTGTCAAACCATTAACTAAAACCGCCAATTATTATCTCTTTGGGCATTTAATTCATAAAATTTAACTGCATTGTTGCAAAACCTGAAAAAAAAAAAAAAACACTCAAATTTCACTTTGCTGGTCAAAATGTGACACTGCACTAAACACTAAGTAGATCCATCACGATGTTTTTAATAGAGCTTTCATTTCCAAGTGTAACTTTTTTTCCTCGCTCTACTTAAATTAAGCATGTCAAAGATAGTGAGGCACTTTAAAACCTGCACCAATTATCCACTTTCAATAATAATGGAATTTGTTTTTCAAAATTATTGATGCAAATACTTGGCGGTTTTTGTTTTTTTTACTGCTTTCTGCTTGAATTCAATATATCTTTTTAAAAATTTTATTTCTGTGAGTGTAATTATGTTGGTAAGCAATTTAAAAACAATAATGAAGTATTGAATATGACCAAATTAAAGGGATAGCGAAAGCAGAGATGATAAAACCTGTTAAGTCTATAGGATTCAGAAATTCATATCTTTAGCCTATTTTCAAGAGCTTCAGTCTGGTTTGCGTTGGAGTGAATCCACTTTTTGTCTTCCAGGTTGTATTGCCAGCAACATATATTTTGATTGGCCCTGTTCAGCTGGGTGTGACATGTTACATGATGTGGGAGTGGTTAGATCTTGGCTCCGCCTGTGTGATAAGTCTCATCCTTCTTTTACTATTGTTTCCCATGCAAATCTTCATGGGAAAACTCTCAAGAGCTTTAAGGTAAACCAGTTTGTTTGTTTTTTATATAGATTTCTGGCTGGCTGGCTCTCTCTCTCTCTCTCTCTCTCTCTCTCTCTCTCTCTCTCTCTCTCTCTCTCTCTCTCTCTCTCTCTCTCTCTCTCTCTGAATCTCTCTATATCGGTTCGTCTGTCTGTCTGTCTCTCTCTCTCTCTCTCTCTCTCTCTCTCTCTCTCTCTCTCTCTCTCTCTCTCTCTCTCTCTCTCTCTCTCTCTCTCTCTCTTTTTTTTCGGTCTTTTTTCTAACTCTTGCATTCAACTCAAACTCAATTCTGAATTTTAGCCTTTTGCTCCCATACGCCTTTTTTAGCAGCACTAACCTTAGAATCTGGAGGTTTTAAAACTGTGCTCTACAAATTAAATTTTATTTTTTAGTGGACTCATACGATCTGGAAACCGCAAACGTCCATCAATTTTTAATGCACTTTCAACTTAAAAGCTACTATCTTTGATTTCCTCTTTATTTTTATATTAAATTAAACATTTTTAACATGAATTATAACTTATTTGTATATTTAAAGTGAAATTATTCATTTTACGATGAATCATTTTCTTCTGTTTAATGATGAGCATAAGACTCATTTCCAAACCAAAATGTCAGTGACTGTCTTGTATCTCTAGGGAAAAAATGGATTCTCTGAGCAGTACACGGCTACGCATTGTTCAGCTTGTTATGTCAGGTCTGGAGGAAATGAAGATATCCAACCTGACCCAGTTCTGTTGCAGAGTAGTGGCACGAGCCAGAAGGTGAGGGCCCTACGCAGAGGTTTATAGATCACACATCTGACTGAAGTGCAATTCGAGTTTATCTTTGGCCAAAATAGATGAAATAAGCTTGTGCTTATTGTGACATTTTATGAACATGCAACTGTTCTCTGAAAAATTGTTCAGTTTGTGAAGAAAATTAAACGGACTGTTAACTTGTTACTTGGAGAATGCAGCGAGAAATTCCTTTTTGATAGACAGACGTAGCAACAGACGTAGCAACAGACTTTTTGTTATGACCAAAAGATATCATATCGTGTTTACATTATGCAGAGATTTAAAAAATTTACATAATAATAGTAATAAAAATAATAATAATAATAATAATAATAATAATAATAATAATAATAATAATAATAATAATAATAATAATAATAATAATAATAACAATAATAAAGGAAGAAGAAGAAGAACAAGAAAAAGTACAAGATAAATGATAAGAATAGTATTAATAATAATAAGAAGAAGAAGAATAGGAATGAGAATGTGAATTATATGAATAATAGCAACTGTCGGTTGACAAAAAGTTCACTCTTATTTATAGATTAGTTTACTAATTTTATAATCTATATCCTATAGCTAAAATTATGAAGTAAAAATAAAAAAAAATTAATTTGCAATCACAGGCTTTCAAACTATCTTCAGGTGTGAGCTTCATCACATGGCAAAACTCGGTCGCTTGCAAGCCCTTAACAGCTCTCTGACCTTGACTTCAGGCAAGGTTGTCATTATGGCCACATTCCTGGTGATGATTGTGTCAGGCAAGGAGGTTAGCTCGCGCCAGGTGTTCACAGCTCTAATCCTGGAGGAGTCGTTGCGAGTGAGTCTCAGTCTTCTGTTGCCCTCCGGAATGCTGGCTCTAGCAGACACCCTGGCCACGCTCCGGAAAGTTGAGGTGGGTTCAGAGTTTCTGCTGTAACTTTTGCCACTATTCATGTACTTAACGTGTTTAAAAAGAGGCTGCTGGTGTATGAGTTTACATGCGATGTCAATTGTACAGGATTTTACAATATGAACATTTTATAATAGGATCTGCTCCTATACCCGTCCAAGTCAAGAGGACGGAAAAATATGACCGATTCGAATAGTTGGAAAATTGACTAAATGATTGGTTCATTGTTTGTTTGAAAAATCCAGTCTTTTGTAAACATTGAGCACAGACTTTAGGTATATCAAAATAAAGTCAATGTCTTGAGAGAGCTGACCAGAGAGGAAAGAGACAGAGAGCAATTAAAATGAAAATTGATTTACTTTGTTGTCTTAGAGAGAATGAGGATTATGATGTCTAGCTTCAAATATTTTACTTTTAAGTCAAGGACCAGAAAGATCCGTGTAGACAATTGTCTGCATATTATTCAATTGGAAACAGTGACTCTATATTTTAACTAAATCGGCCACTTCACATTTTTAAAAATTATTTAAAGAGATGCCCGTGTCTAGATTTATACAAATGCATTTTTTAGTATCTCCATCTAGATCTTGACAGATGGTACTTTTTAAAAACAATTCTATATTCTATATTATATATATATACATATATATATATATATATATATATATATATATATATATATATATATATATATATATATATATATTTAAAGAAAAAAAAGCGTATTGATTGAGACCAATCTTTGTTAAAACTATTAGTAAGCCTACACAATTTTAAAGCTAAAACAGGAGAGATTTCTATGTTCATGTTTCAAGTGTGCAAAGATTGTAGCCTATATGCCTTGTTTTATGGCTTTTCTAGCACTCAAAGTCAACAATAATTGTTGCTGAGGATGTAGGGAATAAAATAATCAGGTGTGTCTGGAACTGAATGTAAGCCAACATCAAGTTAAGAAGGGAGATTCAGAGAGCAGTAAACACTTTGGAGGCAGATGTTTTATTTTTTTTCAATTGACTCCTCTTTTTCCCCACTGATATTCATTGCCAGGAAATCTTGTTACTACCTGAAAGGGCATCTACTTTAGTCCGGCCACCAAATCTGTCTCTCACGGACAAAATTTCTATCCACTTCAATAGCTATTTTGCCAGCAAACAAAAGGTATTTGGTTTACACAATAGCATAGATTTAGAATTTGTCTCATAGCCTATAATCATTGACCTATACCACTGGTCTTTACAATTATCTTTAACAACAATTATTCCTGAAATTTGTTTTATTTTGTTTTTAAAGTGTTTATCAATCCCTTTCTCCTATTTATCCTCTGTAATATTACCAACATAAATGTATCTTTCGCAATATTTTGTCGGGAACGTTCACCAATCTAAACTAGAAAATCTCAAATTTCACTGCCAGTTTACCTTTCTGTATAATTTTCAATTTGCATGTCACTGTCTTTTAGTCTTCATTTTCTACCTTTCTCGTTTATCTTTGTGTCTGCCTGCCTGCCTCTCACTCCCTGTCTGTTTCTATCCCTATCTTTCTGCATCTGCCATCCCATTTCACTTTCTTTTGATTTCGTGTCATAGCTCAATTTTCCTCACCGCTATATCTTACGTTGAGATTCTCTCCCTCTCTCTCTCTCTCTCTCTCTCTCTCTCTCTCTCTCTCTCTCTCTCTCTCTCTCTCTCTCTCTCTCTCTCTCTCTCTCTCTCTCTCTCTCTCTCTCTCTCTCTCTGTGCCCCCTTGAAAGGGGAAAAAAATCAATACAACATTTTTTTCTTACTTTGATCCTATCAGAGCTTTGATGCCCCTATGGTCTTAGTCAACATAGATTTGGAAGTCCAAAAGGTAAAAAGAACAGTTGCCAGATTTATCCAAATTAGTAAGTTAATATTATGGTTTTAATTATGAGTGGCATTTTTGTTGTAATTTGGCTCATATGGGGAAAACTAGTATTGAAAATGGTGAAGAGCTTAATCAAATTCTTTATTGGGGTTGTTTGTTTCATCATTTTATTGTTAGTTTAACTAATCATTTGCTAGTGTACATTATCTCATAATTATTTTCTTAGATATTTATTCACATTTGATTGGCCTAACTCATTATTCTTTTAAATTCTACCAGTCAAAATTGTACTGCATCGTTGGACCTCCTAGCTGTGGAAAGGTACTTTATACTTTCATTTTTATAACGTTTTTTTAGGCTTTTCTAAACTAAGGTCAAAAAGTTTTTAACAAAAGCAGTACAAGTAGGCCTAACTTTCAACATTGATGATATCAAACGAAAATAATACTCATAGGGATACTCATTACATGTGTGAGAGAAATTAATTGCTGTCTCATATGAGTTTTTATGTATGGATGTAACGCATGGACAATAAGAAAACGAACTGATGTCTTAATTATTTTAATTTATTATGAATTCATAAAAAATGACTAACTCTCAAGGGATCAAATAAAAATTAAAAAAAAAGAGAAATAAGTCAACAACTGGTAAAATGTTTGGTTAGAAAACACATTAGATTGTATTACTTGGGTATCTCAAAAGTTAATGAATCCAGCCAGAGGTCAATCATGGTAAAAGATCTAAAATTTCATGGAAAAACTGTATAGTGAAATACTTATTGAAGTGCATCATTGAATCATAGGATAGAAAACTGGCTGGTAAATGGTCTCTAACAACAGTTGGCAAGAATTTGGGTGATTGTACTGATGTAATGTCAGTTACTGAACACATGTTTTACAAATTAGATTTTCTTTGCTTCTCAGCCGTCATTCGTTCTCTCAATGAAACCATGAAAGAAACAAGTCTGTCCATTCTTTTTCCACTGACTTCAAATTTATTAACAGAGTTGCCTTCTGCTGGCTGCTCTGGGTGAACTTGAGCGTCACAAAGGACATGTCCTACATGAGGGACGGATGGGTTACGTCGCCTCCCAACCATGGCTCTGCCCTGGAACCATCAGGGATAACATTGTATTTGGAGCAGAGTTTTCACATTCTCGTTACACACAAGTCCTGGGCGCATGTGCTCTTAATCAGGTAAAATAAGAAAGTTAACAGTAAAGAATCAAAAGTTGATTCTCAATAGGAATAGTAGGCTAATTATTTAGAATCCAAACCTATTTATAGATCTTTTTTAAAGTTCTCTGTCATATAGGTTTAAATACATGCGCAGCTATGCATTTCTGAAAGGCAGAGCCCCATAATGGCATTTTGCAGCTACCGCAAGTCTTCTTTATATGTATATATGTTTAGAAAGATCTTAAAATAGATTTGGAAAATACAGAATTAGTCGATTTCCCCTAGTAAATGTCTATAATCTTTCTCAAAGGCAAGGTTGTTGTTCTTTTTGAAATTCAAACAGAAAAATATTCAGCAAGAACAATTTTGTGTTCTGATGTAGTTAACAAATAAGCTATTTGTTCACCACCTTACTTTGTGAACATATTAAAAATATGAAAAGCGTGTCATTTAAACTTTTAATTTCTATAGGTTGTGGATGCCCTAGCTCTGAGAGATCAAACAGTAGTTGGTGAGAGGGGACTTTCTCTGGATCATAGTATCCAGGTCAAAGTTACTCTAGCAAGGTAAGTATATGACCTGCTTTGAAAATTCAGCTGTTCTTGTCACTGAAAAGCATGATGGTTGACAAAAAAGTCAGAAGCTGAGAATATTGGTTTTGTTTACAAATGACATTTTATTACCTTTCATAGATGATTTGATTATTTGATTTGGAACCATGTTGGCTATTGTAACACTATAATATATAGTCAAAAACAAGATGTTAGCCATGTAGCATGGAGGGTAAATGAAAAGAGTAATGAGACAATGACTGAGATACAAAAAGAAGTTTAATAGACAAAAAAAAACATACAAGAAGCATTGCACTCACTAAATCGAAGAACAAGAAAAGAGGGATATAGAAATGAGAAATCACAAAGAAAAAGAAGAAGGGCAAAAAATTACTGAAGATATAAATGATAATGAAAAGAGATTTTAAAAATCAAGGAAGGAGAGGAGAAGATCATATGTAGAAATTAACGAAGAATAGGAAAGGTTATACATTTATGAATTAATGGTACAAAAAGAAAAATAATCAGAGTCAGTGGTGGAAAGGTAAAAGAATATAAATGTTATTAAAATCTATACCTTTTAAGCAAAAGAAAATTTAAATTTAATAGTTTTATACCTGCAAAATTTACTGTTATTTATACCAACATTGATTATTTAAACTTAAGCTCAACATGATGGAAATATCTGTTAAGTTACACTTAATCAATCCATAGATAGTTTCTATCTCCCTCCACAAGTCTTCTTTTTTTAATCATTATCTTCATAAAAATACAATCTGTATCAATCAAACAATTGAAGAATAACTTATATAAATCACTACAGTTGAGCTAAGTGTTTTTCCTATTTTGGGAAAATCAATGCATTGTTCATAACAAAATTATCATTTTAGCAATATTTACTTTATTTTATGCTTCAGAGCTGTATACCAAAACTGTGACATTTACCTCATTGATGACATTCTGAGAGGGATGGATACAAAGTCAGCTATGCACATATTCAAAAAGTAAGTTTAGAATTACATGCTCATCAAAGCTTTCGTTGATTGGAATAAAAATAGGTATCTTTTATTTTGTGTGTTATAGTATTGTCATATGCAAGGTAGAGCTGAGCACCTAGTAAAACGTTTCAAACCCACAGTGTTAAGATCCTGATCAAAGGAGCATTGTTGCTCTTCCCTGCTCTTTTAGCTCCAGATGCCAACCAGCGCCAAGTGAAACTTGTCAAACTTCTTGAGCTTTTTGAAGGGCCAGAATAGCGATGAAAGAATGGCAGTTACACAAGAGTCAGAGAGCACAGAAGAACTGGTCAGAATTAAGTTAACAATGAATGAAGACATCATTTAATTCATGATTGTTCTTTTGGGTGCACCAGATGTATTTGTGGCTTGCTTCGCTCTAAGACAAGATTGGTGGTTACAGACAACACACATCATACTCAAGTGGCTCACAAAATTATCCTCATGTCACAAGTGAGACATCCACACTTTTTATATTGTGTGAAAAGTTTGATGGCATTGAAAAGGAAAGAGAAAATGAGAGAGGGAAAGAGAGAGAGAGAGAGAGAGAGAGAGAGAGAGAGAGAGAGAGAGAGAGAGAGAGACAGACAGACAGACAGACAGACAGACAGACAGAGACAGAGACAGAGACACAGAGAGAGAGAGAGAGAGAGAGAGAGAGAGAGAGAGAGAGAGGTGGATTAAAAATTATTTTCAAAACATGTTTTATTTTTTTAACATGGCTATGAAGACAGAGTTACTTTTACTTTAGTCTCAATAGGATACAATAACAGCTTTTTTCCTCTTTTTTGTTCAGGGATGCACGCCTCCATGCAAGATCAACTTTGATTTTGTAATTGTCTACAACTTATGATATTTGTTAAGGTACTTAATAGACAACCAAGAAAATCATTGTGTCCATGTCTAAACAAATCACGTGACCAGATGAGATCCATGCATGCTAAATTCAACATTTTATGTCTAGCTTGCAGATAGAACATTAGGTGAGCATCGCTAGTAGATGTAATTCAATATTTCAATTATTTTGCGCCTAATCTTTCCCAGTGCCGCGTAGTGCATGTGGACAGTTACAATGAACTGTTAGCCAACGGCATCAACATCAACCAGATTCTGACCCCTAATTCTTACCGTGAACCCTATGAATCTGATGTGAGCCCCAGCCTGCTAGTGCCATCAAGTTCGCCAATCATCAAAGACCTGGCTATGTCCAATTTGGCCTTTAGTGGACCTTCACACACTTTAACATCTAGTGTCAAAGACAGTCCAGCTGGGTCAGCCTTTGACATTCTGCAGGCTGATTTCAAGGTTTTTTGTCAACATAAATACAATTATTATCATTATGACTATTGAGTTACTGCTACCATCAGCTATCCTTTTACTCCTTCGTTTTTTCATCGTTATTTTCATCCCTAACAATACAAATATCCCCATCTTCCTTATCATAATCTTCGTTTATGTTGGCCAAGTTGCTAATTTGCTAACAATTTTTTTTCAATCAATGAAAACTATGCTCCTGAGGTTTACTTACTAGATGAATTAGTTTTAACATGACCAATTTGTCTATGATATCCAAATGAATATCAATTATGGATATTATGATTCTGATTGAAGGTGATGACAGGAATCATCAGGGTAATTTTTGTTCGTTTTCTTCTTTGAAGTTTTTCACTCATGTCTTTCACTTTGACTCTAACACTTGACATCAAGCACAAGCAACTTTTTACTAGTTATGCACTAGGCTATTTTTTTCTTATCTATGCTCATGGCAGTGCCTATTCATAAGTTTCAGTAGAAAGCTTTATAGATGATAATTTATACTTATGAAGCATTCATCTTTTTTGCAGGAATCTGGTGACCCACTAATATCTGCAGATTGTGACAGTGAGAGTAATGGTCCCTTACCCCAGCATTCTGTTTACACAAGCTACTTTTTGTTGGGCGGAGGGATATGTGGAATTGTATTTTTTGCCATCACTTGTCTGTTAGAACAGGTACTGAACAATATTAATGGAGAGAAAAAATTAAATTGCTTCTTCCTGAGTTGCTTGTTCTAATCAACTGATTTTTTATCGTCATTCATCAATGCAATTTTTCCCAATATTTAAACCAAAGTAATGCACATGTTGTTTTTTATATGCTAAAAAGAGCAGATTGTAGACAATCTGCATTGTATATAGATCATGTGGCCTACAATAAGGCCGTAGTTGTTAATCTTTTGTGACTCGACAATACTTTATGACTTATCTGTATTGGTATAGTAGTTTGAGGTTTCAGATTATTGCATTGTCTGTCTTTCTCTCTTTCTTTTTGATTATTGAGCAGCTGATAATGAAGCTCTCAGAATTTATTTAACACAATTATGCACTTTATTTGAAGCTTTAAGCTTTATTGAGAATGAAATTATGAGTAAGAAAAAATTATGAGCTATACCCTGCTGATCTTCAGCATCATCCTTGTCTCTCTTATATCAAAGATATTGACTGTTCTGCTAGTAAAGCACCATATTTGTTGGTTTCATGTGATGAGGCAATAGTAGCAGATAAGTATGCACTTTTTTTTTTTTGGAAGGTCCTAGCCTTATAGATAAGGGAGTTATGAAGAGATACACATTATTCTAAGACATCTGTATCAGTTTACCTAATGAGTGTGAGGAGTGGTACTAGGCCCGTCTGGTAATAATATATGACCGTAATCTATGGTGATGAATTATGAGAATATCAAAGATGGAAGTCTTATAAAGCACTCCATACGTTTTATGATGTCACATGATGAGTTAAGACTTTTTCTATGAGCGCTTTCCATGTCTTTGATAGGTTCATGTATTGAATTCATTTGAGAGAAGGGCCAAATACGGACAAGATATGGTGTTTATTTTTCTTCATATGGTAGTTAACTTTGAAACTGAATATCAGGTAAACTGTAAAAATTTTAAATTCAATTTAAACCTGTTAAAATGCATTTAACAACTTGAGGCAATCTTGCTCATATTGGGAGCTATGCTTTGAGAGTAAAATACACTGCTTGATGTACAACCAAAGTAGCTCAGGGGATGTAAAAAAGCATAGTCCCCTTTGTTCTTACATTTTGTAGAACCAGTAATGATATCAGACTTTTTCCCCTTATTCTACTTGAGTATGGTTTAATATTGTTGCCAGATACAATTGAATATATTATCAATGACTATTACTTGTACCTGATTGAACAATAAATTCAAAGTGTAAACAATACTAAACTTTTGATACAGTTAAATGCTATAAATAAGTTTTGTTTTTTATCAAATCAAACAGGTAAAATATAAAACTATTCGCTCATACAAGAATGTTGAAATGCACACATTTACTTAGTAAAATACTGTATCTCTGTATTTAATGAGAAAGTTGTTTTTTAACTTGAGAATGACACAATGATAATCATGTGATGTTGAGGACCAAGAACAAGTTGAATTACTCAATAAAATTGGGAAATAATATTTAAGAGGAGAGAAAGGTGCTAAAAAGATAAAAGAAGAGATAGAACAGGAAGACGAGAGAGGGGAAAAGCTGGAGGAGTTAGATGATATAAATATTTACTTACTTACTTACTGCCCTTTTTGCCGTGGGCAATTAGGGCAGCAATGATATAAATATATATAAATATAAATGTTAAATAATACATACATGTTATTTTTGTGGTAAGCTACTTAGTCATTGCCATCTTATCACTAAGAGAATACTTATGTAATTCTGCCTGTAAATATTAACTCTTATATCATTATTGTGCTGTTTCAGGGAACGTTTATCTTATGTGAATGGTGGCTGGCACATTGGTGAGTAAGATTAGTTGTAGGCCACTATTATTCATAGGTTTGAAAGGAGATACCCCAAACTTGTCAGTTAAGTAAAAAAAATAACATTTAAAAATATTTATAACTTTTCTAAATCATATGCTGAGATAGAGGAAGTTTTTTGCACATAAATTCTGTGCTGCGTTTTTTATTTCTGAATGGCGTATTGAGGTGGAAAACTCTTGGAACAGTACAAGGATAAACTAAATAAAGCAATGGGAAAGTAAAGAGGGTAGTAAGAAGACAAGATGACATTGACTCACTACATAGTCAGTGTCTGACAAAGAAAGCCAAACAAAATGTTCCAGAAGAGACACATCCCCTCCATGATAAGTACAATGCCAGACTCATATATTGCATTTGAAGTTACTGAGTGCCATCAGTGCATTAAGAGCAAAGAGATACTCTTAATAAATTTAAAAATACTTCTATTTGAAGCTTTCTCTGCTTGATGCCTATAATCACAGTGATAACTTGTTTGTTGTCCCTTTGTGCAAACTATAATGATAATGTATTGTTGCATATTTATGAGATTTTTATTAATTTCATAAATGAAACTTCCCCAAAAGATATTACTAAAGTTGTCTGTATATTGTGTTTTGTGTTCAAGAGAGAGAGTGAGAGAAAGAGAGAGAGAGAGAGAGAGAGAGAGAGAGAGAGAGAGAGAGAGAAAGATAACAGAATGATTGCTAAAAGAAAATGAGAGATAGACAGACAGACCAAAAAAGTAACGAAAAAAGCTGAAAAATGATTATGTTACTCTAATCAGGGGAAAAAGAGCATTGAGTGAGCAAAGCTTATGTGAAGAAATAAACTTATTGAGATGAATGCAAACATACAAATCGAAACACAGTCATATAGGTCTATATAGATCGAAATAGGCAAAAAGATAAACATATTTTTATAAAGAGACACACAGAGACAAATAAATAAAGGTTTGGAGAAGAAGATTAGAAGACAAGTAGCAACTATGTAAAAACACAGTTTGTGAATATATGTTGGCAGTGACAGATATAATAAGGCAGATCGAAAGGAGCGCATGTTGTAAGAGTTGCTCTAGGAAGCTCTTTGTATTCACAGGTCAGAAAACTACCAGAACACAAGCTCAAAGTCATACAAGCATGCCGTTCCCCTGCTGGGGCAGGCTGCTATGGAACTTGACTTAGAGATCTATGTGTACATAGGTTTAGTTGCTGGAGCAGTGATATTAGGTGGAGTCCAGGCAGCTCTCTTCTATGTCCTGGCAAGGCGGGCAGGCACTGTCCTTCATGACAAGGCAGTTTCGGCACTCTTTGGTTCTCCACTTGGTTTTTTCCAAGCAAACAGCAGAGGTAGACCATATAGATAAGTGTAAGAGGTTTCATTTATATGGCTCCAGGTTATGTAGTTCAGAGACTGTTGGTAATACTCTTGGCATTTTCTTTCCTTTCAATATCTTTCACATCCCAAAATATATATGTAGAAGGGTGGAAACAATGTTTGAGTTGTATTAACTTCAACACTATATCCACCTACCTTTTTTTTCGTCTTACTTACACAGTAGACTTGACATAAAAGATGCTTACAGAGACAAGTGGTAAGGGAGAGGGTTTGGGAGTGATGATATTTTCAAAGTTCAAGGCTTTAAGTCTCTTTCGGAATATGTGAAGTTCCAACTGGTCTTACAAACTCACTGATCAAAACATATCTAGGAAATAAGAGAGCAATGCCCCATTGTGACAGTTACTGTAAATAGATTGGTCTCAAATTCTGGCATGATTTTTGCATATCATTCAATTTAACCAGGGTATGTTTCAAAATGTTCTTCAATAAGGTAAAATTCTTTTCTTTTTTAAATATATATTTATAATTTTTGTTTTGTTTTGTTTTCTGGGTAAGACTAAGTCTAATGTTTCTTCAATGATTCCTCTAGTAGAAATAAATGAGCTAATTTGTTCTCTGAAAGCTATGTATTGAACAATTCAGTTTAAATATTTATTTCTTTTTTCTGAATTATTCTCCAATATTTTACTGGCAAATATTATGTAAAAAGAGCAACTTTAAAGGAATGCAAAGATAATCATGAGAAAGCGAGTTGCTTTCATGAAATGTAATTTTAATGTCCCCAGCGAGTATTTTGAGCCACTTTGCACGTGACATTGGAATTGTGGACTCCCTCCCACCAGTTCTGTTGGATTCAGTGCAGGTTAGGATAAGGGAAACAGACAAAAATACCATACACTTTGATATTGGGAACTCCATTTTTTTAAATTATTTGTAAACAATTGCACTTTTTAATTGATTTTAACATGAAATTGAAAGACACCAGTTGTTTTATTTTTCTTCCTTGGGGAAATCAATTTTAAGGCAGAAGTATTTCTCATTCTTCAAAAATAGTCTTTAATAGCATTCTTTGTCTTATGCTTTCATTTTGTTCAGTTGATAAAATCATAAACAGATGGAATTTTACCTTACCTCTAATCTGTATGAAAAAATCATAAACGGATGGAATTTTACCTTACCTCTAATCTGTATGAAAAATCATAAACGGATGGAATTTTACCTTACCTCTAATCTGTATGAAAAGATCAACAACAACTTATTCATGTTCTTGTTTTGAGATTATTTCTCAGAAATTGTGTTAAAAATTCAGTGTGTGGCAAAAATAAACCTGATTTCATTTGTTTTTATTAACCATCATATGATGCAATGCAGAAGTGGACAGAAAATGCTTCTTTTAACATCATCATCAATGATGATGTTAAAATCTAAGTTCCTCTGTATTTATTCATTCTCAACTAACAATGATGTGTGATTCTCCAGTCTTTCAGCGTGCTGATTGCAACGGCTGTTCTCATCTCTTGCGTTAATTATTGGCTCTTCTTTCTGACTGTTCCACTATCCTTGATGTTTCTATGGGCAAGAGGGCGTTTCCACAAGGCTACAAAAGGTGTAGAGAGGATAGAAATAGCATGTAAGCTACCTTGATTGTTAATGTATTTTCTCATAACACGTAACATATACATGTACTGAATGATTTTAATTTCTTTCTCTTATGCACTCTTTTCTCTCTCACACACACACACACACTCTCTCTCTCTCTCTCTCTCTCTCTCTCTCTCTCTCTCTCTCTCTCTCTCTCTCTACTGTAATAAAATCCATTCCTTGCTATTGTTTATTATAAAATTTCAAGTGAAAATTTCTCATCAGAGCAAACAAAAAAAAAAAGAAAAGAAAAAGAAAAAAGAACATCACATCACCATTAAGGCCAGCAGAATGAAATTAAAGTGTTCACAAAGTGACTAGTACTTCATCCATAAGTAGAATGCAAATCTTTACATGAGCATCTGAGCTTCTTTCTCATATAACAAGTTCTATTCTAATACGATGGCTGAGGAGCAGCTTTTTATTCGCCTTGGTACCAATATTAGATATAGTTACATATTTCATTCTAAATGAAACAAACTAATCATAGTCATACTTTGTTTGACTACTTTCATCTGTAAATTTTATATTGAACTAATTTAGAATAAAACAGTCACATGTTATGCTTTTTTTTATTCAGTTTGGGAAGGGAAGTAGTGGAAAATATTTCTATACAATATTTATGCTCACATAGGTCCCAAAAAGATCTTAAAAATTAAACTTGTAGTATTATTGTGCCACAAATAGAATAAGCAGGTTACTTGTGCAAGTGCATGACAAGTTTAGGTAGATTTCACTCTGTAAGGCTTTAGCATATCACAATGCTGAAAAGGCTGTGTATCACCCCGAATTGTGAAGTTTAATGATGCAGCTGTTGTCAATTTTAGATCATGGAAGTGAACATTGCTTAATTTTGTAATAATATAAGTCTCAAAAGCGTCTTTTGTACAACCTTGCTAACACTGTTTGATCTCTAATTTTTCCTTTTCCTTCAGCCAAGAGCGCTGTTGGAGCTCATGTTGTGAGCAGCATGGAAGGAATACAAACTCTTCGGTCTTTGGCAGTAGAACAAAGGTTTTTGCACAAGTTTGATGTCTACCAAGATCGTAGTACAGCTGCATGCTATCTTCACTTGGCAGCCAACAGGTGAAGAAATTTCATGCTCATAAAATGCTAACATTCTAAAGAGAGAAAAACTTGAGTTTCTGAGTATTAGAAATGGTTATTTTGAATGGTTTGGTTATTTATAAATATATTAGCTTTGGCACAGAAAAGTTCTTCCTTATTGTAAAGCAGTAATATAAAGTGCACCATGATTGATGTAGTAGATTAAGTTCAAAGTATTATATAGCTATGAGTCAATGATCGATTTTATTCCACTTTTATTGAATCATAAATGCCACTTCTCACTAGATTCAGATGTAAGGCCTGTGTTCATTATCTTCATCTTCAGATTTTAAAGAAGTTTATTATATGTTATGATTTATTACTATATTTAACTTTTGCTGATGTCACAAAAATCAAGAGTCTAAGCTTGTTCTAATACAGTTAAAAATGTTATTTTCTACCAGGTGGTTTGGAATACGTGTGGATCTGATGGGCCTGGTGATTGTTGTTGGTGTTCTTGTTGGTGCTTTCCTTGTTGTGGAGTACCAGGGTAAGTCCATGTGAAGAGCTGATTTTTCAGGAAGATAATCCTATGAATGTGAAGAAATGGATAATCTTTTGATAATCAATTGTACCTACGAAAGATATAACTTTGACTCCTGTATTTGATAAATATTTCTGGTCATATCAATTTTATCTTTTTGTCTCTTTTTGTCTTTTTATAACCAATTGTACCTACAAAAGATATAACTTTGACTCCTGCATTTGATAAATATTTCTAGCCATATCAATTTTATTTTTTTTTTGTCTTTTTTTGTTAAGTCATATGGCATTTTCTTTTTTAGCTTTGCAAAGAAATTTATACTGCCCAGAGACATTCTTTGTTTTAAGCTGGTTTTTTTTTTTCTTCTCTTCAGAATCCTCCTCTCTTTTTTAATTGAAACCTCTATAAGCTAGGTGATTTGGTAGCGTTTAAGTCAATCAAATTCCTAATGACTTCCAACCATTCTGTCTGCAGATTTGGACCTTCCTGCTTCACTTGTGGGTCTGTCTCTGTACTATGCACTCAACCTCCTTAACATGAGTCAGCCTGCACTCAGGAAATCTGCTGCTGTCCATTTTAAGGTCCTCTATTTTTTCTCAATCTCACACCAAAGT
The DNA here is from genome assembly GCA_033675545.1 of Elysia crispata. NCBI lineage: Eukaryota > Metazoa > Mollusca > Gastropoda > Plakobranchidae > Elysia > Elysia crispata. Next base: position 1,338,476 of record JAWDGP010003399.1, on the reverse strand, counting down.
TGAAGAGTCAAGTATAGTGTTTAGTAAAATCTGATGCAGAGAATTGGCCATTGACAATATTGTTTATATTGATCTTGAGAGTAATGGTGTATCTTTTCGTTTATTTGTTTGTTTTTTGGTGGAAAAAAAGGGCAGGAGGGGTTGTCTGTGTAGGAAAGGAACTTTGCAAGGTACAGTTGTCTTCATTAAGTCTGTGTTATTTAAAAGTAAATTGATATAATAGATGAAAATAATATTGATCTTTAATGGTAAATATTTTTTGAAAGATATCATCACATTATAATCACATTTAAAGTGGTAAAACAGAAATGTTTGGTAGCAATCTAAAAGAGCAGCTCACAAATGACCATTATTGCAGTGCTTCTGTCACCAATGGCATGGCAAGTGGACAATGCCAACTCTATTTCTCAATACAATTAGTACGCATGAAATGAAAATGTAATGCTCAAATCAACGGACATAAAAGGAAAGTTAAAGATAAGGAAGAAAAATTAAAAGGAAAAGGAGAAAGATCAGGAATGGAAGAAAAATAAGATCTGTGGTTAATAAAAGGCCTTAAATTACTAGTAGGAAACTCTCCACTCTGCCCATACAACTCTGCCTAAATGATTATTAATAATGGCCTTTTATCTCAGATGAACTCGGTGCTTCACCTGTTCCAGTACTCCCAACTGGTCCCTGAGATCCCTCGCCTCCCAGATACAGCTGATACCCAAACTTCACCAGGTTGGCCACGTTATGGAATTGTCACCTGTGAAGGAGTATCTGTGCCATCCATAGGAGGGGGACCAGCAAAGGGTGGAAACCTGCTTAAAAATATTTGGTGTTGCGTACGTGCTCAAGAGAAGGTACTGCAAGCTTAAACTACTTGCTTGACTGTTTCGTTTTGTTGGACCTGGTTCCTATTACAGTATGCTTTCATAGTATTTTAAAGAATAAACTATTATTGTTCTATGATCACTTTGCTAATTATCATTGGTTTTTTTTTTCTTTTACTGCTAGTTTGACAAATGGTATCCTTTTCTCTTTAGCAGTTGAATTTAAACTCCTTATTTAAATTTTAATTAGTGTTTTGTTTGATTTTTATTCATTTAGAAATCTATCACCCACTCGCAATTGCTTTCTATTTCTATCTCAATCACTCTTTTTCCTTTTTTTTTTAAATTTATGTTTGTTAAAACCCACAAAGTTCCATATTTTTAACTTTTTTTATGTGGTGTGCCTCTATGTACGTTAAGATGGGCATCATCTTCAGCACTGAGTCAGAGCGTCTAGCATTCCTAAGCATGCTCTATCGCCTCACACCCTATGGGGGCATGGTGCGGATAGACGGGATAGACATAACATCATTGCAAAAAGATCGCCTCCGTGAGAAGATGGTTTACATTTCACATGTAAGTTTTTTTCCTTTTTATATTGACTTTATCTTATATTTTAATCTTTATTCTTCTGTGCTCTATATTTTATTGGAGTATTGGTGTTTGAGATTTTAGGGTTTCCACCTTTATATCTGTGGGGACCCTCTTCATAGATTCAAGCCCATACTGTTGGTAATTGAGTTCTCATCTTTTCAGTTCCTCCCTGCCCAATGAGGGGCTTAAGTTTGATATGAAAGAAAGACCTGACATCAGCTATATCAAACAACAAATGCATTGTTTTATTTATTTTATCAATTTAGCTCTTTGTTCACAAATGCTCCAATATCTTTATTTATTTGTACAACAGATGTTATGTCTTTACTAATGACTATCACTTTCTGTGTGAGTCTGTCTACCTGTGGGCCCAACTTATTCCTTTTATGAGCTGTCCTTTTTTAATGCCCTCTATTTGTTATTTCTGTTTTAAAAGGGGGAGTACCAGAGTACTTAATGTTCTAACAAGTCCACATAAAGCTTATATAGTTTAAAATCTGGTCTCCTGGTCTATAAAACGTGTCTTTGGCAGGTGTCCATATTCTATCAAATTTGTTCCATACTTATTTCTCATTATTTTCCGATTGATAACAACCTTTAGAGGGGAACATGTTTCTATGTACTAGCTAATATTGTAAAAAAAATTGTCTTTAAAAAATTCTATTGGGCGTACAATTAATAATATTCTTTATTACCACCTACCCTTCTTACTCCAGAGTCCTACCCTGTTGCTGGGAAATGTGAGAGAAAGTATTGATCCTGACAAGACTTACACTGATGCCCAAATATGGAAAGCATTAGAGCAGGTAACTTAACAGTGCACCAGTATTAGGACATTAATCTATACTTTTCATATCATTCACTATGAGAAAGATATGGCATAGCTTGCTTGCTAGCAAAGTCAAAGTTAATGTCTATCATCACTGATTCCCTCCTAGTCCTTTAAAACTTTAATACAGGTAACATTGTTTAGAGTCATCTACAAACGCTTATGTGTAATATTTCATAGCCTGAGAGGACTTGATTCTGAGCCTCTTTTTCTATTGGCCATTTTTTCAAGCACTTCGGATTGTCGTTTTTGTTTCTTTGTAAAGAATATTGACATACATTTTTGGAAGGGATTTGTTTTGATGTTAAACTAACTCTGTCATATTCAATTTCATGATATGAGTATACAATAATCAATTAAATACGCACTTAGTGGGTAATGTAGATGTGAAGTTTTTAGTTCTTGGTTTTTTTTTTTTTTAGACAGTATGCATATTATCAATACACCTAGTAATTAAGAGAATGTTAATTTTATTTGATAGTTCACTTTTTTTAGGTGTATTTATCTTTTTTATAGGTCCACCTTTCGACAATAGTATCTGCCTTGCCAACTAAGCTAGCCACAGACATGGTAACTGTAGCAGAGGCAATGACTACTGGTCAGAGACAGCTGCTAAGACTGGCTGGGGCCCTGCTTCACCAGGCCCGAGTACTTATTTATGAAGAGCCAAGCTCTAGTCTTGACCTCATGTAAGTACTTGAGGAAATATTTTAACTGAAATATATCCTTTCCAATTAAGTTTCATATTAACCAAGTATTGGTACAACCTGTTTCCATTCCAATATTATGAACATTTTTCTTCCTTCCAACCATTGCAAAGTGTTTTCCTCTTTCTAGGCATGACATTATAGCTGCCATTTATCCTTTTTTGTTTAGCAGTAACTGTCAGTGTTCTTTATTATTTTGGATATGATTTGTGGCGTGCAACACTGTGATGCTTTTTGACATTGAATTCTCAGATAAATGTATTGATGAAATGAACTACATGTATCATATACAAACTTCCTCATCAAAGACAACTTAAATAATTGAGCTGAACATTTGAGTTCTATAACCATGATAGGTAATTCTCTGAGGAGATTAATAATATAGAATATGTATTTTAGGTCCTTTCATAACAGCAGCATTGATTCTCACAATGCTGTATGCAGTACCTTAAAGTAAAGTTAAGCTCAGATAATATAATTTTTACTTTATAACAAAGGCTCCTCTCTTTGTATAATCGCAAAATACATCCATTGATATGAGAATTTATGTCAGCTTTTGATAACTTAGCAGTTTGGTCTTTGTTCTAGTTTTTTTACAGCAGCCTGCAGCATTTGTTATAGCAATAACATCTTAAGGTCTCTTTTATATAGAAAGTCTGAGAGTGACAGATCAGATGAGACAATATTTTTATTCTAACAAAATATGCTATCTGTGTGAAGGAATGCATATTGGTTTTGAAAAAGAAGTATTCATCTACTATTTTCGTTTTAATTCTTCTCATTCCTGTTCTAAGCCCATGCTGGCTTCAACCAACTTTTAAGCTGTAACATTGGTTTTTTATGGTAAACCTCAAAGAGAATAAATACCCATGCATAAAGATGATGGCTATTAGATTGCCAAGTGATATCTCTATTTTGAACCTTTTAGATCATGGGAGATGTTGACATGATTTTTCATACGTCATTAATCTATCTATCAGATAAACCATTAATCCACCTAAAATCAGTGCTTAATTTCAAAAGTTGATCTTTGAAAATTTTGTGAGTGCTTGTAGGGATGACACATTACAAAGCAATACATTCAATATGGGAAATTACTTTTGACTTTGATCTATGAAGGCAGCCACGTTGCTTTCCTAGTTTAACTTCAGAAACATTAATATTTTTCAGTATGGGCTTGAGCAAACAGCCAATGATTGATGTAAAATCTTTTGCATTTCTTTCAATTGTTCTTAATAATAAAAGGCTTCTGTTATCAATTAAGTCACCCTCGAGGAAATACAATCTTACTCTCTTACTATCACGCTGCTGTTTTGCTAAAGAAAACAGTGTTCAATTAGTCATTGGGCACTGTAATGCAACCATGATTTGGGTGTTTACCTCTAATTATAGTCAGACGTCCTTAAGATGTAAGCAAAACAATGGCAAAAGATGTATCTCAATATAGATTTATTACATTAAAAAAATAATCATTTTTTTCTCATTAATAATGTTTATAAGAATATAAAGTGAACATCTTTCATGTGAAACTGCATGAGTTGTTAAATTCAGTGCGCTAAAAAAAATTAATCCATTTTCACAGATGTAGCACTATAATCCATGGGGTGTTGAGAACTTTGTTCCCGTCCAGCACTGTGATACACATTGCCCACCTGCCTAACACAATCATTCACATGGATAGGATAATGGTAAGTTGATTTAAGAGAGCGAAGTAAAAGAAGAAAATGGGGGGAATGTAGATGATAAGGAAAAAGTGGAGGGATGTTAGGGGGAAAAGTAGGTTGAAGTTGAGGAAAAGAGGTGAGGAGTGTGAAGAAACTAAGCTGAAGTAAGATAAGGAGGTGATGAGGAGAAATAGCAGAGAATATTGATGGAAAAGACGGAGGTAAGTGAATGGGGTTGTGAAGGAGAAGAAGAGGATGATGTAGCTATGGGTGGAAAAAAACTGATTCATGAAATTAACACTTTCACTACTATTTCCATGCTGTAGATATTCCATGAGGGCCGCATTGCCGAAGTTGACACTCCTCATTACCTGTTGCAAAATATCACCAGCCGCCTGTCTGCCATGGTGGCTGAGCTTGGCTCAGCCCAGGCTGAACATTTGCGGCAGTCAGCTCTTGACAAGCATGAGAATAGGCCCTACGTGGCACCATTAATGGATCCTGCAGACCTGCAGGAATTGACAGCATCAACAGAGCTTCGCCCAGGAAGGCTCAATGTTCTACCCACGTTCCATTCATCTCGCCTAGCTGGAGTTCTGAACCAGTTACCTACAAACAAGTTTTCCACAGATCGCTTATAACAGCTGAAATTTAGTATACAAGTTCACATTTATTGAGCTTAGTTGCATCACCCATATTTCCTGTCGGACAACTTTCAGAACTGCTAGATTAATTTTAACAGAATGAACCCACAAAGAGGCTCTTAGACAATTTGTCTTACCCTTTTGCTTTCCAAGTGTTTTACATATTGCCAGTATTCCATTTTCCATATGAGACTATTGCCATTTTGAAAGTTTCATGTGATTACAGTGTCACATTTTTCTCCTTCAGCAAAACATTTCAATCATGTGCCTTTTACTAATATTCAACCAAGTCCTATTCCACTCACCTAAGTTATTTGGATGAGCCTGATGATCAAATACCCATAGACATGTTCCTTTTTTTTCAAATCACTCCATTTGTTTTAAATATCAAAGGGCCCAAATCTGAAGTTGGCTATCACCCATTTCTTCCATTCAGGATGCCAGTAAGCATTCAGTTTTGTAAAACCATTCCATGTTTATGCACAGCCTTAAGCATTCACATTCCACATATCAACTTTGGATTCACTTTGTATCCATAAAGATTGCCAACACTCATATTTCAGAATATTTTTTTCACTCAACTTTGTACCTTAATTGCTTTATCGAGCAAGGGTGATTGTATCAGATTGCCTAGAATGGGAAAAGAAATAAGACCTAAAGAATGGTTGTTCTAATCCAGATCAGTAATTATCAATATATGAGACCAGGGAAAAAACGAAGTATTAAGTATTTTTGTATCTTATATAAAACTAGTGTCCAACTGACTATGAAACAGATTCCCGTATAAGGTTACATAATTTGCCCCTAACATGTAAAAATCTAAAATGCAAAAAGAGACATAGAACCACCCTGTTTCAAATGGTGGTAGTTGTCCTTTAGAAGAGTCAGCTCTTGGCTCTTACAAATATAATAATGAAAACTACCAATTTTGATAAAAGTAAAGAACAAAGAAATATCTTGAAAGGAGCTAAGGACTTAAACAGTGCAATTAGTATGTATTCCAAGTTTACATACTCATACATTCTAAGCATTCATAAAATGATATTCTTTACCTATTTGTGGAGTGTAAATAAGTTCCCTATGTTTTTGACTCCACATTACTAAAAAGAGGCACTGTGCCATACTTAAAAATGTGTCATGCTTTGAATCTGAGTGCAGACCAAAACATCTGAACTTTTTGCATGCTGCATTGTGTTGATTTAAGACAGACACAGTTTATTAAAGCAATGTTTAAGAGACTATTTGTGAGGAAGCCAATGTGAAACAGGCACAAATTGAATTTTTTTTTTCATATTGAGTCTTTAGAATTAAAAAGAATGAAAAAATTATAACTGTATGGTGAATTGATCTGATGGTAGCAATCTATCTCTCAGATCAGGAGGTCCAGGGTTTAAATCCTGGTTCACCCATGTGCAATGTTGAATGTTACGGAAAAAGTTCTTTACACACATTTCTTTGAATAGTTAGGTGAATTATGAGTAATCAGCTTCAGTTATTGAAAAGTTTTCTGTTTGCTCTTTCTAATTTTTGCTTCTCTGTGAGTTCAGGGAAACATCTTGGTTGGTAAGAGCCTGTCCAAAAAGCTTTGACTAGCACTTTCAGCTCAGCATATTTCGTGGGAAAGTGTTTTATGTATATTTAAAAAATGCTAATTTATTTCATTTTTTTTTTCAACTTCATCATTTCTATGACCATTTCAGGATTTTCAAAAAGGGCTAACAAATAACCAAGATCTATCTGTAATGAATTCTAGTTCAAAACCTTTATGAGCCACTTATGGGCAAACTGACCTAAATTTCTCTTATTTAAATACCACAGCGATAGAACTTGCTTTGTAATCTGAAATCAACTGTGTTGGAGAAGAACAAACCTGGAATACTTCAACCCAAAACTTTTCACTAGTTACGCAATTTAATACAACTTGTCTTAGTTTCAGGTAGTATTTTTACGACCTGTATGAATAACAGCTATCAAAAGATAGCTTGCGTCAGGATTCAATGCTAGGATTTCATTTCACTGAATTAGAAAAATTCATCAATTATGCCACTGGACTAGCTTACCTGATAATTAAAAAAAATGCTGTTTAGAATGTTTTTTCCATGCAAGCATTCCCAAGTCTTTACTGCTTAATCATGTTTATTCTTGTGGCCAAGAATAATATTGTTGCTGTCAACAAAACATTGACATTCATAATTCAATTTTCTTATGCCATTATTATTTATTATTTATTGTTGTTAAAAACTTTTCAATGAGTCAGATACTTTTTTGTTGTTAAAAAAATTGACACACTACTGTTAATAAATGTACAAATAAATTATCTTGTATGTTCAAATTTGAGAAAAAAATAAATTTGTAAGATTTCCATACTCTTTTGTTATTTATTTTTCTTCATATTCAAAATAAAGGGAGGAAATTTTAATGCAGTGGAAAGTTGGGAATTTTAGACCCTATAAGGACATTCAAAGAAGGGCACAACGGATATTTAAAAAAAAAATACTCCACTCATGAACAATTTATACAAAAGACCTTTTGACTACACTTATAGTACAGCTGAATTCAAAGAAATAATAGAAATAGAATGGGCTTTGTTCTACAATTTTATTGAATAAAAAATATGAAATGGTAATAAAACAAACAAACAAAAGCAATATGTACATCATACAAAAGGATTCAATTCGATTAAAAAAAAATACTGCACTTAGAGCCCAACCTACAGACACAAAGGTGAAGATGTATTGCACAACACAAATTACTAATAAGTGGGATAAGTCTCTAGGAAGATTTTTTTAAAACACCAATCTTACTTCCTTTCATCTTGTCATATATAGATACAAGATCCAGGAATGCTTCCTGAGATGAGACTCATGATAACTGAGGGTGGACTTCATTTGATTTTAACAGGGAGATAGAGGAGGAGGGATGGAAAACCATTTGAATAGTTACTGGTTTACATTTCAAATATTGGCAATTATTTTTTCTCTCCTTGTGGACTCATTTTTTTATATCAACATTTGTGATGAAATTTGAGCATTCTTTTCTATATCACAAGCTCACTCTAAATCAAAATGTTTTCTAATAATGTTATATGAAGAATGCAAAATAATACATGCAGAAAAATCTAGATTTTGAAAACATATGCATCAAATAAAACTTTGACATATTTTAAAGAAAATTTTTGATAAAAAATTGATCTTACGAATGTATTTCACCCTGTAGGATAAAATAAATAAAATAAATTGAAAATTTCATAAAATTACATTTAACATTGTTATATAATTTATTTCTCTTAAATACATATATATATTTTATATCATATCATTTCAGTGAGGGGATTAAGTTAGTACAAAAATGCATTCATATTGCTTCCCTTTTATATTTTTTTTTTTACAAAGTTGCTTTAGAACTCTTGAAAAATTTCAAATATTTTGATTTTTTACCAAAGCCAGATTTCAAAATTTCAAACCTTGAAAGAGTTCAAATTTATGTTGAATGCCTCAATGACTATCTGGTATCAAACATAAAAATTGGTGTATAAATTGATATTCATTTAATACGAAAAAAAATATGGGATAAATGTGACAGCAATATCACAAGTTTGAGGTTGGGTTAAAATATTTGCCAGTACATAAAGTAGAATATATTGGATCAACGAATTGAGTATTACTTAGCATAGCTGCTAAATCTTGTCACTTGATTAGTATTCATTGATGCAAATATTACAGGGTATGACAAGGTGTAAGTTTGGAGCCAGGCCTCATGGGGCATGATAAGGAAATTGGAGAATATAAAAATAACACCAAATTAATGAATCACTATAAAGGGGCTACACTGGAAAAAAAGGTGATGTTATCTCCCTCAGCTAAAATAAAAATATTGCCATCTTCTCCATCAATTTTTTCCTTACTTTATGCCATGGTTATTAAAGGAAGGTTTTTAAGGAAATGGCATATTTAATCAGTCACATAATCTTTCAGTGAGCACGTTTACTGCTACCTCTCCAATCAAACTACCCTTCTTCATTTGGCACACTGAAAACCAAATGTAAAAAAGGTGATCTGTTTATTTACCAAAAGACTAAAAATGTTCATTCAATGTTGGTACTTATTAAAACATATTGGAGAAAACATGAGGCATTGCCATTAAGTACAGATATGAGAGAAATCAAAACATGTCGAGATTGAAGGAACTGTAATCTCATTTGTTTAAATAAGTTTGATTAAACTCTATGCACAGTGGTATCAGGTAAACTTCTGAGTTAAATGTTTGACTTTTGCAAGCAACATTAAAACTGTTGAGCAGTACACATGGGAAAGAAGCAATAGGAAGCGACAATTACATTCCTATTAGAGAATCTATGGATATAAGACATTGTAGAGCTACTGATACTACCCCAGGCATTGCCGTCCCAGATTTTGGACCCAAAGTGACAAATGAGAAAATTGTTTAAAAGTTGAGCAATAAAGTACGCCTAGAATTAGTCAGTTAAAGCGTTGTATGGTCTCTAAAGGAGCCTACAAAATTCACTAAAAATCTGATTTAAAAAGGAAAACATGTAGAACTGAAATGTCGACAACATGGTTACTCTTTTAAATAATACCCTGTAAAAGTTCTAACTTCAGATTACAAAATTTAAGAAATAGACCCTACATAAGAATTATCAATGAAAATTTACTGAAAACTCCAAAAAGCATTTTTATTTACATGGAAAAAAGGTGACCAAATTTTTACCAAACGTTGACACTAAATATCAACAAGCTAAGTTAGAGACACAGACAAGACCAATTCATTTATAACAAGTCCTGAAATCATGAGAATTTCTCCATTACAAGACTTTTCTAACCTTTAACATCTAACAATCTTTTATCTTTGTTCATAAAAAGCTCTTATTAGACGTAAGGAAGTTAATAATGGAAGAAATTGGATCAAACAAGGCAAGGCAGACTGACTCTGTATACAAACACCCTCAATTTCAGTCACTGGTCAACTGAACAGGTGTTTTCCTGAGTGTTAGACACTCCATCTAACTACACTAAAACAGATGGGCCTGTGGTAAGCAAGATTGGATAATAGTTGATAGCAAATGACAGGTAAGTAAAAATATCCAGATCTCTGCTAGAAATGACAAACCTCTGCCAAACAGTATGAATGCCAGATGACAAGGCGAGAGATATCAATGCATACACTTGAAAGTAATTACAGGGTTCTACAGTAACTCTGAGTGCCACAGGTAAAGTTTGACTGCAATATCTTCTAAAATCATTAAATACTTCTCTCTTTTCCCCTAAAAAAATCTGAATGTTGTCGCTTTAGGATGTTAGACTTGGCATTGTGTCATTCTCAGCATCCGAGATGAAGCACAAGCCAGGGGGATGCAACATGTGTTCTATTTAGGAGAATCCTTTTCTTTATCTTTAACCCCAGAAGCAAAGAAATTTGGGAATATCCTTTAATTTCTCTTCTCTTCCATTCTGAGAAATTACATAATTTTAACTTAAATTCAGGGATGGCAATGCTACTTGACACTGAGTGGATCTTTTATTTTTTTTTGCTGCTGAACAGTTAAAGAGGCAATAATGTCATTTTTACGACTAGAACAAGCCAGCCATGTGTTAAAACACAACCACAAAATGCCTATTGTTTGCCCAATTATGATTTAGTAAATCTTTCTGTTACAAAAGAAATCCATCACCATTTCCACTACTTGAAGACATGCGATGATATGTCATTCATATCAACATCAATACTTTTTTGCAAAAAATTGCTTTTATGAAAACTGTATAAGCCTATTTACAATGTTAATTCTTTACTACCTTTTCAATTCTCTTGTACACAGCTGACTACATCTAATTGTTCAAATTCTTAATATCTATACATATATGCTTGGCTTCAACTCTTCAATAAAGAACATTTTGATAGTTCAGTTGGTGAAAAATATGAATTTTGACAAGTTATTACCATATTATGTCAAAACTATCCAATCTCAAATAAAAGAAGGAACTTTTTCCATTTTTGTTAATAAGTCTACACAAACTTATTCTATGTTTGTTATCAAATCTACAATCCAATGATAAAAAAAATGTTAACTCTTTATCTGTTATTCTATTTTTGTTATGAAATCTAAAATCCCATAATAATAAATGTGAGAGAAATGTGTTACTTCTATTTATTTTTTTACAACTGTCTATCTGACCTTTCTTTGAAAGTCTATAAGTCTGCCCCTCTTTTATTTTTCTGGCTGCCTCCCCAACCAGTTAATCATCTGACTGCCTCTGACTGACACACACACACTCATACACACACTCTCTCTCTCTCTCTGTGTGTGTCTCTCTCCATCAATCTCTCTCTCTCTCTCTCTCTCTCTCACTCTCTATCTCCATCAATCGATTTATAGTTCTGTCTCTCTTCCTCTCTGTTTCTTTCTAAATGACTAAGTTCTTAAAAAAAAAAAAAAAACTATCTCTTTTAAGTTTGCACATTGCCATAGGTGCCACTGGGGGCTCGATAAAGTTTAGGTATATAAAGCATCTGAAGGGTGGCAAAAGCATATTTTTTCGTTCCTGTGTTTTTCAAAGTATTTTCACGCCTGCACCCAACACTGAAATATCAAAACATAATAAAAAAGATTAATGAGGAACAAAGAAGTAAGAGATACTAAAATGGTAATGAAGGTAAGCATTGTTTGCAAGAACTTTGGAGAGAGAGAGAGAGAGAGAGAGAGAGAGAGAGAGAGAGAGAGAGAGAGAGAGAGAGGGGATCGAGAGATGGAGTGAATGGGTGATTGAGAGAGAGAGGGGGAGAGACAGAGAAAGACAGAGAGACTGAAGAGTGAGACAGGGAAGTAATGGTGGTAATGGCTTCATGACTTTTTACCTAAACATAAACAACGATTATATGTAATCAGTACATATAAGATCATTTGATTTTTTTCTTATCAAATTAATAACAATGTATCTATATTTTTCTATAACAATTTTAATTCCTTTTCTCTGCTTCTCCTTTAACTGTTTGAGGGGAAGATTTGAGATTTAATACTTACAATGCTAATAATGCAGTTGTTTTGGGACAACATTAAACTACACACCCTCAGCCTTATTATCTGTAAAACTCTTGGCTGACTAAAATATTTATGATATTTATAATATGCTAGTACACAGCAAAAGCCTTATATTGTGATTCTGCTATGGTTTGAACTATGAGAAAAGTTTAAAACCTCAAGTCTGCATCTTACGGGAAAGATAATAATCATCTTCATTCATGTATTTTTTTCTTACTTGTTTCATTAGTTTCCTCTTTATTTTAACACCATGATTTTCTTAAATTTCCTGAGCTTACCTTCTGAGGCAGTCCAATGACTGCATAAAGACATGAGATGCTAAGTTGTGATTCCTCTGCAGTATGTGGACCATTTCTAATGTCACAGCCATAGAGGTACGATCCTTGCCACTCTTGCACATGATGGCACGTAATCCTCTCATGGCGCGAGTCACCTGTAGGTTTGAGCAATGGATTTGATTTATTTTTCTTTGATGTTTCTGAACTTTTAGCATGCAAGAACAAGCTGTAACAAGAGATCACAAGTGTGAGGATAGCATAAGAACGTTTGAAAGTAGCTCAGTTAATTAAGTCGTGCAGTCTTAACTTCATTAAGTTTTATTAGGTTATGAACCATTCACTAATTGATCCCTGTCCTATCTTTAAAATCTTTTACCACATCAGTGAAATGCATAGCTGGGCATATTAATGCAGCAATAAAATATACCCCTGCTTTCATACACCTTTAAATTTCATAGATCTGAGTTGTACTCTGAGTGGTCACTAGAAAAGCAAGGACATTAAAGTAAGTAAATATAAATATTCTTTTCCTTTCCATGCAATCTTTTCCAGGCATTAAAATATGCTAAGACTGTTTTCTCCCACTCATAATTCACAATGACCATTATTTTTTCTTAACCATAAAGGACCATGGAAGTTGATATCTTTGAAATGAGCAAAGGCTGTTCTTTCTATAATGAACACAGGGACAATCAGACACCATAGAATCAAGGGCGGCCTTATAAAGAAAAATAACCTAGAGATTAAGATAACTGATTGCCCTCATTACATAGCATGTCAATATTGTGTAAGACAGCCAACATCCTCTGCATCTTAGATTCGTTTCTTCCAAAGTCAGATTTTTTATTTGGCAAAAAAAATCTTCAGAAAGATCTCTGCAATTACAGAAAATTGCTAGAAATATATTTGCTGCTGGCATTAAAATTCAAAAAAGAAAACTGCTATTATTTAAGTGAATAAATATCAAGAAAAATTTAGCCAGAAATCAATGTACTCACATACAGGTAAACACTTTCCATGAACTTTGTGATAAATCTAGCAAAAGGTCAAATTTTAATGATGTTAAAGTGCAGTGATCTTATCTTTATTATGCTTGTAGCAATAAGTCAGCTCTACTCAGCTTAGCACAGTGCTCAATTCTTGTGAGCCTTTAAAATTGAAGGTTTCTTTATTTCGTTTACCATTCTTTCGCCCAATGGGCTGATCATTAACATTGCATTCTGCTGCTTACCCAAATGATCCCTTGTATTTAAATCCACAACAACTAAGCAAGACGGTAGCTACTGTTGGTGACTGTTTTATATTATTTTACATCTGTTTTTCAACAGTAGCCTTAAATAAATTTAAAAAAAAAACATAAGGGGAAGTACGAACATATGGACAGAAATATTAAGATTTCTAAAAGCTTGCCCAAGGACATTTTGAAGATGACTGACCTCTGCTGCAACATGAAGTACCTCCACGTTTTTACTTTTACGAGTCATAACATTGTTTTGTAGTATCTTTATCCTGTGGGCAAGAGAGTTGACTCCTCCAGATGGGTCCACTAAGAAATAACAAGTGCAAAAATCCTTTCAATATAATCTGACAAAAGGTAAATGGAATATGATAGCAAAAATGAATCACAAAAGTTGGATATTTTCATATTGAATGCTTATAGATATGAGTTTAAAGTTCTTTTGATTGTTTAGAGCTGAATGGATTTGGATCCTTTTTCATGCATGTCAAAAATTAATGTTGCTTTTTATCATTCCAGGATTATTTTTGAGTCACAGAAAATAATATGGGTTCAAATTTTTTGCCACAGTTTAAAAAAAAACAACAAAAAACATATGAGTAACTAAGAACTAAGGTTTGCATAAAGTCAAAACAAACAATGTCAAAACTGTTAAAATTGTTTGTCTGTTGAAAAAAGGAAATAGTAACAAAATAATTATTCGTTGTGCAGCTTTATGGATTATTTTGCCTCACAAAAGGAATTGTATGAAATGTAATTCAAAAGAGACAAATAAATGACTTGCAAAACTGTTAGGAAAAAAGGCTAATGTAGAAAAATAAAATGCATTTCAAAGACATATGTCTCTCTATGCTATGCCGGACTGATTTAAATCTTTAAAAAAAAATGTTCTCCATTATTATGATGATACGTAATTTTGAAAGAATATTTTTTTCTAATTTTTGAACTTATGATACTTACATGGGTCTTCAAAATGTTTGCAGTACTGTGCATAGTATTCATATATCTTTGCAAATGAGTCCATATTTAGTTTGTCTTGCAAACCTGTAGTTCCAAGCCTAAATTATAAATATCAAAGCAAAAAAGCAGTGCTGAAAAGTTAAAACAGAACACAGGTTTAAACAAATCAATTTCATGTGAAACTCCTTCAGCAGGGTAATCTTGATAAAAGCACAAAAGTAAAAAAATCTCCCCTTTTCAGTACACACTAGTATCAATGTCGGAACAAATTTGGATTCATTATAGGTAGATATGACTGTGTATCCTATACAAATTTAAAAATAAATGCAATTTCATAAAGCTCCTCATCAAAAGCATTAGAGGCAGTCCACAAGTACAGGCTGAAATAGAAAGTTTAAACAAAGGACATAATAATTTGGTCCTACCATTTATATCTATGTCAAATATGCCAATTTGCTACAGCTAAAAAACCTAAAAAGGCTGGTTTTAACTGTTAACTTCTCTAAAACCATTTTTATTATATTAAGAGTCACTGAAAGTCATGCCCCACCCTTAGTTCTCGGAGGCTTTATTTCTGTTTGTCACGCAACATTTATAAACGCTAAAAATCAGCTGAAATTTAGATCATATTTATACTCTCTCTCCTATTTTAAATATTCACATATCTATGCCATTTGTCATAGCTAAAGAGACACCAACAGTCGAGGTGTTTTTCCCTCTCTCAGCTGTGTAAATTACTTATCGTTGCATAAACAAATATTCAAGTCTAAAAAGCATCCAAAATGTGATTTTCATGGAAACTGCTCTCAGTGATTTAAATTTTTAACCTCTCTTAAATTAACCTGTTTATTATAGCTAAAGAGGCACCCAATTCAGTCTATTTTCCTTTCACTTGTTTTGTGTTTTTGTAGCTATTTATACAGTCCAGCCTAAAAAATGAAAAATTGATTAAATGGGAAGATATCAGAAACATGTTTGAGATCTAGTTATTTTTTAGAATTGTTCCAAAATCTCATCATTAGTCCAAAGATGTAAAGTATTTTTACCATATTTGAAGAAAGGAACAGTAAGAAACTTATGACTTATGATTGTTGGTGCTATTTGTCCATTGAGAAAAGTCATTGACTCAGCCCATTGAAAGCTAGCACAGATTTTCATTTCCTGCACTCACATTTTTTTTTCCTTCACAGAGCATGATTAAATAACATTTAATGAAGCCAAAGCACCTTTGAATGATATCACATTTGCTTCCAAGACCATTGGAGATGCAGACTCTATACAAAAAAAAATTAGGATTATGACACAACTTATGCAAAAATATATTGCTAGTTGTGAAATTTTATCATAAATACCATTTTTACAGACTTTGAACAGGCACAGTGTATCCGGTACAGGGCGGCAGCTAATTTCCTGAATCTGGAAATTCAGAACGTCCTATAAAAACTTTCCCCCATACAATGAAAATGAAATGTTTCTGAATTGACACCAATAGCCTTTTCAATGTTCATTGGTCATGGATGATGCTGTTTAAATTTATTTTAGAAGCCATCAACTGACTGAATTTCTCACAAGATCAGTCCATCTCTAGCAAGAACTTCAGGGCCATAAAAGTGTTATTCCAGATTTCACAGGTATTAGTAGATAAAGGGAAAAAACATTTGTAACAAAAGAAACATTTTTGCCACTGAGGTTTATTTCTAGTATCATCTATTTTTGTATTGTATTTTACATGCCAATACAAGAGGGCAATTATGTGAGATATTAATCAACTCACTTCTCTGCCAATGTAGCTTTCTCTGTGATGCCAATGTTGAAGAGGATGGGGACAATCCTGATCTGCCTACCTTCCTGCAGCTCCCGTGGCAGCTGAGCAAAAACTTCAGCCTGGACAGGCATGTCAATGATTATGTTGTGTCTGGCAGAACAAATATTTAAATGAGACTCATTGTCTAATTTATTGTCTATACTTGAGTCATGCAATCAGTCCTACTGATAAGAATGATGGAAAAGATATCTTGATACCAAAGACTAATTTTCTTTTAAAGAAAAAAATGGGATCAAACAGAAATTGTTTAGTCAGACATATTTTTCATAACAATCTGTAAGAACAGCATGCAAAGCTCCTTTTGATGTCAGGAAAAGGAAAGCAAATTAATGATAGTGCCTATTATTACTTTTTAAGGAATTTATGGTACATGGCTTAATAATTTTTATTTAGTGTTTCCAAAAAAATGGCAAATAAATATCATCATACAGACAAAATGGTAAAAATTTTGCTTTTGTCTTTTTTTTTGCAACCAAATTATATTTTCGTTGTTCTGAATCACATGTATGTTTCGTTTCCTCTCATAAAAATGTTTTATCTGTGAGAGCTTAGTGATATTTTCATCAAGCTTTGTTTACCTTTCAGATTTTTTTTACATTCATTTTTTTCCTCTTTAATATAATAAGAATTGAATTTTTCTTTTAAATTAAAAAATATGCATCTAATTTTTTTTTTAATTTCAAAGATGCATTACTCTGTGAAATGAAAATTCAAAATTCCATCAAGATGTCAAGTTTCTAGAAAACAGGTGTAGGTTCCACAAATGTTTTTAAAGTGAAACAGCAAATGTTATTTACGTGATGAAATCCATGCTTTAATATTTAAAATTTTCAAGATTAAATGTTACTTTTTGTTCTCATTTGGAGAGATGGCACATTTGAAAAACACATTAAAACTCTTAAGAATGCATGAATATATGTGTTTAAAAATGCTTTGCACAAGATGCAGGTTTTTGTAATAATAGCATTTTAAATCATTATTAATTTTTAAAAAATTACTCACCTATTAATTTCTGGATGGGCTCCCTCAAAGACAAACCTTGTGTAAAAAAATGCAGTGAAAGGAAACAGGTCTAGTTTTAGTATGAACAAATGAAAATAAATACATTTTTTAAAGTATACTTTAAAGGCGAGAGGTTAAATTATAGGAGCATACAAAGATAGCTTTCTTGTGAAGGTTAAGGTATATCATTTGAAGTGGACATGACTCATAGAAAGAATGTAAATTATAATAATTTTAAAAAAGTTCAAATGCGGGAGCATACATATGGGATGAGTTCTTGTAAAGACAGTTTTGAAAAACTGCCAAGTTATAAGCTACATAAAACAACAAAAATTTTTCTCATGTGAGAGTAATATCAAACCTGAGAAGATTAAAAAAAGCTGCATTTTTGTAACATATTTACTAAAAAGATGAGAGTAAACTGCCTTGATTTTAACTTCCAAATAACAAGTGAAGCTGATTTTTTTAAACTACATCAGTATATCTGTATCTTGAATTTTATGACTGAAAAGAAGTTGCACTATAAGAAAAAAATTTGTTTTTCCTTACAACATGCTGATTAAGTTTTAGCTCATTTTTCAAAATGATCCTACACAGGAAGCTCTAAATTTTTTTCTACTACTGATTCACACTATTTTACATTACAGCACTTTCATCTGAGCTCCTTAGTCACTTATTTCAGACATATAAAGGTTTTTTTTTAATTTTTTGTTTCCAAATCCCCAAATAACTTTAGTTATCAGGCATTGATAACTGACTTCAATAAGAGATATAAGCAGAACTTACTCTCCCAGATTTGCTTTTGGAGCAGCACTACAATTGCTTTCCTCTTCCTCTGTCTCAGCCACAAGCCTCAATGTCACATAGCTTAAGTCCTCTACAGCAATAATGGTGTCCTCTATCATTATGGCCTCATTGCCATAACAGCTAAGCAAGCCTTCCACCTGGAAAAGCAGTCCTACTGACAGCAACTGCTGCCAAAAGGCAGGCTCTGAGACAAGATCGTGATTCAAAGTGCAGGCGGCAAACGTGCTGACAAGGGTAGTTATCTGGAAAGACACATCTATCTTTATTACCTGATCCATCTAAGACTCTAACTTTTAAAGCCCAAAACCTGGGTTCACTTTCAAATTTGGAAGACTTAAATAAACTGTTGGTGTTTACAAGTTGATTCTCTCACTTATAACCCCCCCCCCCTCTAAAACCAAGTAGTGTTCAATCAAAATTGGAAGCATAGTAAGCATTAAATATTAAGAATTATGATACTTAGGTATGATCACCATTTTGGACATGCTGCACACTCCACCACTCTTCACAATTTAAGATTTAGCGGTCAGAAAAGAGCTTAAAGGATAAAAGATAGAAGATAGGAAAAGAAAGTGTATGTACATGTGAAGCTTTTAACTTCCCATTGCTTTCCAGCATAAGTTATACCCTTTTACCTTTTTCTTCTCTCTTTCCTCTTGGTATCAAAATCTTCTTATAAAATTATGCCAGCCTAAAAGAAGTAATATTTACTTACAAACCAACTTACATAAACATTTAATTTTGGTATGCCATTTTATTTCTTATTTCAACAGTTTTCCATTGACTTTATAAGCTGGCATTTTTAACTGACACAGACATATCTAATAAACTTTACATTTCATGTGCCTAATGTGATTATTCTTTTCATAACTAAACTATTGAAGCATAAGTACTGAAAAGAACAAAAGTTGTACAATTGGTAGACTATAATATGAAAGGATAGGGTTACCTTTTCATACATACATATGAAATAAATGGGTAAATGTTTCTTCTCTGACAAGGTTTCTTGACTCATATAGCAAGCTATCAATAGAGATTTTATTTTTTAGGCCCACAAAATTTATTTTGTAACAAAACAAAAAATGCATTATATTACATATTGCTTCTCTTCAAGCTAAAAATTGAGAAGCTACATTACCGCATGAGCATTTACAATGTCACGTCGTATCTTTGCATCATGAGCAGCTTTTACTTGATTCTTGTTTTCCTGAAATAAAATAATGGATGGCAATGTGTCTTAAGCTTACTTCTGACACTTAAAAAGATATTTTTGTTATCTTCACAAAAAAGCTGAATTCTGATGCAAAAATGATTTTACAGAATAAAATACACCACTGAGATTGCCTCTCCTGACAAAAAGATGAAAAGAGCAGTTGCTTTTGCGGGAGACATGTTCTAATGGGCAAAAGAGCCATCTGAATACATTTTACGCCCTTTTTAGCTCTACTTCAAGGAATAAGGAATATCAATCTAAAGGAGGCAGAATCATAAGTAAGAATTATAAGATCTAGAGTTTTAAGTAATGCTCATCAGTGATTTGAATAAGGCTTTAAGTGAAAATGTCCGAAAAATGCTTGAGTTGTTGAACCTCTCTTTTTAGGGAGCATAGTGGTGTATTGGTATAAGTTATGTTCTATTTCAGTGGCAAGGTGATGTGTGCCAAGGTATTTATTAATTGATGGTTCAGATCATACAAGCCTGTTGAGTAATTTAATTAGCTCTCTAACCAATACCGCACATCTTAAACTAGATTTAGATTCTAGATAAGATGCACCTAAGACTAGATCTAGGTCCAAGCAAGCCAGTTCATTAGATTTATCCCAAATTGTGAGGTCCTGACCAATTATACATTATTAAATAACAGTATCGGAAAGAGTTACTTTTAGTGAATAATTCACTGATGACCATTGCTTCTGTCTTTTTGCAGTTTAATTCCAACCCTATCTTTCTGCTTTGTTCTTCAACAATGTCTAATAATTGTTTCGTCTCTTCTTTATTTTCTTAATGCAATGTCATCAGCGTATCTCAAGTTATTAAATTGTGCACTACTACTTTATTTCCTCGGTAGCCTTCTAGGTTTTGCATAATTATTTCACTTGGTGACTGTTGAGAGAAAAAAGGTTTGGGAAAAGCACATGTCCTTGTCTGAAATTACACTCTATTTTTTAAATGAGCTGGTTTCCCCATCCACTCACATTGCTGCTGTCTGTTCCCAGTACATGTTTTTATCACTCTTAGATTTTTTTCATCCATCTTCAACTGTGTTAGTTGTGTGATTAATTCATCATTTCATATTCTGTGAAATACCTAGGTGTAGCCAATGAAACCCAGATATCTTATGAGTTTCCAGAGAATGAAGCAAGAGCTAACAAATAAAGACATCTTCATCCACAAAAGAAGAAGAAGACATTTGAAGTGCTATATTAAACCTATCCTGATGTATGAATGCAAGGCTTGGACATTTTCAAAACACCTACAAAAGAAAATAGAGGCAACAGAAATGTGGTACCTTCGGAGAATGCTTCAAACCTCACGGACTGCAAAGAAATCAAACAAAACAGTGTTAAGAAAAGATGAAATAACAAGATCACTCATCAATAGAATATATAAATGCTAAGCAATCTTTTTCAGGCATATGATGAGAATAGAGAAATTGGAACATCTTGTGACGACAAAAACTATCAAAAGAAAGTGCAGCAGTGGAAAAAGCAAGGAAAGATTTTGGATGGACTAACAAAGTGGCTAAATGTAGGGCAAGTGGCAGATGCACTAAACGTGACAAGGGGTCAAGATGCTTGGAAGATCATGATCGACTACCCTAAAAAACAGAACATCTAATTGATTGAGCAATAAATCTACTGATATTGTCTGTATTTTTGTGTTCATGGCAAGAATTCAGACCTGGACTACAGACAAACCTAAATGAAACCAAAAACACACACTATGGCTGGAGATGCAGGAGCTGCAAAAAAAAAAGATTAAGGTCCAAACTGAACTTAAACAAAAATTGAAGGCACTTACAGAGATTTTATATCAAAAGACAATTCTACTAACTTTTTACAGGCAACAGAATATCATATGCAATTTACAGGCAATGCAGCTGCCCTAAATTTGCTCAGATCCAAAACTAGGTGACAGTCAAATACACAAATGAGGAAATCCAGAATATTTGGAAAACTCACACCATGTATACCTCAAAACCATCCTCAATGGTTGTTTATATTTCATATAACAGAGTTTTAAGGAGGATGCCCATTACTGCTTTGCAGTATAAGATTAAGAAATATTGAGAAAAAAAATCCTACCATAATTGCTAGAAATGTCAAAAACAGAGATAGGCGGGCCCAAACAATTTCCAAACACCCTTGGAACTTGGAGAGAGCTGGCCTCAACTCCTCTTCAAGCGTCATGGAAGCTGTGCCATGGTTACTTTCCATGCCAGGAATATCATCCATTAGCAGCTGATCAGTGATTTTTTGTGATGCCTGGCGGGTCAGCTCCTCCACTATAGATTGCAGACAGACAAAAGCAGCCTCAACATTCAATCTTGTGACCTCCTGTATAAATTAAAATGGCCCATATTGAGAGAAGCTAGAGTTAGAAATGTAAATATTTGTATAAAAAATTATCAGTACTCTGGCTTACAAAAAAATAAGTTGCAGACAGACACAGCTACAGATGTTGCAGAAAAAAAAATTTACATATATTAAAAGCATACAGGCAAAATAACGAGAAAATAACACATCAAAAAGTTTAGGTAAAGAAATGAATTTCCCTTTCCAGTCAGTGAAGCTAAAATGTTTAAATTAATAAAGAGATTACAAGCTACACTTAACTTTCCCATATTACAGATACAATGATTACCTCAAGAAGCCTGACTTATGAGTGTGAGCCAAGCTAAGTTACTTAGTTACACCTTCCTCAATACTATCTTTAGAAAATAATGGAATATATTAGGGCTCACACCAAGCAACTCATATCTGAGAATTCGAAATGACTAATTTCATGCCCACAACTATCACATGCCTAATAATTACAAGTCAAAGTAAACATAAGAAGGAATATTTTGCTGTTTTTTCTTTTCTTTTCTTCCTTTTTTTGTAATGATTTAAATTAATATTTGTTTTGAATTGAATATTTAACGACTTATATGAATGATTTGCATTTTTCTAAGTAACCATATAAATTGCAAATGATGTATCCAAATCATTGTTTAGTGTTAAGCTGTACAAAAGTAAAAAAGGGATAAATGAAAAGTTTAACTTTTTTTGTAAACAAAACATTGACTTCAATGATACTTAACGATTAGTTGCCACTAAGCTACATAATTTAGTTTAGCAATTAAGGTACTTATGATTGAAATATTAAAACTATCTCAAAAGTTATCTCGAATTGTTTCTGTCAATAAATTACTTATCCCTTTTCAGAGTTCAAATTATATAAAAAACCAAATGAAGCTAAGAGAAATAAAGATCATCCCTTCACTTAAACATACCCATGGTTCCATGGTAGGGGACTTAACAAAATTACTTCCAGACCATTTCCAGTTTTGCTGAGTCTGAGATTCACTTCCCATGTCCGCCATGTTACGTAAAGAGGATGCATCTCCTCCTTCACTAGTGTCTGCATTACGCTTGGCAGTCAAGTAAGACTCTGCTGCTTGAAGAACAATGGGTTCTGCACACACAGCTGTCAAGCGACTGGTCTGCCAAAGCAATAAAGATTCTTTGATTTCAAGTTTAGACATCCCCTAAAGTTTATTAAAAAAAATTTCAAGAAAATTTGCTACTGCAATAAAACATATGGTATCAGATGACTGATTCAAATTCACAAGAGTGGTTGCTTCTCTCAAGAACAATCAAATCAGTTGTATTTAGATTTTTTTTACTAATTAGATGACCATCAAAAACCATTGAGAATGATCACAATGAGATCATTTCAATTAATATTCTCTTTTTAACTCTCAAAATCTCAGGCATTCTTAAAGAGCACACCCAGCCCAAAGCAAGATGTAGCTACAAAAACTGCACTGTGCCAGTTTAGTTACGCCTGCCCCGATATGGGTTCAATATTATGTTCACTTCCTTGTAGGGATCTAAGATACCTTTTCTGCGTCATTATTCTTTCTCTTGACATAGAAAAAATCCAGTAATTTAAAATGGCAAACGGAGGGTGAGCAGTTATGCAAAAACAGGTCTTCTATTCACACAAGATTTCAGTCTCTGCAGCTCACCTTGTTTTTCATATTAAACAGCAAACTCTGCACCTTCCCAATATCTGCTGCAACAGCCACTTGAGAAAGCCTCTCACAACCTGCCTTGAGCTGTTGTCTCAGTTCAGTCACTTCATTCAGCACAGTGCATGCCTTTTGGATTCTTTTGATAATTGAAAGTACATAATTATGTTTATGTATTCTCATAAAACCAGAAATCAAAATTTGGTGCTCTCAATGTTTTTTTTAAAAATGATTTTAGAACTCTTTTTATGTTTGAACTGATCACACTTAACTTTTTGGGAGGGGTTTTTGTCAGATAGAACGAGTCTGGAAAGGAAAAATTAAATTGTAACAAATAAAGCATAAAATCTCAATGCTATAGCTTTTAAAACAATCCAAACAGAATGTAATTGTACTTGCCTTAAGCAAGGAAAAATTCCAATAACAGAAACAATTTTATAATTTTTTCAGAGATTCCTGAACAATCATGGTAACAAGGATAAATATTATCAATTGCTAGTATATTTAAATTAGTAGGAAAAAAAAAATTAATAAGCGTGAATATAATCAGTTGACTGATTTGGTATATCTATTTTGCATTTTCCACAAGTGTAACTGTGAAGAACACTCCCTGTTTTTAGGGTTTATTTTTTTTTTTTAATCAAAGCTTTATAATTATTTCTTCTCCTGTCACAATGACAAAATTATTTTAAGCCAATAATTAAATTCGTAAAAAGTTCTAATCTTATAATTATAGCGCTCATGCCAAATATCAAGCATTTTTAAATCCTAAATTACTAAATCTTTTTACACACCTGAAAAAGGCTCTAGCCATGACATAAGTGACACAAAAGAAAATAAAGATATTGCAATGAGAGGCAATTCCACTAATCTGTTTTCTTTGGAGCATGATCCTTTGAAACTCATTGTGACAAGTATTAGTTTTAAAAAATCAATTAGTATGACATAACATCATATATTTCCCAGCCTTTAAATTTCCCTCATTCCATATTAATCAAGACAAGCTTCAATAAAATGCTATTTTGATATTTTAGTAAGGTCTACTATTATCTAACTAGCTTTCTAGTATACATTGTATGGGATAAATTCCAACAGTTTAAAGCATGAAAAGTTTGATGCATGATAATGGCACAATTAACTCACCGTGTTCTTTGCTGCTGGTACTGATGTATGTCAGTAGATCCCTCTTGCTCATCTCCTGTATCCTCATAGTAACCCCTCCGCAGCTGATACAGCAGGCGAGACAGTCCACCATTCTTACCATCACGGCAGTGTGCGGTGAAGGCTCCCATTGTAGTCATATCATATAGTTTACCTGCGATGTTTCAAGAGCTTTGTGTCATTTTCAATTGTCACCTGGGACAAATGGATGTTTTATTGTAATTGGCACAGATTACCATAAACTAAGTGGTAACCATTGAATGCATAGATGAAATGGTCCAGGCCTCCAATCAGTAGTGCTGAAATATGTGTTGGGCTGAAAACTAACAATTCATTGTAAACATTTATCCCCATTCTAAACAAAGGCACAAGCAAATCCATTGTCATAATAACCGAACCTTCACCCTAATAAATTGACAAATATGCAACCACAAGGCATTATTGCATTCAAAAACAGTTCTATCCTGAATACAGGTTATAATTAAATGATCCAACCAAACCATAAGCTAAGTATCTTAAAATTATTTAAATAAAAAAATACATACTAGCATCAAATTAGTGACTATAAAAAGCATAGAAACATGGCATGAGATATCAACATACAAATGGAACATAATGTGTAATAACTGCAAACAGCAGAGCACAAATACATGACTATTAGCGGAACAGTGCCAGTCCTATGCTAAAGCTCAAAATGCTTTAGACCAATTAATATGCTTTGAATTATTGGAGGCTGGATTAAAAGATGGCGGAAGAATACATATATAAATATATATAAGCTGGACTTCCATTTATTCATTGGTCTTTCCATACCTTTTACATAATCAAATTTGAATCATTTGGATTGCACAGCAGATACTTAAAACCAATCGGGGGAAAAATGAGCTTGTAAGCCCCTGAGTAGAGCATTGACCTTATAATACTGTTTTGTAAAACTCGTCTCTTTGGCACAATTTCTGATATAATTTTAATGGCGATTTAATAATTCGGTTAGTAGAGTGGCAAGTTGTCAATCTAGAGGTATGACAATCAAATCCTTGACCTGAGCTATCTGGAGGTGGGGTGGGATCCCATTAGCCTTTGGCTTTAAGACAAACTTATAGTTGTAGTGGCTGTAGAGGCTGCAGTGAAAATGTATTTCATTTCCCCACCTTAAGGCGGCACATCCACTGCATGTTTAAGCCTGCCTTTGTATGCAATTAAACAGTTTAATCAGTGAACCGCATCGTTTGTCAGGCTGCGCGATTTTCCTGCAAGCATGTTTTTTGTCACGCACCCAGGTAGCTACCTTGCAAAGGCAAGTAAATACTTTGGATCTTTAACAGTAAGATGACTCATAAGTACATGTATGTAGACCAGCTGGTCTGGTGCAGTGGATGCGGGCACTTTTTGCTAACCAAAAAGAATGCTATCGCATAACTTGTTAGCCAATCTTGAAATCATCTGCATTTGGCAATGGACCCCTAGGCTAATCTGGAATAAGCAGACGCATTTTCCTACTGTTTATAATACTATTGTGGTCCTAAAAAGCAGCTCAAAGAAGATGTAGCTTTAGAATATAATTATTGAACAACCCCTTATCAATTTTCAGAAAAAGAAACTGAACTTCAGTGGGTATGTCCAGCTGAAGAGAGCTTAAAGAAAAGAAAAATGTTTTTTGATTTTAGCATAGAACTTCTCACAATGCTCCACAGATAGTACAAAGTAGAAGATTTTTAGAGGACAAACTTTTGGAACTGATATTAGTCTAAGCCTTTAGATAAGCATTGGTTTAGTGGCTTGGGAAATCTTCCCACTGCAGAGAAGAACATAATCTTCGAATTCATTGGGAATTTTTTACATTCGAGGAAGATGTGTTCGAACAGTTCTATTTTCAGCACTTCGGCCCTCGATTTGCATTTGGGATAGTTTTCGTGAATACTTTGAAGTAAGTTAACATATAGGGAATTCCTGTTTTCTTGGCTTCTTCCATGCAATTCCGAGCATTACGGGGAAACCTGATTTGTTGTATTTTCCCTACTTTTAGAATTTCAAATAGCGGACAGAGACAGGTACCTCCAAACAAGTCAATCTGTCATTCCCAACTCATTTTATGTAAAACCGTGTCTCAAAACCCAGCCCTTATCAGATCTTGAACTCTTGATGCTAGATCTAGATCTAGACTCTAGGTCTACATTAAGATCGCAGTCACAATCTTCTTTCTAGTTAGGGATACATGCAGTCTAAAGTCGATGTTGAAATAGGTCTACAGAGAACGTCGCTTGTTCTTGAATAATCTTTAAATTGACAAGGGATATTTGTCAAGGCAGAGCTAGGCTTAATCCCACTATAGGACCCGGCAAAGAATTGAATGCAGGGCTCACTATTGTCAGTCCAAGATTATACCTTTTGAGCTATCTGATGTCCTACCCGTCAATAAATAGATTGGTCCTTGCCAGCTTTTTTTCACACCCACGTACTGATTGATTAAGTAAGGGGTAGGCCCAGGCAGATGTCATCCATACCCATGTCTTTTACAAGTGTAACAAGCAAAAAACGGCCCCTTTGAAGTCTTAGCTACAGGCAGACCTAGCATAGGTAGAGACAAACAACTTGCACTGTGTGCATCAGACTAAGCTACAGCGGGAGAAGGGGCGGGAGAGGTGTCTCTTTTGCTGGCAACTAGGCATAAAAGGCTAGACTGCCTGTCCACAAATTGTTTCTACACAGTGAAAGGGAGAGGTAAGGCATGCTTGTTTGAGTTTGAAGAATGACAGCAGCTGCCTAGAGCACTTCATCAAAATTTAAGTTCTGCGAATGGGATTTAAGTCAGTCTGTCAAATTTCTTAAGAGGTAAACATTTTCTTTCTCTAATTGAGGACTGATTGTTGAGGAAAACATGATATAATATTGCAAGAAAGAGAGCATCAGAAGGGGAAAACGGATGAGTTAGAAGAATTTGTGGTTTCCATGGAATCCGTGTTCGATCTAATTGTGTTCAACTGTATATCATTTATGAACTTTTCTCTCTTAACAGATTCACAAAAATAAACTGTTTAAGAATAGGTTTAAAGCCTTGCCATCAGGACTAGATTATCTCAAATACTATATACATCTTCACACTTGTTAAAGGTTTTTTTTTAATATTTCCTGATGACACTTTATCATACCTCTGCTCCCTGCATCCTCTGAGACCAGCATCCTCTCCACATGAAGATTTATAGGAATGAATTCTAGATCTGCTTTTAACCTGTCTGCACTGCGTTTGAATGTTACACCTGAAAAGCAGCATGGTTGCAATTAAATAAGGGTGAAATTGTCAGTCAAAACTTTTCTATTTATTTCTTATTAGGTCTGTGGTGACATTTTGAAACAACTAACCTGGAGAGACTTTTTGGATAATTCATTGCAAGTTTTAAATTAGTGTTTAAAAAGCCTGAGAAAGAAGAAAAAAACTAGAGAACAAATTGTTTTCCATAATCTTTATTGACAACTTCTCCTACCGGTGAGCCTCATAAATTTATTCTCAAAGCTTTAGTCATTGCATTTTATTTCATAAGTTGTAGAAATTTGACTAGCTTAGTCATAGCAGGTGTAAATTGTCACCAATACTACAAGGCGTATTTGGATTTAAATTAAATAATTGAAAAAAAAAAAAAAACAGAAATGAAAAAAAAGTGCTTTAATAGTGTCAGACATAATGGTGTGCACTGTAACATGTCTGTGCTCATTTACATATGTCAGTTGAATATTGTGTTTTCAAAAATCTCCTTCTCAATTAAGTTACTGATATCATTATGATGCACAAATTGATATGTCCAGATATAGCAAAGATAAAAAGGCCATGCAAATAAATGCTGACTTGACCATAACAAATTGTTATGAAATATTCAACGTTTTAAACAGCTATTTCATTCGAGTTTTTAAGAAAAACACAGAATATAATATTAATTATGAAACAAGGGTTTTGAATGCAAGAAGCATGTTAGAATAAGGTCACATTTATTGCCTCAAGAGTCAAAGAAAAAAAAGTTTAGGGAAAATGGAAGAAAAATGGGGGAAAAAGCAACAAGAGGGTCAGAGGAGGGTAATACATTCAGCTTGCCATCAGTAATGCAACAATAAAATAAGTTATTGTAAACAAGAAAAAAACATTCTCATTTTTTTATCACAAAAAATTTACGTTTAACACATTCATGGATGTCGCTGCTCTTTTTTCTTATCTAATTCCTTTTCCATCTACTCACCTACATACCTGTGCCATTTAAAATGTCTTTTACCTCTAAGCAGCATACACATCCAAAATATTTGACTGAAACCTCTAACATAGAAATAAATTGTAATGAAAAGTTATTACTATGACTCAGACAAGACATTAGTGGAGTATATCTGGAGAGGCATCACCTTCATACTCGTTGAGGTGTGCTACATGCTGGTTATAAAGAACCACATTGCTCATGCTGTAGTCAGATGTTTCCTTCTGCACATAACCTTGGTCAAATGGCAGCTGCAATGAGGAGTGAATGGAATATATTTGATACAGTCCTAACACATCATCGTGCAATAAAGCACTGTCATATGATGCATTTTCCCCTGTTTTTTCAGTATTTGATCCTTTGATGACAAAGAAAGCTATTGCTTGTACCTCAACAGTCAGTTAAGATTTAGCATGATTGCAATGCTAAAATGAAAAGACACATAGGCCTATATTGGATCACAATATGCAAACACCTATCAAGAGGTAACAAGAAAGCAAGCAAAACCTATTGATCAGTAAAATATATCTGACAAGCAAGCTATCATTTCTATGTAAATGTTCTACATCAAATCAAATTATTTACAGTACAGAAAGTGACAGTTCGCAGCTCCTGTCCTTTAATATTACTTCAAGCGACGATAAGAACAAATGCTTAACTTTTTAATTAAATAGGAGAACCCTATTGACATAAAAAAGAACTGAATCCAAATAAATCGCCAATTTATCCTTGAAATTAAAATCAATTGATGCATTATATGTATGTATATTTGTCTAATTTGTCTCATTCTTAAGACAAAAGTGTTTAAGATATTAAAAATTCACTACAAAGATTATAGGAACCCTATCCAAAGCCTGTTTATGACTGATGTCCATCAAAATGAGACAAGCTCTCAATATGTTCTATTACTAAAATTCAATATTGTCATATTTATGATTGCAACAAGCACTTTGTCCAATTAATTCCGTATCATAAAGGATTCTTTCTTCACGAGTCACGATAGACTCGAAATGCAACAAAAATAACTTAAGAAGCTTAAAGAATTTGTTTCTGCTGATCATTTTTTTGCCCAAATGTGGCAAATGAAATCTTCCCTTTTCAGCTAGTCTTAGGGAAAAAATCGGTAAAAGATATCATGCTGTAAAGAAAGAGCAGCGTACCTATTTAAGAGCTATGGCAAAGCAAAGATAAAGATCTGCAGAAATAACTTAATTTTTACCATTTTCATCTCCTTCATCTTAAATTTCCAAAAAAAAAATATACCGAGGTGTCTCAATGGGGCATAATTGAAATAAAAATGACAATATAGTGACTGCTAGAGAAGTTCAAGATAATTGCAAAAAAGGAAGGTAAGGAATTTTTAGGAAAGGTTTAAAGATTTTCACGATTGATAGATAGAGTTCTATATCAGTGTTGACAGTTAGCTGTTTGATTTAAAATTATTTTGTGCAACATAAAGTATAATCATGGTGAGAGAAATCAGCAGGGATGTCAAGTGATGAATAAATAGAGGGTTTGCATTCAGTCATATTAGCCAAACATAAAAGCATGGAGGAAAGTGGCATGGCTCTTTTTCAATAAAAAGACCCATATTTCATTTCCAAACTTTCATCGATAAGCTTGTGCCCGAAGAAGCAAATAAATTTTAAATTTAAAAAATATCAAATATTTCATTTGGTTATCATTTGAAAAAGAAATAAGATTTTGAAATAAATCTCAAATTGCAAAAGACAAAAAAAGCTGACAAATTGTCTTTTTTTTTTTTTTTTTAATTTCCAATGCTACCAAATTACACGTGCACAAGTTTCTGTTAATTATATCAACTGTTTAGTTCTATTCTTGTATATTCAGGGGTTAAAAAGTTAAATTGTTAGAGATATATTATTGAAAACTTGCAAGATTTGGATGAAAAGACATAAATACAGATTAAGTTGACCTCATCTGACTTTTTGTTTTTTAAAATATTAAAGTGATACAATTTTAAATGCTGTTTACATTCCATTTGAGGGTGGAATCATTTTAGATTTTATTGGTCCATACATTATCTTACCTGCATAAAGTAGATTTATTTACAATGATGTTAGAAATTAATTTGATTTTTTCTTTCAAGGTTAAAATTGTATGAAAAGGTCTTTTTATTCTCCTCTTTTTCTTTCCACAAGTGTGAACAAAGCACATTTCTTAAGTTTTATAGCAGTTTCTGGCAATGCAAAAGCCATGCCATGCTTGCCACATTGGACATAGTATTTTCACTGCAATTTAACCTGACATCTCCATGAGATTATCCATGGAATTAGTGTAGTATTCTGCTGCTGCTGCTCCCAGACGTATCCATAACAACTGGTGGGTTTCCCAGTCAGGCACTAGCTGTCAGATGCATTACATAGTAAACTTCAATGAAGATATTGGCCAGTAAGGAGATGACAGGATAAAAATTGCACAACCATATTTGGGACTACCTATTAGTAAGAAATCAATTATATCAGAGCAGAGTAAATCTGTACACTTGACCACTGACATTTTCGTTCTGCACAGAATAAGTTTAGATACAAACATGAATAGTATGTCTGACTAATAGTTGTGCTTGTGAAAAACTAAGCAGTGCTAACCGTCTCTTCATTCAGCTTCACAGGATTGAGCCCCACACCTTTGGTAGATGAATTTATGGTCTTCTCTTTTAGGTTTTACCTGGTTTATCAGGGGCTAACATTTAATTTTGCAAAAAAGCCTGAGATCACAGTGTTGTGGATGGCCTATGTCAAACGACAAACAAAACAACAAAAACTTCATTCAGCACTACAGTGAGGCTATGAAATATGTAAAATACTCATATTGTAAAGAAAAGATAAATGTTAATCCACTCTTAAAGCCACAAGAGTAATATGAGACAGAAGTGAGATCAAATCATTACCTCTCCTAAGTCCTGAAGTAAAGATATCATCCTCTTTTCTTCATTAACCCACAGACGCCTGAGATTGGTAACAGTAAAAAAAATATTTATGGTTTTAGTTGCACCCATGAAGTTGCATTCATAAATTACAAAAGAAAAAATGAAAGAAGAGTCATTTTAGCTAAATGGCAAATTATCTTAATTCAACTATTTAAAAGACTATTTGTTGTGTCAGGTCAGGGTGCTAATTCAAAATCTAATTACCTTAAAGCCTTTCTGTAAAAAACTCGATTGGATATGCTAAGAGGATAGGGACAACAGAAAGGAGCCTTGGATTATCTTGTGCAAAAAGGATACTTTAGTTAATATAACCAACAGACCCAGAGAGTTCAAATTGAGTAGGAAAAGTTCAAGAACATCTAGAAGAGGAGCAAATTGAGACAAGACTAAATTGTTTGCACTACTGTTGAAGTACTTCAAAATGCAAACAAGTGCATTAAAACCTAACTACTTGGCCATCTTAGTCATGGTAAGAATCATAAAGATAAAAGTATGTATGATCTTTTCCCATAATACGCTCATACATCAAAATTATTAATAAAATGCTGACCAAACCTCAGATAAAAGACACAGCTGGTTTTAGCCTAATGATTTTCTTTCTAGTCTGTGGAGTCATTTGCTTTTCTTTGATGAGAGAATGAGGATTTGATTGACTATACAAGCTATCATATATTGTTTTCTTGAATGGAGACTATACTTAAACTGATTACAAACTTGCTAAACATTTAATAAATTTCCAATTCTAACTGCTTGAAGGGCTATCTTCACTGTTTAAAGATGGGGGTCCCTTTCATGGCTTAAAAATAGCAAAGATCTTTAAAGATAACTCACAGAAGTTGCACGGGCAGCTCAAATGTCCACCTGCTTTCAGCCATATACTCAGACATTTGGAGCATGGATTTTTCATTATTGGTTGCAAAGCGAAATGACCTCTTGATAATGTCATTAAAGTGAGCTTGTAGATTGTGTGAATGTCTGCCTAATGAAACAGTTCGTGGTCGCTTGTTATAACTGCCAGACTGAGGAGTGGAGAGAAAGCAGGGCAATTACAGAACAGATTTCTGTTACTTTTGTCCTTTAAAGTTTGATAACAAGAGGAAAATGTATGAATTGGAAAGCTCTTACCCTTGTTTCACTATTCATATCTACAAAAGATAAAGTGACTCAAAATAACTTCCAAAAAAGTCAGGAATTACAAAAGATTTAAAGAAATCTATTTCTTTCACATTAGAGAAAAAATGACCTACTTGTTGAGTTTGCAGATTTTCAAAAGATACTCTTTCATCATTTATCCAAGCTGTACAGGTAACTTCACCTTGTTCTTTAGTTTCGTAATTCCTAGATACAAAGCAAAGCAAAGAAAAAAACAGCTTGTTTCATTTGCTAATAATTCATTTCGAGAAACAAGGCTAATCTTTATCAGATCAACTGTCGAAAAAAAATGTTTTAAAGTAAAGCTCCCACATAAATTTTTCCTGCGGCAAATTGATACCTGTAAAATCTACAAGAAAGTTACGACAGGAAAGAAAAAGAAATGTTAAGAAAAAAAATCTAATAGAAATAACAGTATTTTTGAACAGCTGTCTCTATTCCTTTCTTTTTTTTTTCTTTCTTTGTCACCAGCATTTGTTCTTACTGATTCCTCACACATTCTCTGAGAAAGGTCACCTAAGATTAGAAAAGGATAACATTGTCATTAAGATAACTTTAAATAAGTCAATAAGACATCACCAGACCCTAAAATATACCTGAGTGTGAGCTGCAAAGTAAGGTCATGCTTGCGAAGTATGTCCTGTAGTGTAAATATTGCTTGCCCCAGCTGAGTCATCTGTCAAAATATACATAACTAATGTATGAATTCTTTCTACAACCATACCAATTGCATATATATAGAGTCTTTTCAACTGTGTCCATCTTTTAAAAAAAAATTAAGATTTTAAGATTTTTTCCTTTCCTTTATAAAAACAAATGCACTTTCAACTGCATGCTTGCATGTCATGCTAAAGATCACCAATCTAAAGACAAATTGAAAATCCTAACAGTGTCTTTTCTGTGATGAAAGACATTCTGCATCCTCATTTTCTCTCTATGTCAAAGACCATCAATCTAGAGATAAATCCAAAAACTCTCACTTACCGTGCCAGTCATTCGTTCAACCACATGATGAACAGTAATCCGCACCCTTGTACTTGTGTCAATGCCATATTTGTCACCAAATCCAATGGTTTTCAAAAATTGGGGACTGCTGTTTTTCTGAAAAAAGGAAAAAAAATAACATGAAGGTGTATATATTCATATTAAATTCCTTCATATTAAACTCCCAAAATCAATTTTCAAAAAACGGGATAAGAAACTGTGTACAATTATACTATTGCTAAACAAAGTGCAAACATTGCAACATTACGAGTGGCTTAAACAAAAAAGAACCCATAATATTAAAAGATTTTTAAGAACACTTGTACATTTCCTGCTATACTAAAATAGATATATAATGTGTTTGGTAGTTGGAAAGAAAGAAGATTAGATAATTAGGTTATAAAGATTAAACACTTGACTCGCACCTTGTAATAAAGGTCCAACACATTTTTACCTTTTAGAGCTCTCTTGCCTTCATTCATTATGACCACTTATATTGCCTTTGATGTTAAAATGAAAACTCTCATTGAAAGCTGCCTTGATATGGCCACTTAAAGCTTAAGCGCTAGGTAGGAAGTAGATTAAATTATGTAATTTCAAAATCTAATATAAGACTAGATTGAGTGTACTTATTGTGTTGGACCTATTGAAGATTATGTATGCTTAAATGGCTGGATTTCCAAAGGTTCAATTGAGCTTTCAATTTAACTTTATAAACTTTGTTGCCTTCTATATATTTGATTTTATTTGCTTCATTAATTATAATTCGCGTGAAAGAAATAAGATGAAGTCAGATGCAGGGATTAGACATCAGTGTTTTTCTGCCTTTTAGTTTGCCAGTCACCTGCCAGCCCCTCCCAGTAACTGATCAGATCATGAGGTCAACTACTGGGTGGAATGGGTATTCCCAATTGAGCTGGGGTGTTTAAGATGCATCATTTTAATGTTTAAACATGCATGTAACCCCACCGACTACATCAATGATTACGAAAAGCATATAGTGTGAAGGTAACATATTTATTCAGCCATGGAAAAAATAATGTAAGTTTTATTTCTTATATTGAAAGAAATGTGGATCAGTTTTGATGCCCAGAAATTTGATAGCAGCCGTATTTCATTGCAGGGATGACAGTTTTTAATGACGCCAAAAGAAGCTTTTGGAACAATATTTTATGATGAAATTTCATTAGGGATTCAGTAATATGTTGAATAATGCACATACCAACAACAATAGCTAGAAGTTCATAACTCTTAAGATATCTTGATTTTAGTTTCCAATCAAGACCTTCTCACAGAGCTAGCCAGTTAAGATTCTTTATTCTATATTTCCTAAGCTTATCTCTATATCCTGATATCACAGCTCTTCATTTATTGGTTCTAGTACCATCATTCTCTTGAGAGGAATTTACTAAATACTCGTAGTGATCTATGAGAGAAACACATGTCGAATAGGTGTGGTTACTTAAAGAAAATAGAGACTTAGTTTTATACATTGAATATAAGTTAAGATTAAAGCTTAGAGTAAGATCTGATACTAGATCTAGAGTAATTATGGTCAACAGTGATAAGCCACAAATTTAAAATTGTTTCAATATGATGTGGCTACATTAATTTTATTAGTCTAGGAAAGTAAATAGTTTTTACAACAATAAATCTAGTAGACTTTGCAAAATATATAAAGTTTTGATGAAAAAATTATGTCTCCTAGGTCGTGAGAATATACGACATGCTTGTTTTCTGATAACATATTTTTTTCAAAAAATCACATAAAAGCTTTTCACGGTCTAAAGTTTCACCGAGAATTCATATTTAATTCATTTATAAAATAAAATGGCTTTGGGGAAGAAATGTTGTTCCATTTTGGAAATATTAATTCTGAAACAAGAGCATTGTCATAATTGTAATCTCAAGCAATTCTTCATTAGCCACGTGGATATTTTGGTTTATTAAAAAGAATGTATGCTGAAAGTTATTGTGTTGATAAAAAATTGGGTTTTAAAATGAATCTAAGCAAAAAAAATTTTGAAAAAGTGATAGCCGAGGTATTGCAATATTAAATCTGGTTAAAATTGTGAATCAGGTGATGCACAAGCACGCTTGCTGGCACTACTGGCACCACAGAGTATGCTGCACTCGGTCTGACAGGTGATTTATTACCAATCCATCAATTGCTAGCAGATACCTAGGATATGCCTGGTAAAAAACTGAAGGGCCACTTTCAGTGTCTGGTTCAAGCAGCTACAGCTAGGTCTTAACAACTAAGATTAAGAGTCATCATTGAAGGGACCAGACTACATTCCACTTAGCTTTTCAAGCTTGACAAAAGAAAATGACATTCATTCCCCTTTAAATTACGTCAATTTTAGCTAACAAACTTACATCCTTTTCTGATTTTATCCCAGGAATATTCTAGATCTTTAAAGGGAAACCCCACACAATAGCTTGTTATTTTTTGCTTTAGATTTTGGGGGGGTTATTTTATTATTATTTTTAGATTGTGCTTCTTCATCTTTCTACTCTTGTAAAAAATGATTACATAAACTTGTGTAGCACAATGAAGTTAGACTTTTAGAAGCTCCTATATAAAAATGCATTGTGAAAAAAAAGGATATCAAGAGGATGCCAGTTTGATTTTATTGTTTAAATTGTAGACCTCCATACTGATCCTGTTATAAGTGCATTGAACTATGGATTACTGACTGCTGACTTAATTTTCAATTTCATATGTTTCTTTTTCAGGAAAAAAAAATGTGTAAAAATATTACCATAGGCTCATGGTTTGTCATAGTTTTGCACTTTAATCAGATTTCTTTTAATTACATATGAATCATTAGACAAATATCCCATGATTATTGCAATATAATCATCTACAGCAAGAAATTGACTTTTGATAAAGCTGTTACATTCTTGTTATCAAGAGCAAAAAGCATTCTGCAGAGAACTTTTTTACTAAAAATGACTGCTTACCAGATATAAAATATGCATATGTGTTATTTACAAAAAAAAAAAATTCAAAAAACTTTTGTAGGATTTTTATGAAGGTATGTGTCTGAAGAAGCTTTTTTGGATTGTTTTCTTTTGCATGAGATAATGGACTTTGTTCTTAACTTTTTGGTAACTTTTTTTTCGTGTGCCTTGGATTTTTACACATGGCCTTACATTTAACAATCATGTTTAATGGTAGAAAAGAGTAATAGGAATAAGCGGAAGCCTTAACCATAGCAGAATTTCTACTTATTCAGCACAAAACTGGCATCTATATTTATCAAAACATTTATTATGATTGACCGCTCACAAGATTTGTTCAATACAATATGTAAATGTTGGTTGATGAGAAAGAAATTAAAAAGAAAAACATGCTAAAATATAAATTGTCATCTAGATTTTCTGAAATACATTTTTGTGAGAGTATAAAAAGAATGGAAATAAAAGGATGATATTACATTTTCAAACTCATTCTCATATACAGAAATTAATTTTCAGTCAAAAATCTACAAGTGGGTCAAACAGTTCAATAAGAAAGACTTTAATTATAGCCAAAATTTGGCAAAAAAGAAAATGTTTATTTAAAAAAGGAGAACAAGGGGAAAAAGCAAACCCTTAATGATAAGAATCTAATGTGCAGTTACAAAATATGAATAATGTTAAGAACTTCACCTCTACAATTTCTGTGTGATTGTGATGTAGCCATGTCTGCTGTTGTGGAGGCAACATTGTATGGAGAACAACAAGTACATTAGGAGGCATGTCTGAGCTGTCATTGGGTAGGTTGGAACATGCTGGTTGTTCAAGCAAAAAAAGAAAAAAAAGGATTAGAAAAAAGTAATCAGCTATCATTATGTGAGCTTGCATCTATCAAATATCTGTGGTCTCAGGAAAAGAATAGCTTCTCTTATTCCAGATAGAAATTGAAACAGTGATTTTTTTTTAGTTAAATAAAAATGACAATTGTTTGGCAAAATTTGGAAATGACGTGTCGTAAAAAAGACAAGAAATACTCCAAATAAACATTGCCACTGCCTGAATTTCTTCAAATCTTTTAAAAAAATCTAATAAATTTACCGAGCTGTACAGCAATGTAAGAGTAGAGATAAATATCTAACATTAAATCTGTACCAATCAAGGCTTGCCAAAAATTGTCCACTAAACCCATAATTATGATTTAAAAGGCTTGGTTAAAACAAATCATTATGTATCAAAAAATAAGCTGCTCTAAAATTATATATTCAAATTGTTAACTTAAGAGTTAGTGTATTTCATACAGTTTTGCGCATAAAAATGTACAAATATAATAAATACAAGAACTTAAGAAGAGCGCCTAAGCATTCTATAAAAATCATTGTCAAATATGTTCAAATTCAATTCATGTCACAACTGCTTTTTTTTTTCTTTTGACAAATAGCCTGGACTTAAAAAAAAAATCTACTGATTGTAAAATTGTACATATAAGTATCTTTTTTCATCTTTTCATACATTATTCTATCAAATTTCAAAACAAGGCCTTGAAAGTAAGAGGAAATCCTTATGCAATATTTAAGTTTTTAAACTCACCCAAACAAATTTCCAACACAGGGTCTTGACTTGCATTGTCTGAAGAAAATATAAGAACAGGATTGTTTTAGGTATTTTCTAGTTTGTCTAAGCCATTAATTCTACAATATACTTCATGTTTTCAACTTGTACAAAAAAAAAATATTTTTGTGCTTGCCTTCTAATCTGCAATGCTGTTAAGTTCAACATCACACCCAAAATGTTTGAAAGTATACAAAATGATCAAAATTTGAAAAATTAGAATCTCTGCATCGCCAACTGGTATCTGATCGCAGCATCTATCAGCTCGAAAAAAATTTTCATCTCCCTTAATTCTAATCTGCCCAGAAATTCAATGATATTAAGATTTTCAATCCCCTTTTTCTTATTTCCTCACAAAATCCATCAATATGAGGTGTATTTGCACACACATCAAATTTTGCTAATTTTAATTTTAAATTATGTTATTCCAGTTTATAGCCAAAAGATAAACAAAACTTAGAATTTCAGCTCAAGTTACTGACCAGAGTGAGACTCAAAGTCAACACTGGAGTTTGGCTGCACTGGTAAATGCATAGGGTCCACACCAGTCTTAGTATGGACTTGCTCTCTGAGGCTCTGCAGTTGCATCTTCAGGCATTCATGGCTTGACACATGCAAGGCTTGAATCCATGAGTCTCTTACAGACTCACTGCTGGCAGCAAATCGGATTGATTGATCTTCACCCTCAATTACTATATAATTATGTATTGAAAGAAAAAAACTTTGGTGTTATCAATGGGTTTATGATGAGTAAACAGCTAGCAGTCATATGACTGAAGATTGAAATTCATATACTCCTTACTGTGGACAGAGAGTTGTTTTCATATTTTTTAATAACCCTAAGCTAATAGTACTACATTTTTACTGCATGCACAAAATACCTTTCCTACCAAAACCACCTTATTTTTTTCATATGTCCTGCAATTTTTAAAAATCTGATTTGAACAGTGAACGGCTATAGTTGTCAGCTCATTGTTGTAAAAACACTTTTGCCACATATGCAATAACAAAAGTATAACTTGTTCAAAAATGACATTTAAGACACAACATTGCAGGGTAGAGTGATGTTGACAGGAGAACATCTTGTAGCTATACAGATACTGTGATCAAAAAGGATCTGTTTGGCATAGCTGTTTGCCTTCTGTTCGCTATTTAAAAATTCAAGATGATGTGAGTGTTTGCTGCACCTAAATGTTATAAAATGTTGCATGAGATCTAACAAAAACAGATGTACTGAAAAATACATCAGTATGGACATGAGTCAAATTTTGAGGAATGCAATACAAAAAAAGTATCTAGGAAAGCATAAAGCATTAGATTAATCTCACATCTTTCAGTTTTTTCATTGGAAAAAGGAATGATAGCTTTATGTCACAAACATACTTTGTTACAAAGTAAACTGTCTCACCTAGTAAAAATCCATTCTCAATCTCATCATCAAGAGCTAAATCCACCACACATCTTTCCAAAATAATGACACCCAATGGTTCTGATTTCTGTAGAATCAGGAAACAGTTTCAATGATGGATGAGGAGAACACTATTATTGAGTATAAAATAAATTAATTGCATCAATTTAAAGGTCTAACTTAGCTGGTATGAGAAAATACACCATCGTGGTAGAAAACGAAAAGACATGACTCCGTCTGAATGATATTATATTAACCGTTTCTTACTGACATGTTTCAATAGGCCTACTCCCCTTAATACAGTACATGTTTTTGAACACAATCAGATTACAATAACTAATACTTTAACTTGCAAAGACAAGCTGGTTTATAAACTAAAAGGCTAGCCTCTGAATCTAAGAAAAATGACAACTTAGTATTAGATACCAAAAATGATATTTATACTTACTCCATCTTTGTGTTTGAAATAAAATAATAAGTTCCCCTTTAACCTCACATATCTGTTGATGTAAGCTGTGGAGAGTCAGACAAAGTCATCGTTGAAACTCTTCTTCCTTTTCTCAAATTTAAGATAACTTAGAACTCAGAATAAAAAGGCCAGTAGTAGAATAAATTATTAAATGCATTAATTTTAGAAAAAAAAATTGCTTAAGAATTTTCCATGAAATTTTAATGCAAACAATTATGATCTACGAAACAAGATACCTTCAGATTTTTTGAAGAAGCCATCCTGTTTGTCTTTCATGAGCAAATATCCTTCTTTGTCAAACTTTGCTGTCTGCTGCAGCATTACAGTCAGTTCTTTGGAGTTGAATCGCATTTTGAGGTTTAAAGTTAGTTAAATACAAACTAGTGAAGCTTTATTGATACAGTGAAGCAAACTGCCTTTGAGAACAGTGCATGTTTCTTTGAACTTTCAATTATTGTTCCTTTTTTTATCAATGAAATCAATAGCTACATGTTCTGTGTTTTGCTGTTTTGCTTTGTTTCTGGAGATAAAACAAAAATTTTGGGTAAAATAGAATTAAAAATTACATCAGGTTAAAACAAAGAGAAATTCAAACATCATTGTCCTTCTCCTGCGCTCTAGCTATCTAGATTTTATAAAGTCTCAGAGCTGTGTATGGTCATCCTTTCCTGACATCTTGCTGTGATTCATGCTACTTCTATAATTCTTCTTGGTAATCTGCGTAAGATGTGTCCAGTGCAATCAGACATTAAGTCCACTTAATAATGTTGAAGGACTCTCGATTTCAAGACATATTTCATTTCAATTTGAATTATTGACAGCTTCAGGCTATGAAGGATAAATTTTTTTGTTACATCTAGATTTAGATTTCCTGCATAATTTTTTTACTAATTTAGACAGCAGAGAAATACAGAGCATGTTTAAACCTGGTGCAATGATCAAATGCAAAGCATTGTGACTTCTACAACTAACAACAGAGATAAATAATGAGGCCCTTTGTAAACGAGCCAAGGATGGGCTTGCCGAAGGTGCTCCTATTTTAGAAGATGCTGTCACACAAACATCCTTATACGCGGAATCTTAGTTTTTGATATTGTTAGTCCAACACTGGGCTAGATCTTGATCCATTTTGCGCCCCATTGTCATAAACCTAGTCTACATCAAGAAATTAAAGATGCTAGATCTAGATAATTCTAGAATCTAGATTGGGTGAGTCGTGAGATGTTTTGTTTCATTCTATCATCTATGACATGTAAGGCAAGGACGTAAACACTGCATACACTTATGGTCATTGAAAGCAATAATGGGTCCATTTGAAACAATTAGATTTCCTTATCCAATCAAGATTTACATCGAGAATGATCTAGATCTAGATCTAGATCTAGGTCTTGATCAGTTGACAGTTGAGTAATTCAGTGTCCTTTTCAGTTGGAGAATCGAAACTTCATAGTAAATACTTTCAAGATGTAAACAACATGTGTTACCTCCCCTTTTCTGAAGCTTCCGTGTTCAGATGCGTAACTATTCTTCTTAATTATTATATATTCTAGAGGTTTTTTGTTTTGTTTTGTTTTTTTTAATTTGAGTACCTTTGTGGATAAAGTATTCAATTTATTTATTTTATATATATATATATATATATATATATATATGTATACTGGGAAGTAGGCTTTTAAGCAAAACGGATTAAACATTGGATTCAAACAACTATGAGGGATAGGAATTAAAAAATTATATCACTATTATTATTATTATTATTATTATTATTATTATTATTATTATAACTGCTTTCGCACGCCAACAACCCGCCCCGCTCACTGCTTGCCATAATCTGAGATAGAAACTCTTGATTAATGGCTACGAAGTAGTTCACCTATTATATC
The DNA here is from genome assembly GCA_033675545.1 of Elysia crispata. Lineage (NCBI taxonomy): Eukaryota > Metazoa > Mollusca > Gastropoda > Plakobranchidae > Elysia > Elysia crispata. Next base: position 1,296,007 of record JAWDGP010003399.1, on the reverse strand, counting down.
AACGCTCCTTTTTTCTTGAGTCAATTCACACAATGCTGATACAAAAATAATATGCGGCAGGTAGGTTTCTCAGAAGCAATTTTGGACCCTCTTTACATACATATTGCCGTATGTATTTTCAAGTCGCAAAATGTAACACAGATATGCCCATTATTAGATGTATTATGTTTATGTGTACCAATTTTCATAGAACTGTGGCATTAATCAGAACCAAATAAGGATGCCTTGTGGACAAAGAGAGCTACCGGAGCTTCACAGACGATAATCTAAAATGGGAAACAAAAGTCAATTAAGCAGTGCTTTATAATGTAATAAAGGAAAACAGCTGATTCCATAATAGTCCAAACTATTGGCCTTTCTGACCCATGAAGATAAATATATAAAATTGAACCACAGCCTCTTCACATTATTAGGCCTACTTGAGGATCCATGCAAGTTAAGGCAAGGCCATTATTTATGGGTATTGGTTGTTGATAAAAGTAGTTCTCATAATAAGTTGGGATAAAATAGGGTCCATGAAGACCTTTATAAGGCATTGTGTAAATTCTAAAAAAAAAGGGATCCTCAACAAAACATGTCGATCATTGCAACACTTACTTTCGATCTAACGCTGGACTTAAATGGGAATGTTGACAACATGCAAGGTAACTTAAAGGGATCTCCTTTGGAAATATCTCTGCGGTACCTGATCTAGAACTGATCTGATTTCTGTATTTTGTATCGGAACCAGGACATTTTTGTTTTTTTTTGTTATTGTTGGGGTTTTTTTAATTGAACAAACCGATATTGATCTTTATAACAACTACACAGGGTGTTGACATTATGCTTGTTCTTTGAAAAAAAGAATCAAGATCTTTTAATGATTTTGATTGTGAAATGCAAAAGCGGAAACCTGCTGCAAGGTTATCCATCTGATCTAAATCTTGATTGGATAAGGAAATCTAATTGTTTCAAATGGACCCATTATTGCTTTCAATGACCATAAGTGTATGCAGTGTTTACGTCCTTAATAACATGGATACCTTAATAACATCTCGTGGCGTGGATTGATTTACAGCTCCTTCTAAACGATAGTTATAAGACTATCCAGGTATGGAAAAAAAGTGCGTGGAAATTCTTAGCTGACTATTTTTTATCGCACCTACATGAAAATAAGCGTTCAAAATGATCTAATATAGATTTTTTTTTTTTTTTTTTTTTTTTGGGGGGGGGGTTATAAAAGTAGCTTGCCATTCTTATTGAATATCATCTATACAGGCCACTGTATAACATAACTAACTATTTTTTGATAGATAGGCCCTATCTTTGGAACAGAATGGATTTTTACAGCAAATTCAAACTTTAATGGAAATACCCGGTCCATACATTTTGCACAACAACGCAAGATCCGATCTAATTTTTCAACTTTTGTTGATCTTTTATGAAAGAAAATTCACTTTTTGCCACATAATTAGAGGATTCTCAAAACATGTTTCTATGAAATGGATGCGCGTGGTTTTTAGCAAACAGAGGCAGTTTTGTTATTCTAACACCAAATAGAAAATGATTTATATGCCTACCATTTAGATGCAGACTTTGCAAATAGAACTTAAAGGGTTCTAAGTTCTGATGCTTTCTTGAAAGAAAGCGTGGGATTACGCAGTTTGATTTTGATTTCGAATCTTACTTAGGTCCAGATTTGAAACAAAAAATAATCTTGATCTCTTATATTGATCGAGATAATAAATTCTTAATTCAAGTCTGTAGAAGTTGACCAGATACATGCATTACATTCTAATTTGAATTTTACTTTCTATTTTAGCCGCATGGTCTGGAGATTTTTGAAGATCTTTCTTCTATTAACTATTTTTTTTCATTAATTTTACTAGCGACTGAATCACTTAACGCATCACTGATAATGCGCATTCTACGCCAGTTTCTTCTTCTGATGTGGAAAAACTTGACAATACACCGAAGAAGGTTGTCTTCTACAGTTGCAGAATGCTTTTTACCAACTCTCTTTGCATTTCTTCTTATGATTTTGAAACTCAAGTCAGATAATGAATTTCATGATACTTCGTATTTTGAGAAGAGGCCGGTTGGCCTGCCTCTGTTTCCAAAACAACTGGGTTTTGTGCCAAAAAATAAAATTGTCGAATCTTTGGCAAAATCAGTTCTCGCACGTCACATACAATATCTTCTGACGATGCCAAACGACACTGGTCGTTCGACCGAATTTGTCATGCCTGCCTTGAAGGGTAAGTAGCAATTTTTCTTAAGTGATAAAAAGAAGAGCAAAAGAAAACTGGGGCTCACGTCAAAAAAATGGTCCTTACTTGGGGCACAAAGTATTCCGACTGGGAGCACGGCGTGGCTCTTCAACTCATTATTAAAAGTAATTAGCTGAATTACTAAAGTGATTTTTCAATTTAACAAAATAGAGACTATGGATATTCAGACAAGAATTAAAACAAATGATCAAATAGATCTTCTTTTACTTTTTTCTTATTGTTTTTTTTTTTTTTTTTTTTTTTTTTTAAGGGAAAAAACTTAGTCTTGTCAGATCCCTGATTGAAGTCCGGAGAAACTCTTTTCTTTTTTCTTCCACTTGTCAGGAGCATTCGAAGTGCAATAGATTATAATATTATCTATTATCGGGAGTTATTATATCAAATATTGGAAGGAATATTAAGGTTTACCATTACTACCTTAAAGCGCATAATTTTGCATGTGCACTATAATGAACAACTGTTCAATTTCCATAGAATAAATTAGGACTCCCTTTCTCATAATGAATATAACATAGTGTGAGTAAAGCTCATTAATTGGTGAAAGCCTTTGAACGCAACAATATACCATATGTGATAAAGACTGACTTCCTTACGATTTTCAAGATTTCTAGTTGTGTGTTTATGGTTGGGAGGCTATGCTGTTCACATAATAGGCCCCGATGCTCAGGAACATTCTATCAATCAATTTAGCTCTGTTTTACTGTCGGCAAAGAGATTATGATTTTATCCAGTAAACGCTAACATTTCGCAGGACAATAACAGGTGATCGAACGCGCTCAGTCAAACAACTGATCACTCAAACTACATAATGCACGTTTAGTATTATGAATCCTTTGAGAAATTCAGAACACTCAGCACTTGAAACTGAAAAAGATGTGTAAATTTTACATTGCTTTTCAAAATTGAATATGTGTGGAAGAGTGAAAAATGTATCAACTTAATTTTTGGAAGTAGGCAGAGATTATGGCTGAAGAGGAAATATTCAATTGTTTTTAAAATAGGCTTTAATACCGTGGAGGAAGCAGAACTGTACTTCCTGGGGACGGACATGACCATGACCATGGTGATGGAGCTGAGGCATATAGAAGGGTGGGCTAAACAGCTTCCAAAGGTCCTCACTGTTATCCTCCATCCCTACCGTAAGGAGAGTCAAGTGTGGCATACAGGATCTACGCATGATCCGGTGTTTGACAGGCAGCCTCGTGTAGACTTAGGTTGGTATGATACACAATGGTGTTTATTGAAGATGTGTTTTCCATAATTCTTAATCTCTGTCATTATCATTAATTTTCATCATCACAGTCATCATAATTGAAGTGGAGATAATTAAGCTAAGATTAACAAAAAATGGGTGCATACCCTGCTTCTTACAGAACTGCGATGAGTATGTCACATAAATGTCATACTTGGCTTCACTCAATCCTTAGTCTAGGTTCCAAAAACATTATTTTGTTTATATAATAGCATTTCCCCACTGTGAGTTTTATATTATCGTAAGTATCAGTGATGTATAACATGGAATACCAAGTTTTACAAAATTAAACTTAGATACTTGTAAAAAAAATTACATATATAATTATATATATATATATATATATATATATATATATATATATATATATACCTAACGGGAGCAGTGTAACCTTTAAACGAGACTGCGCTGAGCTCACTGCGTAACAAATCAATTTTGTGTGATTTTTCACGACACAAACGATTTCGGAAAATAAAGATTAAAAGCAGATAAAAGATTTATCTTAACTTCATTAGATGGAGAACTGATCCATGATGCAAACACCAAAATACCTCTTTAGGATTCGTAATAATTAAATATTTGAAATGACAGAGATTTGCTGTATCACTTTTAATTTTTATTTTGGGTTTTCGGCTTGTTAAGCTAGCATAGAAGTTTTTAGCAGGTTTGAGAATTTCAAATCTATTTGCTTGCCAACTTTTTGTCCCCAAAAGATGAAAAAATCTAAATTCAGGCATACGTTAACTATGTATTTTAAAAACTTCAATGTAAATAAGACAGTGAAACATTTAAAGAAAAAAAAAACCTGAAAAAAATACGCTCGCTTACTGCAGTAATGAAAGGGAAAAAAAAGTCTACCTGGAGCCGCTAATAGCTATTTCAAATGCTTTGCAAAACTTTGACAGCCTTCGATGGAGAGGTCAGAATTTCGGTTCTAAACCTTTTCACTTTTATCGTATGCATTGGTCAAATTTCAAGGGCATTATTCAATGTTCTAGCACTAAAATGTCAATATATCTTAAAAGCTTATGATGAGGCTACTTGAACATCAACCACGTATAGTATACCATTTGAAGTGTAGTTTTCAAAAATTAAACAGGCATATGTGCATTTTAGTGCATGATTTTTTTTCTTCTTTTAGGTGATCAAGGCTTTGCATATATGGAGACCTTAGTAAGCAGGTCTATTTTGGCAATGTGGCTGACAGCTTCCTCGAAAAACGCTTCAGGGGCAGATTTTCCCTTAAACCAAAAACGTTTTCCAGTTCCCGAATACATGTCGCACGAACTATTTCAGACGCTCAGGCTGCAGTTGACACTTTTCATGGTCCTGAGTTTCATGATGAGCGTATTTATGCACACGAAGAATATCCTGTACGAGAAAGAGTTCAAAATAAAGGTTTGTTGCATAAGATAAGCCTATGTGCTAGTGCACTTCTTGCATCTTGTTTCCCTGCATGATAAAAAAAAAGTTGTAAATCTTTTGTTAGTGGTGGGGTATTGATTATTTCTTTAAAAAAAGGCTCTTACAATTATTTTTACTTCATTTGATACCCTATCATTAATAATTCTAATCAGGATCCTATACACCCATTTCTATACTCTTACACTTTAATATATGGAAACATATTAATAACTATTTACTTATTTTGAATGGACATATTTTAAAATATTTTAATATATTGTCAGTTATCCCCAGTGCTTACTCTAGAAATATGGAGTAGGGTCTGAATCTGCAATTTAATGAATAAAACTGGAAGATGGAGAGTGGGCATATGTAGATTTTATTAATTTGATAAACTTCGTTCGGATGACTGCGAGTTTCATCGGAAAAAATGAAAGATGCATTTTACACAGTATGAGAGCCAAGAAGACCTTGCAACCAGAGGTGATTTCATCTGAATACGGCAAAGATTAAGATCTGTCTTTAAACAGCAATTTTAGAACTTCGCGATTATGCAAAAAGCATTAATTGCGATGATGGTAAAATAATTTCACATTTATTAATACCATCTAAGACCTTTGACAAAAGCAGATGAGGATGACATGCCATATTTAACATCGTCGGCCACATACAATATACAACTTTTCAAACAATATAATGGGCTGAGGAAGGGCTTATACAATGGATATATGCTAGCTGGAATAGTTGGGTTGGTTTTTGTTTTTGTTTTTTTTTTTTTTTTTGTGTGTGTGAAATATCTGTAATGCAAAATTATGCTTTGCTAATGTTTATTTTCAATTTAGAAAGCCTCGTAGCCAGTTCAGCTCTACAATCTTTTTTTTTTTTTTTATATTAATTCATTAAATATCACCAGGAGTCCATGCGCCTTATGGGAATGAATCTCGCGGCCTTTTGGGTTTCCTGGTTTTTCACTTGTTTCCTGTTCATGATACCTGCTATCTTGGTGTTCACACTGGTTCTGAAAATAGACTTCAAAGGCGACGGGGCGCTGTTCAGCTACTCAGACCCAGCGGTGATCATTGTGCTCCTTCTCTGCTACAGCATGAGCGTCGTGTCGTTCTCAATGGTCATCACTTGCATAGTAAATAAAGGTAAGCAGTGTGAGACTTTGGAGAGCGCAAAGTCTGTTCGTCATACCCCAGGCAGTCAAAAGATTGCTCATTTCCTGAATATCTAAAATGTATTTAATATTGTGTATAAAATGAAAAAAAAATTGTCAATAAAAATTTCCTGGCTTAAGTTTGATGTTTAGTTGTTTATAGGCTAAGCCAAAATCTACCACTGAAGGAGCGAAAGTTGGCAATTAAAAACAGTTAATAGGCCAAATATTGGACACTACGTTAAAATATTCAAAAAAAAAAAAAAAACGCTCTTTACTTCGAGAAACATTCAATATACTTTTGTGATTTATCTGATTTTGCTTTCACGTTCCACAGAGTTTAAACATCTCAACTCCATTAATCATAATTTAGTCAAAGAATAAGTGATTCCTTGTTGAAATAATTGCTTGAAGAATGGCGTCTAGCTGTAAATAGTGGATAATTATTTTTCTTCTTTTATTAATTTTCAACCCCGCGCGCATTTGTGCAGTTCTTTTTCTGCTTTAAGCTAGTTTTCACCATACTGATAACAATCCTATCAACGTTAAATTGATACCCGTCTGTCTTATTAAATTTACTCGAGTTTAAACTTTGTCTATTCTTATGGAGCCAGAACGTGACAAGTATTATTTTGCTATAAAACCGAAAAAGGCTCTTTAGTGTCTCAAACATAATTATCTTCATTCGACACCTCTCAACGTACACACACTCTCGCAAAAAAAAGGTCCATAACACAATAAAATATGAAATAAGTTAGTCTATTCAAAATCACACCTTTTAAAATGTATGAAATTAAAAAACCTCTTTCTATCTTGTACTCCTTAGGCAAGGAAGATCCTATTATGTTTAAATAGAGTCTAGTTATGGCCGGATATTTTTTCATATCAGGCATGTACTTCTAATCCATTACCAGAGAAAAAAACTGTTGAAATCCGATCCTGCTATATTGTACCGGTAGTATAGTCGATAAGGCCCCAGATTTCCAATCTCATCAAAATACCACGCATTTCTAGAGGACTCTCTCAGCATTAGAAGTCGGCTCGACGCAAAATCCTAGTATGTGTCTGAAAATTGTAAAATTAATCATTGTTGATTGCGAGATGGAAATGGAAAATGAAAGCGAAAGTACAGGTTAAGCAAAGTAATTATTTCCTCCACCTGAATGGTGGGCGTATTATTTTCCTAAATTATTTAAGTTAATAGCATGTTCAGAAACCATTAAAAAAAATAATCGAGCGTAACAGGGGTTACCAGGTAAGCCCTAGTAACAGAGTGCTATAAAGTTACTGTAATTTTAAGTGGACAGTTCAAGTAAAGGGTACATTACATCATTGTAAGGTTTATACTTTTTACCTTAGGAAATTAGTTTCTATTAGGAAAAATACAAATTCAGTGAGGGGTGTGCTAAATTTTACGAAATAATCCGCTGTTTGATTAGTTTTACGTCCCTTAAGCGTTCCGAAGAAAGTTATATTGCGACGGCGACTTCCCGTCAACCCAGGGATGTGATTGTTAGATGGAATCTGACTCCACCAGATGATCTAGCCATGAATCGAACCAACGACATCCTGCATGTAAGATTAACGCGCTATCAACTAAGCCATTCCATAACTTATTATTTCAAAGCTACTTTTTCGTGAGACAACCCAAAAGGTCTCTGAACATATCTGCCTCGTTCCCAGATTCGGCTCAAAGTAAAAGTCAGGAGAAGTCTTTTTTACATGGTGATGGTTAAAGCGGAATCGACCGAGATATTTGTTTAGTTCATCATGAAGTATACATAATACAACACTATTTAGGAATGAACTCTGTGCCGATTCTATACAGAGACTGGCAACTCTATGCCTCCTTGCGAAATAACCATTCATTTCTGACCTGTTCCAGTCCAAGCAAACAACTCATTCGTATATTTTCCCAACTTATTTAGGAAACGAGGGTGTCATTGTGAGCGGCGTGGTGTTTCTGATGGAGTATGTGCCATACGAGATCATTTATCAACACGCACACGATTTGGATCGCTTCAGCAAAATCATGTCCTGCACCTCCTTTAACGTTGCCATGGGCTTGGCCAACTACAATATGCTACGGAGAGAGGCGAGAAGTAATATTATTTTGGTCTTGGTGTTTCCATCCTTAGCTTGCAGAATAAGATGGATTTCGATTTTGTTAAGCACAATCAATGATGAATCTTGTGTTGTCTGGCATCGGGCACGTTACATTTGCAGCTCAGCTTAAAGCGAGATGTACATATGGAATGTATAATGTCTCCTTAGTATTTCTTAGATTCTTCATCAGGGACTGAAGCATTCGACTTCTATAATCTATAATTTTTTGCACCTCATTTTCGAAGTGCAACACTGGACAAATTGTACTGCTTTTGATAAAAAAACAGTTATTTTTGTTTAGCACTGTTTTAACTAA